>JAGFMF010011788.1:264951-301310 GCA_019455555.1 Galemys pyrenaicus | reverse complement strand
CGCCATACTGCTTTCCATAATGGTTGGACCAGCTTGCATTCCCACCAGCAGTGTAAGAGAGTTCCTTTGTCTCCACATCCCCGCCAACATTTGTTGTTGTTACTTTTTTTGACATGTGCCATTCTCACTGGTGTGAGGTGGTATCTAGACAAACCCATCTAAAGGGCAGGGCAAACAGCGAGTTACAGAATATCAGATTATTATTGGCTGAAGTCACCTTCTTCTCTCCTTGAAGTCCCAGTTTACATCCCATTCCTTAGCTTAGGATAAATACCCTCCCCTTTGGTCTCATTTACTTTAGAATTTACATCAAGGGAGAGTCCCCATACGTATGCAATTAAATTTATTCTTTTCTCCCACTACTATGTCTGATGTTAATTTGATTGTTTGACCAGTCTGAGCAGATAAGGAGAAATTTCTACCTCAACCCTACATGCCCAAAGAGATTTTGAGATTCTACTCTTGGTGCCTGTGAATGCAGATCTTTGCAGCAGTCATCAAATTAGGATGGGTCATGAAGGTGGGCCCCAATCCAATATAACTTGTGACCTTCTAAGAAAGGGGAATGCCAGGCAAAGACAGGGACATGCCAAGAAAGGATGGCCATGCAACAACAGGGCAGAGACTGGGAGGACATAGCTGCAAGTCATGGGGTGACAGAGTGGACAGCCAGCACCAGAAACCAGGAAGAGGCAGGAATGATTCCACCTAGAGTCTACAGAAACATCACCCAGTGGCCAAGAACCTTGATTATGGATTTCTGGCCCTCACAACTGTGAGATTAGATATTTCTGTTGTTTAAAGTCACCTAGCTATGGTACTTTGTTATGACAGTCACAGAAAATGAACACTGAACTACTAAAATGGCAAAGGTTTCCTTGCCAAATTCACCACCTCCTTTTACCTCCACTCCTCACCCACAATCACTCAACTCCAGCTCCATGGTCAACTTATAAAGCCTCAAATAACCCAAACTATGTCTTACCGCAGGGCCTTTGCATGTGCTGTTTCCCTTATTTAGAATACTTTCCCCAGTTTTCTAACTGGCTTTTCCCACACCTCCATCAGGTATTTGCTCAAATGTCTTTCCCAATAGCCATTTACAGCTGCCCCCATCATTTCTAATCCCATTCCTGCTCTATTTTTTCCCCCTTTACTTTCTCCTGCTTGCTGTCCATCTCTGGGATGTCCATTTCACAGGGGCAGGGACACTGTGTTTTTGAGTCCCTCCTATATTTCCTAGCATATGTCAGGTATTCAGGCAGTGCTCAATAAATGTTTGTTGAATGATTAAGTGAGAGGTGGGTCCAAGATCCATATGCCTTTGTCCTCAACTCCACACTTGCTCCCACCTCCTTTTTGTTTTTCCCTTCCTGGGGACTGAGATCCTGCTATTTTATTTTAGAGACATTTGTTCTCTTTCAAATCTAGCTGAGATCATTCAATTACATGCTCTGAATCTAAAGGCTCACAGAGAAGTTGGCAGAGATTTAGGTGGTTTTTTGGTTGGGAGTTGGGCTCTCCCCAAATGGTAAGCTCTCCAATTTTCTTGGGAGAAAAATGGGAAATACATTTTCCAAACAGGAAAACTGGTGTTTGCATGGCTAGTCTGTGATAGCAAAAAATGTGGAAGGTCCAAACTTTCTCTTCTAGGTTCTCATCTCCTCTGGTAGTTCAGGTTAAGGAGGTGTGCATACAAGTCTGGATTTGGGGAGGTGGATGAGGGAGGGAAACTCGCTTGTAATAATACAGGGAGGGATGTGAGCATTTTGCCTTTCTTCCAAAGGTTCAATGAGTTCTACTGCCTGGTATGTTATTTCTCACTAGTGCTGTCATTAAACATTTGTGATGTAGGATAGGAAGACCCTTCCCAGTCCTCTTGTGATTGGCTGCAGGTCACGTGTAAGTGTTGGCCAACGAGGAATGAGTGGAAATATCTGTGTCACTTTGGGACCAGAGCATTGAACTGCCATATGGAAGCCTCCAGGGTTCTCTTTCCTTCTGGGAAAGCAAGTGGCAATGCCCAGGTGGTGGCTGCTCTGAGTCAGGTCAAAAGTGACTATGTGAGCAGAGCCCCTTCTCCCCGTTGTCAACTAGTACCGGACACTTAGCATGAATAAGAAAAGACCTTTTTTATTAAAATCCTAGAGAATTTGGGTGATGTCTGTCACTGCCTCATCTAGTTTTCCTGATTGAAACATCCTGGCCATCTCTTTAGTTTGTTCTTTCATCTCCTTCAACTTCTTCTCAAATGTCACTTTCTCATGGACCTGAAGAGATCTCAAGAGGTGAGTAGGGTAAGAGAAATATATCTCTGACGGAGAAGTTTCTATCTGTTAAAGGTAAAGTTCAAAATTGCAATGAGCTAGTTAATTCTATTCTCTGAGCCTCTTCCTGGAGCCCAATTTCCCCTCAGTCTTAGCTTGGTTGATTCCGCCTCATTACTCAGCTTTAGTTCTACTGTACCCCCTCTTAAAGAAGACTTATAGATCTGATGATTAAACAGACCTGTCTCACACTACAGCACAGCCAGACATACTTCCCAGCAGATTTTGCCCTCTGAATCATCTTATTGATGTATATATTTACTTGTTTGCCGATTGCCTTTGTTCCCTAAAAATCTCAGTTCTCCAGGGCTCAGAACTTGGCACACAGTAAGAGTTCACTAAGTTATGGTTATGTGGGTGAATGAACGTAATCCTGAGGTCCTAGATAGTTTACATAATACTACTAGTAATCCAGGGAAATGTATACATACCAAGTTCAAATGCTCAGGCTGTTTCCCTGAAAATGGAGAGGCAGTTGGGACAACTACTAAGGCTTTAGCAGAGTCCTTCTGAGTCGATAAAATGCCCCTAAATTCCTATCATCTCCACGCCCAGGGGGTGGGGAGACAGGTTGAGAGGTGATGAAATGGCCCAGCGCACACAGGGTGGGGATGGCACAGCCGGGGCTAGAGCTGTCATTCTGCCTTGCAACTGACTGACTTTTTTTCCTACTTCACCCCTTTGCTGCACTTACATAGTATTTTATGTTTATAGCGATTGGTCTCTAACAGCCTTAAATGAAGGGAAAATACTGATTCATCCCAGCACTGCCGGTACCTAGTGTGCAGTGTGGCGCCTGGTGCTTCGCAAGTGCTCGATAAATACTCATCAAACAAATTAATGGCTGAGTCCCAGTAAAATCCTTAAGTGCCTTCTGTTTTATGGTTGATTTTCCTCTAATTTTTTGAGCATGGATTATTCAAAAAAAGTATAAAGGATGTAAAAAAATTACTCAGCTCGGGAAAATACCTACTTTCCTAGCATATGGGATAAAAATGGGGTGGATTTGACTGTGAAATAGGCAAAACCCCCAGAGTGGCTATGAGGGAGGTCTATGTCCTGGTGTATACTTGTTATAGATAACACAAAGCCTGTTTATTATTTTGTGTGTTCTCCTTTCCCTATCTGAGCTCAAAACTGTCCTGGTTTGGATGATAAATCATATGGTCTCTCTGCCTAGGTTTCCTGTCACCGCCCTTGACCTTATCAGCTCCCTCCCTCACTATTCCTCTTCAGCCAAATGGGCTGCCTCACTGCTCCTTGTGAATGCCAGGAACATTCCTGCCTCAGGGCCTTTGCACTGGTTGTCCAGTTCCCCTGAGTTGCCCTTCCCTGAGATGTCTAACTCCCTCTTATCTCCTTCAGCTCCTATTAGAACTACAATCTGTCACCTTAATGATCCACAACCACCTACTCTACTACTTAAATTTTCTCCTGAGCTCTCATCAACCTTTAAACCAGAGGTCAGCAAACTACACCTAATGGGCTAGCTGCCTGCTTTTGTAAATTATGGTTTTGCTGGCACATAGCCATGCCCATTCACTTACGTGTTTTCTCTGTGGCTGCTTCTGTGTCGTGCGTGACATCAGATTGAGAAGATGCAACTAAGACTTCATGGTTCACAAACCCTAAAATGTTTAAGATGCTATCTGTCCTTCACACACATAAATGTAAATAAATGTCTCTTAATTATCCCATAGACCATAGATTACCTGCTTCCTTTTAAAATGTCAACTCCCCCCAAACAGGGACTTTTACTTCTTCCTTTCACTGCTTATCCTTCATGCCTAGAAGAGTATCTGTATACAGTAGGTATTCAATGAATGCTTGTTGGATAAATGTGTGATTTAAAGTCCCCCCAAACCAACTGCTTTAATATTGATGAACATGAACATATACAAATGAAAAAGGGCTCAGGCCAAAGATCAGTTCCAACCATTAGTGACCATTTGCTAAAGGACATGTACTCACAATCACAAATTAAAAACAGTTTTGCCACTTTCCTAGTTGATATTAACTAGGGAGAGGAGTGGAGGGGAGGTGAGGAGGCATGAGAAAGAGGAGAAGAGAAGAAAGATGAGGGGGGAGATTAACAAGAGACAAAAAGAAGGAAAAAGGAAGAGAAGTGGAGAGTTGGGGAAAGATGGAGGGAGTATAATGATCAATTCCCAGTGCTGGCTTCCAGCCCTGACTTTGATGTCCTTGACCAGGGGGCACCATGGTCAGTTTATTTCTCTCTGTGGGCCTTGGTTTACTCATCTGGAAGATGGGACTAAGCTTTGCAAGTTTGTTCTATGGATCGGCTGATGAAGCAAAGAGGATGTATGATTCAGTAATCTCTTAGCCAAAATTCAAGCTGCCCTTGTCCCACCAGGAACCCTGCTGCTCTCAAGTGGTCTGGGCCATGGACTCCAATTCTCTCCATCTTCCCTTCCTAGTAGGAAGGAAAAGAGGTCGGGTTCCATCACCCACACTGCAGCCCTAGGCTGCTTTAGCCTAGCTGGTGAGGAGTGTGTTGGGGACGTCCCTTGTGTGGGGTGGAGGTGATTTCTCACTCGTCTGAGCCAAGCAGGGTACATATGGTGAGGGGGTCCCGTGAAATGAGGCCACCTGTTGCTCTGGCAACATGCAGTGCCACCAGCTTGTGTCTTCAACAAATGGCCCCAGTGCATTCTCCTTTGAGCTCTCTCACCCCACCCCCTTGAGTTCAGAGAAGTAGTTGTCAGTCTTGGTTGCTGTGGGAGGTGGTAAGTGGCAGGTTCTGAGGGAACCAGCACGGAGTCAGAACTGAATTTCAACCCTCTCGCTCTGACCTTAGTTCTGGACCTGTTTCCTCATCTGTAAAATGGGTTACTGAGATGGAATCATGGGTTGATACACAGAGAAGTACCCAGGACAGGAATGATAATGCATGATTCCAGAAGGCCTTCCAGCCTGGGCCCAAGGAAGGGGTAGGGAGGAAGAGGCTTGACCAGTGGGCATGAAGTCATGTGGGTGCCTGAAAGGCTCTAGGCCAAGGGCATAGATGTGTTGTGCCAACTGAGGTTGATCTTCTAGCAGTTAGACATGAGTTAGCAGTCTGCTAAGAATAGAACTTCCATATGATCCAGCAATCCCACTCCTAGGAATATACCCAAAAGACACAAATACACTGATTCAAAAGAATACTTGCACCCTGATGTTTATAGCAGCACTCTTTACAATAGGGAAGACCTGGAAACAACCTCAATGCCCAAAAACAGATGAGTGGACCAGGAAGCTGTGGTACATAGACATGATGGAATACTATTCAGCAATCAAAAATGAAAAACTAGACACATTCCTAGGAACATAGATGGAACTAGAAGGGATTATGCTCAGCAAAGTAGTCAAAAGGCAAAAGAAAAATACCAGATGGTTCCTCCCTTAGGAGGAACATAAGGGAACCAAATGAGGATTAAGGAAAGGAATAAGAACAATAATAATAATAACAATAACAGCAGTAAAGACACAGAAACCAAAAATGAGGAGACAAAGACAGACTGGGGACACCTGTTGGGGCGGGGAGGGGGAGGGTTGAGGGAAGATGGGAGCACGAGGGACTGAGGTGATGGTACACTGGTGAGATGGTGATGGGGAATACATGGGGATTACAATCGATGTCAAATATATATAAATTTAAAAAAGTTAATATAAAAAAAACGGACATGAGTTAGACCTCACTTTGGGCACAGAGTGCCCAATATACAATCATACATCACTTGACGACGTTTGTCAGTGACGAACCACATATGTGACAGTGGTCCCAGCAGGAAAGCCATGCGGCCTTGGTGAGTAGTGGTCTGTACCATTTGCATTGTGCAATGCCACTCTGTCCATGATCTTCACACAATGACAAAAATCACCTAAGGACACATTTCTTAGAACAACATTCTCATCATTAAGCAAAGTATGACTGTATCTAAATGAAACTAAATTGCTTTGTTGAAGAGATGTCGGCAGCCCCATAGTCACTGCAGCATTGCTCACGACAGCCAAGACTTGGAAGCAACCTCTGTCCATCAATGGATGAATAAAGAAAATGTGGCATACATAAACCATAGCACAATATTAGTCTTAAAAAGGAAGCCCTGCCAGTTGCAACAAGATGGGTAGACCTTGAGGGCATTATGCTAAGTGAAATATGCCAGACAGGGAAAGACTAGTCTGCATAATTTCATTTATATATGGAATCAAAATAAACAAAACAACTAAAAACAGACCAGATTTGTGGTTACCAGAGGTTGGGGGAAGGGGGCAAATTGGGTGAAGGTGGTCATAAGGTACAAATTTCCAATTTTAATATAAGTACTGGGGGTGAAATATAAACACGATGACTATAGCTGATACTGTTGTACAGAATATCAGAAAGTTGCTAAGAGAGTATATTCTAAAAATTCTCATTATAAGGAAAATGTCCAAATTTTTTGGCAACTATGCGAGGTGCTGGATGTTAACTAAACTTACTGGGGTCATCATTTTGCAGTAATGTATGTCAAATCACTAAGCTCTACACCCTAAACTTATGTGGAGTTTTATGTCAATTGTATTTCAATAATCATTCAATAAAAATTCAATGATGAAAAAAATCTCAGAGATAGACTTTCTTTGCTCTCAATCTTTAATCTATTTTGCCCAGCATTCAGTGAGCATTTTAAGAGGTTATTCCTTTAAAAATTAAACTGCTCCTTCCTCTGTCCCTCTCTCCTCTTTTCTTTTTCTTCTGTCTCTCCACTCTTCCCCATCCACTCCCTTTACACCTTTCTTTTTTCTACCTTCCATTCTTTCTCCCCCAGTATCTACTTCTCTGGAGCCAGCTCAGGACACAGGGAAGGGAAAATTGGGGCACAGAGCTTGGTACCACCACTCCTTGTCTGGACAACCTCAGGAAGTTCTCTCAACCTCTGAGACTGATTTGTAAAATAGGGTACAGTAATATCCCTCACAGATCATTCAAAAAGAAAACTTTAGACTTTAATTGGCTGTCATCAGGTTTCCTATTAATGTTCCCTCTCTGTTCTGGGACCATACATTGCATTTCATCATCGTATCTCAGGCTCATCTGGTCTGCAACAGTTTCTCGGCAGAATGCCCTCCAATCTGGGTTTGTCTGATGTTTTGCTCATGATTGAACTGCGGTTATGAACCTTGGAGAAGAAAACCAAGATGGAGGGCTCCTTCCAAGGGGCACTTGGAGACATGTCTTTGGGAATGTCAACCTTCGTCACTTCGCTAGAGTGGTGTGTGCTAGTTCTCTCCACTGTGAAACAACATTTCCCCCTTCCTGCTCTATCCTTTGGGAGTGAGCCGTTAAATCCAGCCCACCCTCAGAGTGGGGGAGGTTAAGCTCCAGCTGGGAAGGGGAAGGAATTCTTCTGTAAGCAAATTTTCTTCTTCTTTATTCAGTTTGCTCATTTAATAGCAAAAGAACAAAAGTGATCATTCAATTGACATCACTATGTCAATCAAACCAATCATTTATTTATTTGTGTGTAGACTCTCTGGATAGATTATGTGAGATAAGAGTACCCCACACAGTGGACACCAGAAAAAGCTTATTTTGCTATCTGTCTGCTCTTTTCTCCTCCTAAGTGTTTAGTAAAACAAGTTTAAATATTTTCCTTGATGATAAAATCAATTGTGCTCATTGCAGAAAACTTTGACAATATGGAGAAGCAGCAAGACAATAATGATTTCTGAATCCTAATATTTAAAGGCAATTTTGGTATGGACCTTCCAGTCTTTTTTTGTACTTATATTTTAAAATTTATACACTTGAGATAAGTTTCTATGGACTGAACTATGTAACCCACAAATTTAAATGTTGAAGACCCACTGCCCCGACGTGATGGTGTTTGGAAATGAGGCCGTTAGAGGTAACTGGGTCATGTAGGTAGGGCCCTCCTGATGGGATGAGTACCCCTAAAGGGAGAGACACCACAGTGGTTCCCCTCCCTACTTGCCATGTGAAGGTACAGGAAGAAGGGGGCATCTGCAAGCCAAAGAGAGCCCTGACCAGAACTGGCCCATTTGACACCCTGACCTCAGATTTCCAGCTTCAGGACTATGAGAAAACATGTTTCTGTGATTTTGCAAATCTCAGTCTAAGAGATTGGAAATGGCAGCCCAAACTGCCTGAGACATAGGTTTATCTCACCTTAATCCTTTTTCAAAGTCAATCTCCCCCACCCCCACTCATCATTATATGGTGAGCATTTTTCCACATCCTTAAATACTCTTCCAACAGATGATTTTGAACGATGACATGATATTCTATCATATGGAGGGACCATACGGTATTTAACCAGTTGCTTCCAGTTTTATTCTATTTTTATAAATATAATGCTGGGGTGCACATCCTGATATAAACCCTCAACAGCATTGCTGATTAGTTGAAGTTAGGCTTTTTCCAAAAGATACTTTAAGCAGGCAGACAAAAGGAGAAAGAAAGGAAATCAACTGAAAATGAGAAGAGCTTGAAGGTGGCTGAACACATAACATAGGAGAGCTGCTAAGGTTCCCTCTGCCAAGAACGCTTTTCCCCAAAACATCATCTTCTCTGTGGGTTTCACCTCCTCCTAGGACCTCAGGACCCTGCCCTGATTGCCTGACCTAGATTAGACCCCGGCTTCCATCACTTGTCTTCTTGGGCTCCCTAGGGCAAGTCACCCCATCTCCTATTACACATTTACTTACATTCCACCTCCTGCTTTATAAGTAGCTTATTATTTATCATGTTTATTGCTTACATCAGTCGCCACTACCAGGGTGGAGATTTTTGTCTTCTTCATTGCAGTGTCCCAATCGCCCCGACAACTTTCCGGTGCATAGTATATACTCAATAAATACTTATAGATTAAAGGAATGTTTTTCAATGATGTTGGGCAAAGAATTGGATTTGTAAAACACTATTTACCCAGGTAGATGGCATCTGTGCCCATGGAGTCTAAGATGCTTGGAGCAGGTGCATCTGGCTCCCGCCCCATGAACCTCACCTGACAGCTTCCAGTGAGGCCATGCGCAAAGGCCTAGGCTTTAGCACAAGGATAGAAACCAAAGATTTTAGATACCATGGCTGCCTATGACAGGGCGAGTGTGAGGGGCATGCTAGACCACACCTGGGCAGGGTTGGCAGATGGCAGAACTCAAGGTAGAAACAAATGAATCCAGAGAAGTAGTCATTAGAAACTCAGAGACCCACCTTGGTCCCACCTTTACTGGTTGTGTTGGGTTGGGGGCAGAGGGCAGGGTGGGGTTAATTTGGGAGATTCCTAGACAAGGATTCAGGAGTAAGACATTTATCTTGGAGGTGTTATGAAATATGGATTTAAAAAGATAGGTTGAAGATGTATCCTAAACCCTAGGACCTCAGAATGTGACCTTAATGAAAATCGGTTTGTTGCAGACGAGGTGGAGTAGAGTGAGCCCTCAATCCAACGTGAACAAGTTGGTAATATGGAGAGAGGGTTGGAGTGGAGGGCAGAGACTACAAGCCAAGGATTGTCAGCAACCACCAGAAGCTAGAAGAGGCAGGAAGGATCTGCTGCCAGAGTCTTCTCATTGGAGAGGGGAGGGGACATCTTGGGCAATGTAGGGTGTGAGCAGGACCCCAGCCCCCACCCTTTAGATGCCAGTGACACCCTCTCCTCACTAGAAACATCTCCAGACATTGCCAAGTGGCCCTAGGGCATCAGGATTTCCCCATGGTGAGAACCATGGCTCTGGGCTCACATCAGGCTCAATCACTGCTTGGGTTTCTACACAAAGGATGACAGCGGGTCAGAAGTACATGGAAAATGCTAGAAGGTTGCCCCAAGTTAGTGGAAGCTACCAGTGGGGTGAGGGTGGGAGTAAAATAGGACAATCTATTTCCTCTGGTGTTGCTGGAGTTTTTCGGAGAAAAACTCAGAAAACAATATTTAAAAAATTCAGATGTGTTTCTAAAAGGAGCACCTGTCAGGGTGAAGCATTTGACCTAACCAGAGCTCACCCGGGGCCAGGCACTGCTCTGAACGCTCAGTCAGTCCTCACGCCTTGTGAGGAGGGACTGCTTCTCTTCCTTTTGCACACGCAGACATGGAGGCACAGAGGCCAGTGACTCGCCCAGGGTTGCGCAGCGAGGGAGTGATGGAGGTGAGTGGGAGCCTGGACAGCTGGGGGCCTGACTGCTCTCCTGGTCTTGCTTACCCCAAGACAGCTCAGCTCTAAACTTTCAGCACAAACACTCTCAGATGAGGGTGCTTTGACCGTAGTACCCTCTGGCAGTTCGTGGTTCTGTTCATACGTCTTCTCCCACCACCACCAACAGCCCCAGTAGCTTCCTCTGAACCTCCAACCCGGTGACATAACCCATTTCACTTTCACTTTCCTCAGTTCTGGACCCCCACTCCCTCTTTCTGCCAGATTTCCCATTCTTCCTTGCCTCCCACCTCTGTTTCAGTCCCAGAAGTCCATTTCCTCATGAAGCTTCTGGTCACCTGCTCACTTTAGTTTTGTAAAGTAAAATCCTAGAGCCATAGAAATGCCCTAGCAAGCTTTGGTCAGTGATGTAACCTTCTGCCTACCCTTCTTGCAGGTGAGGCCCAGAGGAGAGCCTGAATGTCTCTCAGATCTGCTGCTGTTCCTAGATTCTAAGCTAGCTGAGGACTTAATGCAAATTAGAACACCATGTTCGTATCCCACATCCTTTTTGCTTGTCAATAAATTATCATAGTAACAACAGAACACTATGTTGCCTACCATGTGAACAGACTCAAGAGACTTGAGACTTGTGCAGTGCATGTCATGAACAACTGTGCATGGCAGCAACTTTTGCTGCTCACATCCAAGCTGCACTCTCAACCCCACTCTACAATGAGCCACTGATCAAAAGAGTAGGTTCTCCCTCCTCCATTTTTCCAAATGGGAACATTTACCATGATCTGGAAGAGAGTGCAGCTCCTCTGCTGGGAAGGAAGAAGTCTGCTATTGTTTCCCTAGTAGATCAGAACCTTCCTTGGCTAGAACTTTAACTGGCAATAAGAACACAGAAGAGCCCCAGGATAGGGAATGGGAAACAGGGTAGAAGGGGGGCAGGTAGGGTGTGCATATTTACATATTTTCAGATTTCCAAGCTGCACTCTCAACCCCACTCTAAGATTTTTCAGACTTGTTCCTAAGATGTTTAAGATCTAGGACAAGAGCACTTACTATGTATAAATATTTAAAAGCTACTAAATAAAATCTGCTATACGCTTCTCCTTTACGAACATTCCTTCATAAGCTCTTGGGAGGTCCGGATGGAATCTGAATGCTGGACATTTGCATTGGTTCATGGTGTGGAGAGAGCCATCCTTGGCCCTTGACCATGGCCTGCCACCTCCTTGCCCTCATGGTTCTCTTGGCCTGGGTGAAGGGGTCTTCGTGCATAATCACATGAGGCAGGTCAATTGGAGAACACACCCCAGGAAGAATCTCAGACAAGTCCATGGAATCAGGGCCTGGGCAGGAGATTCTGGGACCCTGGATAACCCAGTGCATGGTCAAGAAAGTGGGGGATAGGCACCTTATCTTGGTGGACCTGTGCCCCTCTCACCGCACGAGGAGGGCCACGGCTGGAAGAGGGCCAGTGAGGACCCCAGGTCAGCCCCCTTGCATAGGTCCAAGACTTTAATCCATCTTATCCAAGTTGATTTATGAATCATACAATCTTCATATTTTCAAAAATCTATAATTATTTTGAAAAAAATATACAAATATTATTCAGGAACTGTGTATCCTGAGGGGCCTTCCTCTATCTTAGCACTCGGATGAGCTCCCATCCCTGTGTCCCCAGGGCCTTCCTGGGGCTGTGCTGTTCCTGAGCTGCCTCCTGGGCACAGGGTCCTGCTGCTGCAGCCTCAGGAGCTGGCTGGCCCACGGCCCGTCTCCCGGGGGCCGCGTCACTTACATTGTAGAGGAGGTCAGTCCACCCCTCCATGGTGATGCACTGGAAGACCGTCAGCACTGCAAACAGGATGTTGTCGAACTGAGTGATCCCGTTGTTGGGCCCTTCCCAGTAGGGCTGACATTTGGTCCCATTCGGGCAGGTGCGGGCGGGTTCCTCTGTCCCACACGGAGCCGGAGACTCACTCTGAATGTCATCTGTGAAAGGGGAGGCGCCAGTGAGGACTCAGTGCTGGTGGGGGGGAAATGGCTAGTGTTTTTCAATACTAATTGATTTATTGGTCCTCCCTCCCTCCCTCCCTCCCTCCCTCCCTCTCTTTCACAAACCCAAATGCTTAGCTTTGTCCATTTATTCATTGTCACTGACTTCATTCATTTCTTCTCTAAGTTTTGTTACTTTTCCTAGACTTTTGAGATGATAAACTTTTTTTTAAAGACTAGATTGCCTTTTATTTTTTTTTTAATTTTTTTTAAAGATTTATTTATTTATGCATACAAGCACTGGGGTACAGGCCAGAAGTGTGGGGGGTGAGAGGATTCACTAGAGACAGAGTGGGGGAGCAGAACAGGCAGATGGACTGAAACACACTGCTGAGGGGAGCAGCAGGCGAGGCAGGAGAGGTCTGCTGCGCCATGTGGGTCCCCTCCCTGGCCGGCAGCAGGGATCGAACTTGTGCGGCAGTGGCTGCGGTTTGCTTCATAGTGCGTTGCTTAACCCACTGCGCCACCAGGGAGGCCCTAGATTGCCTTTTAAATGTGACTTTAGCTGCATCTCATAAGTTGTGTCATGCATTTTTTTCATCATTGTTCAAGTAAAATACTTGACAATTTCTATTAGGTGGCCCATGGAAAACTAAGAAATAAACCTTTTTAGAAGAACGTGTCAAATAGATACACTTAACAACTCAGGGCTAATCTTATGTCATCTATATCCTTTCCCATACTTTGCTTTGCAGTCAGAATAGTTTTAAAACAAACCTCAAATAATTTCATCCATAAATAATTTTTCTTAGTTTCCAAACACTTTTTCATTACTGATTTCCAGCTTTACTGCACTGTGATCAGAGTATGTGTTTTACATTGGTCTGTCCTTAGAAGTCTGTAGCTGAGGTGCACTTTTTGGTCCCAATACAGAGGACTTTGGTAAAGTGCTGTGTGTATTGTGAGGTGGTTGGGTACAGGGTTCTTCAGACTTCCATTAGGACATATTTGTCAATCGTGTTGTGTTATTCTCCTGTAGCCTGCTGATTTTTTTCCTTGAGATGTACTGGGCTCAGGGAGCTGTTCTGGGGGCGAGGGAGACCAGCACACACAGTTCTTACCCTTAGGCATAGGAGCTAAGCTTTCTCCCCAAATAGCAGGAGGCAGATTGTGGAAATGCCACCAGGAAAGAGACTTGTGCCAATGGACGCCCGTTTGCCGGAAAGCATAAGACAGCTTCCCAAGGACTCTGGGCGGGGAACTAAAGGTCCAGTCTGAATTCAAAGGTGTTGCTCGGGAGGGACGAGAAGAGACACTTTCATCAACATACACGTCCTTGACCTTCCCCATTGGACCAGAGCAGCAGGTAGGAGAGGACTTTATTCAGTGAGTGACATTTTTGAAAGTTTTCAAAGAGTGACATTGTCTGCCAAACAAACAGCCAAGTGTGTAAATTCAAGCTCCCCACTCAGAAACAAATTTCAATGTATGCGCTGCAGGCTATTCAGCATTCACTCCCAGCTCCGCTCAGCACACAGACAGAAATAAACCAACACGGCACGTGTGGATCTTATTGGCTTATTGGAAGCTGCGATGAAAAAGGAACTCTGGGTGGTGAGAAGACATAGACTCCTAACGCTGCTCCGGGAAGTGACCACTGGACCACTAGTTTGCAGTGCTGGAAATGCCTTCTCCACCCACACTGGATTTGGCCAAGAGACTATTTAGAAAAACAGGTTAAAAGGCAAAATCTTTCCAAACAGAAGGCTCAGGGGAAGGATAAAAAAGTCCATGGGCTCCCGTAATAAATGAGGATTACTGTTTGCTGGGAAGGTCGCTTCTGTCTGGAACCTTCCTTGTCTCCACCCTGCCTCTGAGCCTGGCTGGGTTCCTACCCGCCGTGGCATGCCCCTGCGAGCTGAGCCTCCGTTCCCTCTGGGCTACGATAGCTCTAGAATGTTCATATTTGGTGAGGGGTAAAACCTCGTTAGCTGTCACTGCGAAGAACTGAATGCAAATGAGGGGTTTTCTCTCCTCACACTATTTGGGAAGCTCTTGGAAAGCAGAAGCCCTTCCACTTAATCCCTGCATGTCTCTGAGAGCAGAACCCAGTGCCGGGCACACTGCTAAGAAAGGTACTGCAACTGGAAACTTTTCTATCTTTAGCAGATTTGCCCAGTGGTGTTCTCGATTGCTATTCTCCCTCAACTCCCCCCACCACCGACACGAAACACTGAGGGCTGCTTCTAGAAAAGCAATCGTCCCGGGAGTCTGAGGAATTTGGTTATAAATATATTTTAAAATTAACCTGCTGCCGGGGTGTCTGTATATATCTGTCTCTTACTCACACGCCTTATATTTTTAATTGTGAGCTTTTCAGTCATCCTCCTAAATCAAGGCTTCGTGCCCCCCGGTTGCCCCACCCACGTCCGTCCCCTCCCAACCCCACTCAGACCCACGCCAGTCTCTTGTCCCACCGGACCTAGTCTCCAGGACTCTGGCTTTTCTGCTCTGGGCCGAGTGTTCCAAGGGGCCCGCTCTATCCCTTCCTCTCACATTTCCACCTAGGTGACGAGGCCAAGTGCAGAAATAGTTCTGCCTCAATTAACACCTTCTTCATCGGGGAGAGAAATAATTAGGACATCCCATATTGAGCAAACTTCAGAAGCCCAGGAGAGGAGACAGGAGGAGTAAGAGAAAGAGAAAGAAAAAAAAGCATCCCAAATAAACCTTCCTCGCTGGCTTTTCCTCCCATCTGGGGCAGTCTGGGGAGATGGCTGGGCCAGTGGGGGGTCACTGGGCGGAGAAGGTGGGTAGGACGTCACTCTGAGACCGAATCTTCTTTCCGATAAGACAGACCTGAAACTTTGCCCTCCCCACAGGGAGCCCCTTGGCCTCCTGCCCACGCGGCCCACTCCCTCGATGCACGGCGACCTTCTCCCCCCACTGGCAAGGCCGTTCAGGAGCCCTACGCCAAATATTGAGACACAGGTCCTTGTTCGACTCCATTTTGTTACTGGGCTTCAGAGAACAGATAGCCAAGTCTGGACAGCAGGGGGTTTGACTGCAAATGTGCTTGGTGCTGGGCCCTGCTGTGTGGGTGCAGGGGCACCCCCTGCCACACCGTGGTTCGGAGCCAGGTCCCAGGGGTGTGCCTCTGTCCTCTGCCCTTCTCCCACCTGCCCACCCCCGCTCTGCGTGAGGCCGGCCTCTAAGGGTGGCGCTGCACAGAGCAGGGCCAGCGCTGGCTGGTGCCAAGACTCCCAGTTGGGGTGTCTTCCGGCACATTCTGGGGCAGACCAGGAGGAGCCATCATCCACCCTCCTTCCTCCAGCGTGACGGGTGGCCACCCGCAAAGCAATCACACCCTTCCCTTCACGTCAGGTCGCCCTCGCCTTCTTCCTGCGGTGGAACTCGGCAGAGGCTGAGGTCACGCCAGGTAACCAGGCAGAGGCTGCAGGGCCCTGTCTGCAGCCCATCGTCATCTGCCCCTTTCTGTCCTCGCTCCCTGGAAACACCTTCACCGCCTGCTCCGCCAACGTGCAGCTGTGCCAGGACATCAACACCCACCTAGGGCAGACCTTGCCATTGCTGGACAGAAGACAGAGGCTGAGTCCCCTGGCTTCCTCGCCCCTCCCGTGGGATGGCTGCGAGCTGCGTGCCCTGCGCCGTTTCCCAGAGATGCTCAGTGGGACTGAGCCCCCCGGCTGTCCACAGTGTTGGGCTGCTTGATAGGACCCCTTTACCGGAGTCTTCCCCTCCCTGTCTTACTACTGACCCTCCCCCACCCTGACCTCCATGGCACTTCCTTCCTGGGATCATTTCCCAAAGAAACCACTGGCGTTTGGGGGTGGGAGTGGGGAGCGGTTTCCAGGAGGTCCCAGCAGGAGGCCCTGGGAACAACCAAGACCACAGGGGCTATTTGTCCCTGTGCCTAGACTGCAGTGCTTTTAAAAGGGGTCTGCCAGCAGAAAGAACAAATCCCTACATATCCCTCCCAGGAGATCGTCCCCAGGGGAGGGAAAATTGCAACAACAAAAACCAAGTCATGAACCTCAGACCTACCTGTCCCCTCTTCAAAGCAGGTGGTATGAAATTTTCCCATATAAAATTCTAACCCTATGATTGCAAAAATAAGGATTGCAAAAAATAGGAGGAGGCCGATCTGCAGCAAGGGGATCATTGCCTTCATGATCGACTTCAGGACGACTTGTAAACCTGGGGAGACACAGAGAGGCCCCGTGGCCATGTGAGCAGGCACCATGTGAGCATCCCCTCACCGCGGACACCTCCCGAGGACCCAGAGCACACAGCAGGGTGGGCACAGGGCCATGGTGAAGCAGACGAAGGGCCACATAGACTGGTCATTGCAATAAACACAACAATCCCTGCTAATATGTCAACGAACTTTTTAATTTGAAATATTTGTAAATGTATTTTACAAATGCTGTTCACTGGATGGGCAACAATGGGGTGGAAGCCACAGCTTTCTGAGCCATGTTCCTAGGTGCTGAGTGACTTCTGCTAATTTTTCTAGTTTTTTTTCCACCAAGGGGGCGTCTTATCCTAATCCACACAGGGGCTCCACGCAGGCTGGTTGCTCGATGGCATGGGAAAAAGTCAATCCCCATTTCAGCCCTGAGACACCAGACAGCAGTTCATTCGTGCTACTAAAGCAAGGACCTCACATGGTGGACGCGACTAAAATTATGCCCATTTTACAGAGGTGGGAACTGAGGCTCAGAGGTGTCGTGATAACCCACAGGCATGAGAAGAACCGAGGCAAGGGCCGAGCTGCAATCTGAGTAATGTCAGAGCCTGTGCTGGTAACCATGTGCTGGACCTACGAAAACCTCCAGTTCAGTTTCTGTCCCCAGCCCGAGGCTGGCTTCCTCCCCTCACCCCTCTTTCCTCCCTTCCGTCCTCGCCCTCTCTCGCCCCTCCTTTCTTTCCTTTCCTTTTACCCTCCCTCTCTCCCCTCCTCGCTACTGAAGAGACTGTTGGTTTGTACCGTCTAGGTTCCAGGCAGGCGGGCTGACCTAGCAACATGTGCATCTACTACATTATGCTCATACAATTGCTGCCTTTTCCCCAACTCACTCCGCGCCTGCCCCCACCCCAGCCCCCTTCCGGAAACTACTACTTTGTGCACACAATCTAAACGCGTGTTTTGTTTTCTTCTTCATCTACCACACACAGTGAAACCCTAGTCTGTGTTCCTCTGACCACTCAGTGACACCTCCGGTCCACCTTGACAAGGACGCCACTCACGACGGCCCCTCCGGCAGCGGGACGGGAGGGAGGCTATCGAGGTGGTCGAGGGGCTGCTACCCCCAAGGTACAAGAACGTAAGGGCGGCTCTGACGAGGCAGCACAGCGCGTGGCTGAGGCTGGGGACCGGAGCCGAGGCTGCCGCCGCCGGAGCCCGGGCCGAGTCTCCTGCGTGCCGTCGTCTGCCCTCCAGCTGCTGTGGTAGCGGTGGTTAATGGCTCTCAGCTGCTCCGTCTTCAACTTGCCCTTGGTTATCAGGAGCCGCCTCACCTGGGGTGCTGCTGCTCCCGGCCTCCCATTCCAGTAACTGACCAGCCAAACACAAAGGCGCCACCTCGCCGCACGGGAGGAGCAGACACCTGAGTAGCCAGCGCTGGTGCTCAACTCCGGCGCCTGTGAGGCCCGCTGGCGTCCTTGCTTGGCTCCCGCCCCCGCCCCACCCTGCTGCCCTCATTCTCTCTCCCCTGATAGTCTCTCTCCTGGCAGTGACCCCCCCCCCCGCCCCCAGTAAAGCAGGTGGCATCTGAGCATTTACCGGTGTTGTCTGCTTCTAGGGAACCCAACCCAGTCCTCTACCAACTAGAGATGTAACCTTGAGCAGGGCAGTGGCCACTCGGAACCTCTTTTTCTTCACCTGTAAATGAGGATTAGAACAGGACCTTCCTCCCGGGATGAAATGATAGGGTTCACACCTAGCAGTGTACCTGGCACATCACAGGTGGCCACTAAACAAACTCCTTTTGGTGTTAGCTCTGCGTGGGCCTTAGAGTAACATGGTGCAGGCATGCCACAGGCTGCAGGCTTGCAGACACCTGCATAGACGCGCCATCATTGTACAGAAACACCACGTCACCAGTGATCCTGGAAATCGCTCACGTGGACGGCAGTGAACCTGAACAATGAAAGCCAGGAAATGTAAAATGGTGACATCACAGAACCTATCTCACAGGAGCAGGTGAAGACGAATGAGTGTAAGGAAAGGGAACTGCTTAAGCCAGCGCCTGGCATACAGTGGGCACTTTAATCACAGCAACAATGATAATGACAATAGATAATGATAATTGTTACCTGAGGCAGGACAGAACAAGGTCAGTCCTGTTGGTTATTTTTTTCTTTTAAGTAGCTGAACCTAATCCTGACCTTAAATATTGCAGTCCCACAGAGTGGGACAAAGGCATCCTTGGAGAAAGAGAAAAACAGCATGGAATAGGTAAGGATTTTGGAGTTCATCGCTGTCCAACTATAAGAACTCAGGTGCGTAATTTAATCTTTCTGAGCTCAGCCTTCTGGATCCTTCATTGGATGATGGCGAGGACAAACTAAGATAATGCATTTAAAGTTCTTTTTACGCTCCCTGAACACAAGAGGCAGTTACTCAATGGTGATGGTCACCAATATCTGGGGTTTGGGGCACACTTGCTAACTCCTAGACCTGCCACTTCTCAGCACATGACCCTGCTCAAATTATTCAGATGTTCTGAGCCTCAGTTTCCCCACCTGTAAAATGGAGATGTGGGTACAGTCCACGGTCATGGGCTTGTGAGTAGCAATGAGATAATAAGTGGTGCCCGTCGTGGTTCCCGATGGACAGCAGGGGCTCAATACCTGGGTGCTGTGGTTATGGTGAGGCTCCTGACTAGCCTTTAGGGGCTCACTGCCCTGCAGCTATGTTCCTGGGGAGTTTTCCCAAAAAGGAGCCTGCCACGATGCACACAAAGAAGCACTCGGGCCCCTCATGAGATGTGTGCAGAAGGGAGCAGAGTGCTCCTGGGAGCCCTGATCAAACCCCTTGCCGGGGTCAGAAACTCACGCACTTGGGATTCCAGACACCAGCTTGAGTGGCCGCAGGACTCGAACTGCTCTCAGCGTCCGCAGGTCAAACTCCGTCCCAACTGTTGCCAAGATGCTGGAAGAAAGAAGCCACAATGGAAGTGAGAGGAGGGGTCTTGGGATCCTGCCGGAAGGTGAGGGTGCTTGGGGCTCAGTGTCATTGTTTACTGACCAGGTGACCAAAGATAGGTGACTTTACACCTCTGGGCTTCAGTTTCCTCACCTATAACAGTGTTAACAGTACCTACCTCATGGGATAAAAGCTTCCCCCTGGGACAGAGGGTGTCAGTTGAGATAGGGAAGATGGAAGAAAGGGTAGTTTTAGGGGTAGGTCAGGGTGATATTCAATATATTTCATAAGCCATGATCAGATGGATCTTGGGGAGGTGGTAGTGGCTGAGGAAGGGCCAGGGGAAGGCCCTTGGGGGTTTGAGCTCTTTACCAAGTGACAGGAAAGTCGCTCAGTACAGAAAGCCCAGTCTGCATAGGTTCAGTCCAGATTCTTTCACTTCCCAGTTGGGTGACCTTGGGAAAACCACTTCTCCGAGCCTCAGTTTCCCCTGTTGTATAAGAGGGACAACCACGGTACTGATGCTGCAAGGGCTGTAGGGTTAAATGCACTGACAACGAGTGGCCAGCACTGTGCCTGGCACACAGAAGTGTGCTAAGTTACTTGGAAACAAACAAGGGATATGACCCTGGTGGTGTGGGTGGCTGAGCCCAGCCCCAGAAGGGTACAGACCCTGAACTGTGGGTCAAAGGAACCACTCTTGCAAAGGTAAATGGAGTGAGAGACAGGGCGACACAGGACAGAAATGCCTTCTGCTGAAAACTCTGAAAGACCCTGTCTTAAGACCTGACTTGTAGAGGTATGGCTGGTGAGACAGGGGTCCAGAAGCCCCTCCTCAGGCAGCCCTGGGAACCTCCTGAATTAGTCCATTTCTGAGGTAAATTATGTAGAACGAGCTGCCGTGGAGCGATGACAGAAGAGGTTGTCAGTGGAATTTCAGATGATGGGCAGGAAATGCCCAAAACCAGAGGGCTCTGCATCAAGAGGAGGGTGAGCATGCAAATAATTTGGGAGCATCTTCTGTGTTGTTCAGGGGTCTGGGCCTTACCACTGTGTCCTGGGAACAACCCCTATTGGCATCTCTTTATCTTTGAAACAACCAGTATCTGCCTCTCTGAGCAGCAAGTAAAAAAAAGAATTTTTTTTTTTCCTGAGGGTTTTCTCTGAAGCAGAGATAAAGCTAGGAAATGAACGTCCTGTGGAAACAGCCCTCAGCCAAAGATTATGTGGAGTAGGTGGGCCTGTCCCCCAGCAACTTTGCTCCTCACTGCCAGTCACTCTGAGTTGTGAGTTCTACAGTCTCCCAGAAGGAATGAACCCAGCTGGCCACAGGAGCAACCTTCCCAGCCACTCAGCTTTCTTCCTGTCCTCCCCTCTCCTCCACCAGCACTTCCTGGGGATACCTCCCAGATGATCCATGTGCACACAAACCCTTATTTCAGGGTCTATTCTGGGGCACCCCAAACTAGGACAGGAAGTGTTCCCAACTCCTTTTCAAGATTACTCCTATAGCAGAGGTGGACATTTTAAGTTGGGTTGATCTATTTTTTTACCATCAACAAATGTGATCTGAGTACATCCTACATCCTGAGCAGAGTGATACACTAGACTATCTTGGCCCCATGAGCTGACGCAGAAGAGAAATGATTTAACAAATAATGCACACCACGAATGACTGACACAGGTGTGATGTGTCCTCAGCGCTGGGAAGACACCAGAGTGGAGGCACATGGCAGATGGTGTGAACTAGTCTCAGCATCAAGAAGGGCCAGCTCAAGCTGAGGTCTCAAACATAGACAAGGAGGAAGAATCTGGTCAGTGGGGAAAGAACTTTCCAGCGTGAGGAATGGTTGCGACAGAGAGTGTGGGGGTGGGGGATGCGTGGGAGGAGTTTAGGGAAGACTAGGAACTGGACAGTGCCTGGTGGAGATGTAGATGGGGCCATGAAGCTGGAGGTAGGTGGGGGCCACACCCATACAACCCCAAAGAGCTCTTCATTCAGTTCACTCTACTTTTCTCTTTCTCTGCCAATTTTCTCATATTCATTTGGGCTCTTCAGACTATTTATTCACAGTCATTCTCTTTCTGCATCTAAATTTCCTCCTTCTTGGTAGATGAAAGCTATATGTTAGGGCACACACAGCAAACCACAGGCATTGGTTGAGTCTCCCTTAGTTCACTTCACAAATGCTAACTAAGCACTTACAACGTGCCAGGCCCTGTCCAGGTGCTGAAACATGAGTCACAGAAATTCCTGTCTGTGTGGGGGAGAATGAGAATAAAACCAATAAATAGGCTGGATGTCAGGGTGATAATGATGAGGGAGAAAAACAATGCCTGGAAAGGGGGATGGGGATGAATGTGGTGCAGGATGAGGGGAGAAGTAACATCCATATCTTCTGATAAAAGTAAATTGCTCTTTGCCACCTGGTAGGAGAGTTATTCTGGTTTAAGAAGATTCAAAGCAGGCTGCCCAGAAGAAATGTAAGAATGGTGGGTAAAATTTAAAGCTTCCTAGTAATCATATTAAAAAGAGTAAAAAGAAACAAATGAAATCAATTTTAATAATATAGTTAAGTAATCCAATCTATCCAAAGTGTTATAATTCCCATAGGTCACTGATATGAAGGATTATTAACCAGACATATTAGACGCACTTTTCTTCAGGTGGAGTCTGATGCCTGGTGCTATTTTATACTTCATGGCAAGTCTCAGTTTGGTGCTCAGGGACCACATCTGGCCCATGGCGAACTATTGGTCAGTGCAGGTGTAGAGAAGGCGACGCTGGAGGAAAGCAAGCAAGTGAAGAGAGCGAGGTGGTGCTGCCCCAGTGGAAACTCTAGGTGGAGAGGCAGCTCACGCATGCGTCCCGAAGCGAGGCCTGCTGCATGAGGAACAGTGAGAAGCCAGTGTGGCTGGTGTAAGATGAGGGCAGGAAGGTGACAAGCAGAACATCCCCCTTGTGGGCTCTGCGGAGGACTCTGGCTTTTTCTCTGAGTGAAGTGGGAACCACAGAGGGTTCTGAGGAGAGATGCAACTTGACTTATATTAAAGTAAGATCCCTCTAGGGGGCAGACAGGAGGCCCCTCTAGGGCCAGAAGCTAGGAGATGGGGGCCATTGGTTCAAGTGAGCAATGATGGAGCTACGCTAGTTAGTGTTGGATACAATGATAATGCTAAGATGAACTCAACTCTGCCCTCTGATGTCCATACAGGCAAACGGATGAGAGCTTCAACTATAAGTCCTTCTGACCCCAGAGCTATAGCAGGCAGGAGTGAGGAGGAAATGAATGCAGATGGGAGGGCTGGGAGCAGCAGCATCGCACAGTCCAAGTCTGGGGAGGCGGCATTGTGCACAATCTTAGACCTGGGGTTAAACCCTGGCCTGTGTTTCCCCATTATATGGCCCTCACCCTAACTTATCCAAGTCTGAGAAATGCAGATAATCTGAATTCCCTTTTTCCCAGTGCAATTTCAGCTGGCATCCATGATGTATTATCTCCTGATCCCCTCCCTGAAAGGATGAAAAGGAATTAAGAAGGGATAGCAGGAAGGGGAAGGCTTCCATAGTCAAGAAATCTCTATAGAGGCAAAAGGCTCCAGGAAGATTATAAGACTGGGGAGAAATTGGGAAGATTGGATGGTGGAGGCTGTGAGCTGGAGGTCGAGGGGCTTGTCGTGTGGACAGTGGGAGTCATGTAAGGTTTTGGAGCAGGGGAGGGATATGATTAGGGTTGGCGTTGGGAAGACAAGCCTGACAGCTGAAAGGACAGATTGGTGGTGATGAAGCAGAAGTTAGGAGGGAGCCGCAAGAGCAGGCCGGTGTAATGAGGGCTGGAACTAGGACAAAGGCAGTGGGAGTACAAAGGAGGCCCCGATTTATATATAGCTGCCATTGATTTCTGTGCACCGGGGAGCTTGCCTGGGCTCATCACATCCTCCCTGCACCCCGGCAGTTGGCAGGATGAGTCCCATTTTACAGAGGAGGAAACTAAAGCCCAAGTTACTAATGTACAGAGGTCTACACCACCAAGTAAGAACACAAACCCAGGACCAAGGACTCCAGAACCTCAGTTTTCTACTCACATAGATGATTGGATGAGGGGGATGGTGAAGTAGAAAGAGAAAAGAATGGCCTCCTGTTTCTGAATTAACAACCAAGGGATGGTCATTCATTTATTCAACAGGGTTTACTGAGTCAGACATTCAGAAAGGGACTGAGGATGCTGCTGTGAACAAAGTAACAGTGGGAGAGTGTGCATCAGGTGGTGCAAAGCACTATGGGAAACAAAACAGAACTATCGGGGTTCCTCATGGGAGGACTGAGCACGGAGTGGGAGACAGAAGAATCAAGGGCGACTCTGGAACTTTGACCTGGGCTACCTGGAAGGTAGAGTTGTCATAAGTTGAGATGGGGAAGACTGAGGAAGGGGTGGTTTTAGAGTGTGATGAGAACTGGATTATGAACATGTTGAGTTTGAGATACCAGTTTTCTATACTCCCCTTATTAAAACTTTGCAATGGTTTCCATTGGGTTTAGAGTACAATGCAAACTCCATCATGATCACAAAACTTTTCATGACCTGACTACCACACTCTGGCCACTCTGACTTTCTATTCTGCCAGCAGGGAAAGTTCCTCCCACCATGAGAATGTGGGGTATGTGTGTGTGTGTGTTTATTGGCTGAGCCTTCTACTGCCAGCACTCTACCATCCTGTCAGCTCTCCCCCTCTTTGCCTACATGACACTTTTCAAATCTTTGAAGTTACAGTTCACATTTTGCCTTCTCAGAGAGGATCTCCTTGGCCTCTCTAGCTAAAGAGATACTTTATGCTCTGGAATTATGCTGTTTACTACACTGAATTTATTATTCACCTCTGCTTCTAGAATAGCAGCTCCACGAGGAGGACAGAGAGCTTTTTTTTTTGTAGTGCCTGTGGCATCTTTCATGATCTAGCAGGTAATCAGCAGAAAATTTGGTAGATGATAGGGTCATAGTAGACAAGATATGCCTGGATATGTAGGTAACATGATAAAACCAAGAGTCCCCAGTGGAAAGTGGGAGAAGAGCTACATCTTAAGGGACAAAAAGGAAGGAGATTGGTGAAAAAGAGGGAGAAGTCACAGATGTGGGAGAAGACCTAACAGAGAATGTCATTCCTGGGGTGAAGTTTAAAAGCATTTTGAAAAGAAAAGGTCCTGGTTTCTAAGGTAGCACAGAGTGGAGTAAGAGGCATTAGATGAAGACTATCTATTACCCATTGCATTAGGTCACTAGGGAGTCATACCATGGCTTATGACTGGAGAGAATAAGAGGAGAGGAACTAGAAACATCAGCCTGAAGATGAAAACAGAGCAGTTGCAGGGTGGGAGACAACTGAATATGTTTATATACCAAAAGGCAGAAGTCAGTGATGTATCACATGACCTTTAGTGCTGTTACCCAATAAGGTAGCCACACTCAATAAGGTACCATATCCTCAGTTATGTTAGTCAAATCTCAAGTGCTCCATGGCCCCCTGGGATGTGCATACACAGAATATTTTAATCATCACAGAAAGGTCAATTGGATGGTACTATTTTGGCATGGCCACCCATTAGGGCAGGAATTATCAACTGTTTTGTTCATAGCCGTATCCAGTGTACACTGTGCCTGGTATATAGTAGGTGCATAATAAATGTCTGTTGAATAAATGAATGAAGAAGTAAAAGTAGGAAAGCAGAGAAAACTAGTAGAGTACAGTTGGATTCTGAATAATATGGTTAAGGACACCAACCCTTTACCCCTTTGCAATAAAAAATCTACATCTTTCGATTGTGGATGTAACTACACAATGTGGATGTAACTACACAATGGCCTGTAATTCACCCATAGTATTATTGATACCAGTCTATTAACACATATTTTGTATGTTATATGTAATTACTATTATATTCTTAAAGTAGCGAGAGAAAAGAAAGTCATAAGGAAGAGATAACATATTTATATATTTTTTGAGACAATTTATGTATGTGTTCCACACAGTTCAAACCCATATTGTTCAAGGGCGAACTATATATTCTAGAAGAGATGAAAGGCTAGATAAAAGACAGAACTTGTCTTAAACTGGGAAAAGAACTGAAGAAGACACTGATCGCTGTCTACCCAATACCATTCCTATACCTTCTCTTGTGAGCAGAGCGCATCTTCCATCAGAGGCAGAAAAGACTCAATAGTCTCTTTACTCCTAGGATAAAGAGTCATATGGCCCAAGTGATAGTTCAACGGGCACTTCTTGGAAAGAGTTTTCTCTTCCTTAGATGAATCCCAAGGCAGGAGACAGTCCTATCTCTTCTTCGGTAGTGTACATGGGATGGCTGGGCAGACATCTTGGAACTAAGGTGACCAAAGGGTAAAGTTGCCAAGAAAGTCCTCACACTGATGGTGGCAGAAGGGAAAGATGGAAAAGAATCCTTGGGCTGTAGAACCAGCTTTGGAACCAACCATCTAGCTCCCTAGACTTCCTGTAATATGGATAACATTCTTTTCCCCCCAAATTTTGGTTTCTCTACTCCCTAGCTACATGGCTTTCAGCAAGCCACTCAACATCTCTGTGCCTCAGTTTTCTGAGTTAAAAAATGGGGATGACAACAGTACTTTGTTTATAAACATGAGAATATATGTAAATAAATCAGTGCTTAAAATTGTGTTTGGAATGTAATAAGTCCTATATATATGCTTGCTTTCCCTCCCCTCTCCTCCATCATCTTCATCATCATCCATCATCTATCTTGCCACTAAATTACACCAGAATCAACTGATGAAGGAACCAACACTGAGTTATTTTTCCCTCTTTATCAATGTGTTCTCTTTGCTTTATATACTGAGATACTATTTCATGCCCCAGTATCTTTACCAAGTAAGAGTTCTACTTTCATTTAACTGACAGGGAAACCAGGACTTAGAAAAGCTAGCTACTTGCCACAATCACACAGCTAACATATGGTGCCTGGGTTTCCAGTCTGACTTTGCCTCTTTCACCATGCTCCCCTTGGTTAACTTGATTACCCTACTTTCCCTCTTCCAGGACCTCAACCAATTTTATGCCTGCACTAACCTGAGTGTAGGAAGGAGTTAGATTTTTCTCTACTGGCTGGAAGTCAGGATGTCAGAAATATTCACAGATAAGAAACTACTGTGTACCAGGTAGATGATGAGGGTACATATGCAAAGGTCCTGGGGTTGAAGAGACCTCATCATCAACAGTGAGGCTAGCAACTGAGAGGCAGACAGGAGAGGGAGTTTATGATAGTGTGGTGGAAAAGCAAGGGAGAGGATAGGAGATGCCCAGATCCTCCACCTCAGGTTAGAAGAAGCACTTGCTTCTTCTGGACCTGGGTCAAATCTTTCTGAGATGGGTACTTAGAGGCATAATTGCTTCCCATGCAGTCCATATTCTAGCCATTATAGACAGTGCAAATCCTCTTCAGGTCCATTCTTCTATTACCTGACTTTTACCCCCTCTTGGGAAAACTATTCCAAAATTTCTTTTTAAAACCTTCAACTGCAGACAGTTGAGTAAATCACTCTCCTCAGTTCATGGTGTAGCTTTACCTTTAATCTATGTCATCTCCTCTCCTTCTTTCCTCTCACCTTCCCTTCTTCCTTCTCTCCTGTCTTTGTTTCCTACTTTCATTCTTCTCCCCCGAGGGGTAACTGATAAAATGTTTAACTCAGTCTCATTGGAGTGCATCCTTACAAAACCTGTGCTTTATTTTAGGTGTGTATATTTTTAATTTACACAAATGGCAGGAAGTGGGGCAGGCTGTTGTTTTCTGTTTTCATCCAGAACCGTGTTTCTAAGGCCCATCCAGGACAGTCTGTCGACATGCAATCTGGGCTTCTCCTGGGCCCACGCTGCATGGCTGCTGCTGCTCCATCCCCTTCTCCAGGCACTAGGTGACCGCCAGCTCCACTTCCACAGATGGTGCTGGAATGAATGTCCTCGTACCTGCTCCTTAGAGACCCAGGGAAGAGCTCCTTGAGGTGATGCCTGAGGGCATAACTGCTATGGGACCAGACTTAACCAAACTCAGAACCTCCGATGCGCCTCGGAGAAGGCCACTCAGACCACATCCCATGAGTGGGACTCTAACTTTCTCTATACCCTCATTCCCAACCCTTGGCTTGGCCGTCTTTCTAACTTTTTTCACTACAGAGATACTCCCTGCTGATTATAACTGATCTTGAATATCATACAACATACCAATTAGCTTTTCAGACTTCTTTCCCCTAATCTCCCTGACCACCTTTTTGGGCCTGTTTTCCCATTGAGGCCCGGGCTGTCCGTGAAGATTTTAGACAGATTTTGTATAGTCTACATCGGCCAGCACAGGAGCCGCTGACTCCACGTGGGCTTGAGCCCTCACAGGTGCCTAGTGTGAGGAGCTGAGTTATAAATTGTGTTTACTTTTCATTTGTTTACATTTAAAATAGGCACTTGAGGCTGGGGACTATCATTAAAGGACAGCAGTTGGATTTAAGCCCTGGTCAGTTGTTTTTGCACAATTTACACTATAGTTATTATCATGTACCAGGTGCTACTCTAAATGATTTCTACATGTTAACTGATTTAAAACTCTGGACACTTGGTGGGGAGCGAAGAGGGAGAGGGTTGAGGGCAGATGGGAGCACGGGGGACTGAGGTGATGGTACATTGGTGATATGGTGATGGGGAATACATGGGGGTTACAATTGATGTCAAATATATGTAAATAAAAATGTTAATTAAAAAAACCACCTCTGGACAGTTCTACAGAATAGAGACACTATTCTCTCTATTTTATTAACAAGGGAACCAAAGTCCAGTGAAGTTGAGAAACTTGCCTGCCTGAGGATTCATAAGAAATGGTGCAATCAAGATCTGGGTTGACTGTCGGGTTCCCAAGTCACCCCCATTATATCTTTATCTGATCATCTTGGCTTCCATTGAATATTTTTGTTTGTTTGTTTTGCCTGAGAGTTTGTTTCAAAGTCCTGTTGAAGAAGTCCTCCCCTGGGTCCCACAAATATTCTCCTGCATTCTCTTTCCTTAATGTAAAGCTCTTACCACTCACACGAGGTCCTTTCAAGCGCTGTAACCTTTGCAGGGAACAGTTCTTCCTCTTATTTATCTTTTAAAGTAGAGATTTGCACAAAAGGACATGTTTCTATTTTGGGTGATTCCTGAAGCTCTTTAAAGCACAGTGTTTTCTTAAATGAAAAGGAGCAGGAAAAGATGCAAACTCCAGAAGGCACGAGTTAAGTGACTCTAGAAAAGACCAGAGTGAGAGGGGGCAGTTTGTGGGGGACAAGAAAGGAATGAACTGAGAAAAGGCCTGCGGATTCTCAGATTAGCAGGTCACTGGCCTCCTGAAGGGCATCGTTTCATTACCTTGCTGATCACAAGGTTGAGAGACCGAAATGAGAAGAGGGGGGAAGAGCATGTGAGATCAGAGCGGGTGGGGTGTCTTCCAAATAGAGGAGATTTGTTCAAGTTTGCAAGCAAAGAGCATAGTATCAGCGGAAACTAACCTGGTGGGTCTAAAGGAGGCATTTGACGGAGTGAAGCTTTCAAAATAATGGACTACATTTTCAATTTCTACACATTCAGGGAGCGCCTCCTTTGGGAGAAGCACTCCTGGGTCAAAATTAAAAAACAAAACAAAAACAAAAACAAAAAAAACGCTACTAAACTGTTCACAACTGGTGGGAACTTTCACTGGTCCCACGACTCAGAAACATTGTTAGGCAGTTTCCGCTAAAGCAAAACAGATTCCTCTCTGATCCAGAAGTTCCACTCCTAGGACTACCCCCAGAGAAATGCGAGTCACTGCCATGAGATGATGAGTATGAGAGGGCTGACAGAGTTTTGCTGTTGTAGCTTCAACGTGGAGAGTACCCCAATGCCCAACACCAGAGGAGGAAGCAGGTGACACTGCTGACATAGCCGTGAGCTGCAACGTGGATGAATTTCACACACACAGGCATGGGAAGGAACGCAACAAAAACACGCCAGAAGCCAGGTTGTGTTTCTAATTCCAGAGAGGTTCATCTATGCTATTCTATGTCAGGAGGGGATTACTGTGTCTGTGGGGAAAGAGGGTTTCTGTAGGTTGAGGGTGTGCAATTTCTTGATTTGGGGTATTGGCTACACTGCTGTATTCAGTTTTTGAAGATTGCTCAAGATGTACGGGTACATGTGTGCTTTGTGCATGAGTGCTCTACTTCAATATAAAGTTTAAAAAGCAGTTTTAAAAAGAGCTAACAGCTTTTTTTTTGTCCGACATCTTAGCGAGGCTGCCGTGCTAGCCGCTGCTCTCCGAGCTTCGCGATGCCTCCCAAAGACGACAAGAAGAAAAAAGATGCCGGAATGTCGGCCAAGAAAGACAAAGACCCAGCGAACAAATCTGGGGGCGAGGCCAAAAAGAAGTGGTCCAAAGGCAAAGTTCGGGACAAGCTCAATAACTTAGTCTTGTTTGACAAAGCCACATACGACAAACTCTGTAAGGAAGTTCCAAACTAGAAGCTCATAACCCCAGCCGTTGTGTCTGAGAGACTGAAGATTCGTGGTTCCTTGGCGAGGGCAGCCCTTCAGGAGCTCCTTAGTAAAGGACTTATCAAACTAGTTTCAAAGCACAGAGCACAAGTAATTTACGCCAGAAACACCAAGGGTGGAGATGCTCCAGCTGCTGGCGAAGATGCATAAGCAGGTCCCATCAACTGTACATTTTGAAAAATAAAACTTTATTAAATAAAAAATAAATAAAAAGCTAACACTCGTGCTTGCTATGGGCCAGGAGGTATCAATTTTATTCGGTCCCCATGATGACTTCAGTAAGACATGTACTTTCCAGATCAGAGAGGTCGAGACACTGCTCCAGATTCACACAGCTAGCACAGCTAAACTGAGTTCTGATGCCATGTCCCACTCACTTCTAACTACTCTGCAGCACTCGCCAGACTTGGAAAAGTGAAGGGGCGTGGGATTTCCTGACCAAGGGCTCAGGGGTGGTGGGAGAGGAGTGGAGTGGATGATTCTGAGGAAATGGAAAGGAAGTGTTTATAAAAGTTACTGCCAACATTTTAAGATAGATCCCAAAGAATAAGGGAAAGGTTTGGAGCAGAGTCAATCAGGCATTGACTAAAGATGAAGAAAACGTTGTTGAGGGAGATCATAGGTCTGGCTAAGGGAACACTGTGCAGGGAAGAGGGGGACCCGGGTTCCCCTGTGCCATTCTGTAATCAATCATTATCCAACATGGCAACGATTAGCACTTCATATGGTTTCACTTTTCCAAAAACCCATGGGTATCATCATCATAGAAGGTGGGTGCTGACATTTTGCTGATGAGCAAACAGATTCTAAGAGGCCAAGTAGTTCAAGATAATGCACCTTAATTTTTATTTTTTTTATTATGCTTTACTGGAGTAACATTACATTATAACATTACATAAGTTTCAGGTGTGCATCATTAAAAATCAATGGTTTTATGCAGCTCTGTAGTCGCATTATAGGGTGGATTATATAACTGAGGGCATACAATTGTTCTGATGCATGGCCCCATGGGCCCTCAAGGTCCATTCTCCAGCTTGTTCTGTGCCCTGCCATGCCAACTCCTATGGACCACATCTCCCAGGATGCTTTGTGGAATTCCTGGTGGGGCCTGGCCAATGGGAGGTGCCAGCAGAAGATGAGGACGGTAAGATGAGAGGGTGGAATATTGTTTCCATATTCCCTTCTTGGTTCTAAGTGTCCTTCAGTGTCCTTCATGCACAGCTTTGCCTCCACTGGATTCCAGGAATATAAGAACTGCAATGACTTTCCTTTGGGGAACGTGATATCCTCTTTCTGTTTCTTTAACCTGTCCCCACCTCTTTAAAGAATTTCTTCATAACAGGCTCTTCATATGAAACCCTCTAGTGGTGAATTCTGTTTCCTGCTAAAAGTATGTCCATAAAAGGTAGGGTGGTCCAAGAAGGCTTCCCACTAGTGAGTTCCTAAATCACCCCTCCCAACCCCCCAAGTTTCTTAGAAAAAGATCTCTGAAGAAGCCTGATTTCATTCTAGGTTTCCTCACTTCAAGACACAATGATACTCTGCTGTCTTTTTCAAATAAGACTTCACATAGTGGGGGGGGGACTCCCTGATGACCTAGGGGTCAAGTCTCAGTGCAGTGCAGTCACCACTATGGTCTGAGTTTGACCTCCAGCCAGGGAACTAACCCACATGGTGCAGCAGACCTCTCTTGTTTCTCCTGCTAGTCCCTTAGTGGTGTATTTCACTAAATTCGCCTGTTCTGCTCTCCACTCTGTCTCTGGTGAATCCTCTTGCCCTCTGCACCTCTGGCTTATATACCAGTTCTTCTACACAAACACACAAAAATTAAAATAATAAAAAAAGACTTCAAATTGGGAAAAAGACATTCTACCAGGATCTTGACCCACCCTACTGAAAGGCAAGAACCGTTCCCTAGAGCAAGGAACAGACCAGGTGGCAGAAGGCGGGACTACCTCTCAATGCTGTCCGAAGGTCGGACTTACAAGATGGGTGACACAGATCAAGATTCAGAACTTGATGCTCAATGAGAACCCATGGCACCGAGTATTCTGTCTCTTCTACTTGGGCACTCAACTAGACTATATGTCCCAGCCTTGCTGATAGGTATGGATACGTGACTAAATTCTGGCCAACAGAGGGTGAGCAGAAGTGATATGAGCAGCTTTCAGATAAGAAATGATATTCAGGTGCTCTCCCTATTCTTTTACCCTTCTATAGCTTGATGCCAAGGAGCATGGATGCCTTGGCAGCCACAGGGTAAAGATAAGAAGGCACAATACAGAGAGAGCCTGGGTCTCTGCTTCCCTTCTTGGAGGAGAACCCATGTTCAAGAATATCCATTTTGGACTTGTAGTGTGCAAAAACTAAATTTCTTTTGTGTCTGAACCCTTACCCTTGTTGGAAGTTCTTTGTTACAGAAGCAAGCAATTCCTAATACACTTATAGTAACTTATCTAATTACACAGTGGTTAATACACTTGTGCAGCTAAAATGCCAGCTCCATAAGATCATGGTTTTTTTCTCATTCACTGATGGACCCTCAGTGCTTGGAACAGGGCCCAGCACGTGGTAGACCACAATAAGTATTTGTTGAATGAATCAACAGCTACATTTTTTTTCTTTCCAGTTCAGTGAAAGACAGAAGAGAGTAGCAGATGCTTGCAAGCTCTGGCTCTCAGGTAGGAAGGGACTAGATTTATATCCTGCCTAATTATTTACTAATTGTCTATCTGAGCAAGTTCCCAAGTCTCAGTTGCCTTGCAAGGGAGATGGAGAATTATATAACAGCCTTTTCTTTTTGTGGACAGTGGGAGGATTAAATGTGGCCATTCATGAAAAGTGCTGATCGCACAGTCTGATGCATAGTAAGCCCTCAGGAAGTAGTGGTCATGATGATCTAGATCTTTCTCATTCTCTGGGCAACCAAAAGCTTCGGAACTGCCCCTGCAATAGACTCTGACAAATCTCAGGTCCCGAGGTATGGGGAGGGGGAAGGGAGGACCGGGCTTGTCCCTGGGATTACAGCCAAAGACCAACTCAGGAAATGATAGTACATTCCCATGATCCTTTTGCGGTCCCAGGAGGGCTCCAGCCTGTTTCTTGTCCTGACCTCAGACTAACTCTGTAGGAATTAGCCTCTCTCCTGCTTCAGGAGCACCAGCTGCCTCTGGATTAGGGAGCCCTGTTGGGGACTGGGAACTCGGAGGGTCAGGTGGAGTCCTCAGGTCTAGTGGAGGAAAGAATCCATAGTTTAATTCAGTATGTTCCCTGTTTGGGGTACTCTAGTCATGACCGGCCACTAGGTACAGGTGATTGGACACATGCTTTGGGGCTGATCAGGTCTCCTCCATTAATTAAAACGTGAATCACAGCTGAGTCACTAAAGAAAGAAAACGGTCAATGAACAATTCTAACTTCCTCCCTCCTTCCTGGCTTGGAGAGATGAGTCAGCAGAAGTCCGGATCCAAAAATGAATAGAGAAAAAAAAGCTGAAGAGACACAGGGCTTGGGAGAACAGCAGCAAAGTGAACCTTAGTCACTTTATTTTTTGTCTTAGCAGGACAAAAAAGTTCCCAGATTCCTGTCCCAAGGCCAATCAGTCGAATCCTCTAGTGAGCACGACTCTATCTCTTGTTTTAACGCAGACCCACAGGCACCCTGAATTCTACACTAATCCCAGCAATTTCCTTTCTTGTTTCCTTCAGGCAGCAGCAGGCTCCTCACCAGGCCAAACCACCTCAAATCTCATTTTTGCACACAGCCTTAAGCTCTGCTTTGGACACACACATCATGCTTTATACATTAAGGGAGGGGCGGGAGCCATACTGCCTCTGATCAATGAGAAAGGGCTTTGGGGAGCAACAGAAGATTCCAAACATGGAAGACTCTCAGATTCAGAGTGGCCACAAGCCTACTGGGCAAAAGTATGGCCCCTGGAGCTGTGCTGGGTCTGCATCCTGGCTCTGTGTAGCCCTGGGAAAATTAGTTTTTCTGAGCCTCAGTCTCCCCTCCATGAAATGGGAGTAGCAAAAGAAACCACTCACCGTATGGCAGAAGATGAAGACATGCATGCACTACAAGTATGGCAGAAGATGAAGACATGCATGCACTACAAGTTAGTGATGATAATGTTTACTAGAAAAAAAATTCCAAAATTTCTGCCTTATATCTCCTTAGGAATGTCACATCAAAGGAAAAACAATCAGACTGTTGGGGAGACAGCTCCCCCTGAACATTAAGGATACAGGGCCTGGGAGACAGCAAAGGACCCACTCTTTTGGGTCAAGGCCTATAACACCTCGTCCACATACTTAAGGAGGGGTTGTGAGTGCACGTGTTTGTACAATTTCCCTCACAAAACTACCCGATAGCATTTAACTCCCTACACTTGACTCTTGAAGCCTATGCCATGCATTTTCAAAAGGATTATTTTATTTTATTTTTCAGATACAAGAAAGGTTTATTTATTGTCCATGTTACATATAAGCTAGACAGAAGCTGAAATGCAACTGTTTCTGAACTATAGTACACTTATGTGAGCCTTTTTTCATTGCAGAAAAGAGGCAAAAGACATTATTTGGGATATGCTGTTCTCAGGGAAAAGAATCAGTGGAGAAGTGCTAAGCCATAGTGTAGTCCTAGTTTTTTTTTTAGTATCTTATAATTTTTTAAAAATTTATATATATTTGACATTAATTGTAATCCCCATGTATTCCCCATCACCATATCACCAGTGCACCATCACCTCAGTCCTCTGTGCTCCCGTCTGCCCTCAACCCTCCCCCTCCCCTCTCCCCACTAAGTGTCCCCAATTTGTCCTTGTCTTTTCATTTTTGGCTTCAAAAGGATTATTTTAATTTTCAAATTTTCAGGATCTTTTGCCAATTATCCCCATCTTGATCCTTTAATATCCAAACCATTGTCTTTTGAAGAACTTGGTGTTTTTGTCCAAGTCAGCTCTTAACTAGATGAACACTATCCAGGGCCTGTCTGTTAATGTCTTAGGATGTGATTTCAGCACTTTTCCACATCAAGCTTATGGACTTTATGAAATTTTGCATTTTTTTTTGCAAGGTTGGTAACTTCAAAGTCAGCTTACTTTGGACATGCATATATTACAGGATAATTTAACAATCTAGAACAGTGGTTCTCAATCAGAAGAGACTATCTCTCAGTGACATTTGGCAATGGGTAGAGACATTTTTGATTGTCACAGCTGGGGGGTTGATACTGGCATCTAGTGAGTTGATGGCCAGGGGTGCTGTTAACCATACTTCTGTGCACAGGACAGCCAGTGCAGTGCCACAAAGAACGATCCCAAATGGTCCCAAATGTCAGTAGTGCTGCAGCTGAGAAACTCTGATTTAGAACCTGATTAACAAGGATCTGAACCAAGTGGGCCAAGGTTGTCCTGAGATATTTGAGTCAGGATTCATTTTTGTAAGTGGCCAGTTCCTTAGTGACCAAAATGGAACTATGTCAATTTTGAGTGCCCTCTGCCTCCTTCTAACTACAAGGTATTTACACTAAGCTTGGTGCTCTGTGGTCAGACTATCTGTATTCCAAATCCAACTTCCTAGCTGTGTGACCTTGGGCAAGTTACTTAACTATTCTGGGCTTCAGTTTTATCATCTATAAGGTGTGGACAAAATAGTGTCGATTGAATAGGGCTGTTGCATCAGATGGGTTGATAATATATAAAGCACTTTTTTTAAGCTATGTACATAATGAGTTAGAGGGTAGGAGTTGGTGGAACTACACTGAATCCCTGGTACAACATGAAAACCTGTTCCTTTTCCACTGGGTGGCTGGGAAAAGGCTGCCTAGGCAGAAACTACATTTCCCAGACTCCCCTGCATCTAAGATAGGGCCACATGACTAAATTCTAGTCAATGGAATGTGGGCAGAAGAGTGGTTCACCACTTCCTGGTCTAGCCCATAAATATCTTTGTTCTCCCTTTCCTCCACTTGCTGGCTGGATTTGGACTCTTAGAGCAACCTTCGAAGCCACATTTTTTTTTTTCTTTTCTTTTTTTTTATTATTTCTTTTTTTAATTAAAATATTTTAAAATTTACATATACTTGCCATTAATTGTAATCCCCATGTATTCCCCATCACCATCTCACCAGTGCACCAT
>JAGFMF010011788.1:214772-264901 GCA_019455555.1 Galemys pyrenaicus | reverse complement strand
TTCTGTGTCTTTATTGCTGTTATTGTTATTATTAATATTGTTCTTATTCCTTTCCTTGATCCTCATTTGGTTCCCTTATGTTCCTCCTAAAGGAGGAACGAAGCCACATTTTAAAAACAGTAGAACCTCCATCAGCTTGGATCCCTGAGTGACTGAGATCCCTGGAAGCAGAGGCATACTTGTGCCACAAAACCCTGCATTTCATGCCCTGCACTTCATCAACTGTACCTTATACTTTAGAAGTTTATTTCTCACTCATGTGTACTCTTAAGTCACTCTTAGTTTTATCTGTTATAGTAGCTGGTGTTAACTAACACAACCTCTTCCCTTATCATGTGTTTTTTTCCTTCTTGCCAGCAAATACCATCTCCTCACTATTCATGCTTTGTGTGCTTTAAGATGACCCCAGAATTCAGTCATTCATATCTTCCTTTGCAGATATGCTGGGGAGAAAACTCCTTCTCCCAGTGGGGGTAGAAAAGGGAGTTCTCCAAGTCAGGATCTTAATAAAGATCGATGAAGGAACCCAAGTGTCCTGGTTCTTCAACCAAGTTTTAGATCTCAGGCCAATTAATGATGGCAAATGAGACTTGTCCCCAAGTGAAATTCAAACTCCTGTAATGCCAACATATGGTAACAATAACACCTCGGGAGTTCAAATGTCACCTTCCCCTGTCAGCCTTTGCTGACCACCCCATTGAACACTGTGTCCCACACTCCACCCAATACTACCCCCCTTCCCCCTTAACCTTTTTTCCCACCTTCTAAAACAACATTGTTATTGTTAATGCACCCCTCCCCCAACCGTGAGCCAGGAGGTCTCCCTATCACCTAGAATAGTGCCTGGCATATGGTAACTGCTGAATGAATGACTGATTGATGATTAGATGTTGGTTTGAATCAAGATTTGAATTGAGTGCTTACTCTGTGTCTGGAATGTTCTAAGAGTTTTATACAAATGAACTCACTTTAGTGCTCACAAAGTGAAAAACATGATTAGCTCCACCTTACAGATGACAAAATCAGGTTCACAAAAGCACTCAGCCAGCAAGTGGGAGAGCCGAGCTTTAAACCCAGGTCACCTGGTCTGGGCCACGGCTCTCTGGAATTTACTTCATTTGAGCCCACGTCACAATCAACTAACCCTGGATGAGCAAAGCTGCTTGTTCAAGTTTAGCTTGAAAAACAGACTGTGGGGCCTCCCTGGTGGCCTAGGGGCTAGTTCTCAGCACTATTACTGCTACAGCCTAAATTCAATCCCTGGCCAGCAGAGCTAACCCATGTATGGCACAGCAGACCTCTCCTGTCTTGCCCCCTGCTCCCTTAGCAGTGTATTTTAGTAAATACACCTATTCTGCACCCGTTCTGCCTCTGGTGAATCCTCTCACCACCGCCCCCCCCCACTTCTGGCCTACACCCCAGTTCTTCTATGCAAAAGATTAAAAAAATCCAAAAACACAGACTGTGTTGTGATGTGTAGATGCGGCCAGGTTCACCAAACTGGTAACTGTTACAAGGATGGAGGGTTATCTATGGTCAACCTTGGCCCATCTACTCACCAGTTGTGCAATCTTGGGCCAGTAACTTTCCATACTGGGTCTTATCATCTACAAAATGGGTTGATAGGATGCAGTGTGTTAATATTGATAAACTGCTTGAGATAGGCTCGTGGGCAGTGCGAGCAAATGTCCCTGCCAGGAGCTCGACAGAGTGAGCAGGCCTCAGAGAGCTGGGTTGACCCCGCTCTGCGTTCAGCCACACGCCACCTAGGGAAAGTTGCTTTGGAATCAAAGAGCTAACAGTGTTTTTTCAGAGCTGACACTTGAGTGACTGTTGACTTTTAAATAATAATCTTCTCTCTCTTGAGAAAGCTGGAAGCGCCCCCTAAACAGAAAATAGCCAGGAGTGAAGCAGAGGAGGACAGGGAGAGAAAACACGAGGGGGAAGAGGTGGCTCCTCTGTGTGCCCTCCGCCTGCCGGGCTGAAGGATCCAGCCTTGGCTTAGATCTCATACACGTCCGGTGAGTTTCCAATCTGCAAAGCACGTGTGTTCCAGATATGCACTAATTGATCCCTAGGGACAGGTCACTGATGCTAAATGTGGCCACCCTGAAAGGAAATGTGTGGGAATCCACTCCAAGAAAACTGGCAAAATAGAGGGCAGGGGTCAAGAGGCCTTTAGGATGATGATGAAGTTATTATAATCAACAACAGCTTCTAATATTTACTAAGCACTTATGTGGAGCCAGAACTAAAGACACTGCTTTGCATGGATTATTTCCATTCTCCTGATGATTTTGGGAAGTAGTAGTAGCGGTATCCCTATTGATCAGATGAAAGAAACTTGGCCCAGAGAAGTTCAGGAACCAAATTTGAGTCACACAGTAAGAGGGGAGAGCTCAGTTTATCTGTACATGGCCTCCCCATCACCCTCACCATAACAGTGACATTTTGCACATTTGACAATCTTTGAAACCCCCCTCCAGGTTGCTGTAACCAGTCCCACTTTACAAATGAGGCCACTGAGTTACAGAGGGGCTGCCTGACTTGCCCAGGGTCACACAGCTGGGAGGTGACAGAGTTAGGGTTCATCCACATAACCTTCCTGTCTCACCACCCTATCAGCAGCATGGGATGGACACTCTTTCCATAAACCGGCTTTATGAAGCGGGGACCCTGACCTCCAAATTCATGGGCAGCTTCAAGTCGGGGTGTGAGCAGGACAACAGACTGATCCACTTGCTATCCACTGCCTGACTTCAGCGTGGGGCTGCCCAGTTTGGCCACAGCTTGCCTCTTGATAGTACGCTGGGTGGAAAGGGCAGGTAAGCATCCTTGCATGCCACAAAAGGGGAGCCTTTGCATACACCTGTATTCTGGGCCACCACACTTTGACCAGAGTGATCCTCTAAATAAAAACCTGATCATATCCACCTCTTGTCCTTTAGAGTGAAGGCCCAAGCTCTCAAAACATGACCTGGTCCTTGATGACCTTCTCTGTATTCTTTTCTTGCATCTTTCCTCCCTGGCACACAGCACATGGACACACATACATGCACAAGCATACATGGAAACATGAACATACTTGTACACATAACACACACATGCTCGTATACACATGGAGGTACACACGCACATGCAGACACACATGTTCACGCACATGCACACAGTTCCAGTCACACTTTTGTTCTGCATAAACCCTGTATTCAGCTCTGCCACCTGAACAAGCAGGCGCTCCATCTTCCTTATCTTTGTGCTCCATCTTCCTCATCTTTGTGCTCCATCTTCCTTATCTTTGTGCTCCATCTTCCTCATCTTTGTGCTCCATCTTCCTCATCTTTGTGCTCCATCTTCCTCATCAGTAAAGTATTTTGAATCTAAGATAACCTGACATAAATAGGTACTTGATGATGGCAACAGCTGCGTATGTCACTCTAAAATGCTTATGTTCAACCCCGACACCCTATGTGATGGTATTTGGAAGTGGGGTCTTTGGGAGGTGAAGAGGGGAGAGCCCTCTGGAATAGGATCAGTGCCCTTATCATTGTTATTTTTTTAAAGATTTATTTTTATTTATACATAAAATAGGCCAGAGGTGTGTGTGTGGGTGAGAGGATCAACCAGAGACAGAGTGGGGAGCAGAACATGTGGATCGACTGGAATACACTGCTGAGGACAGCAGCGGGCGAGGCAGGAGAGGTCTGTTGTGCCATGTGGGTCACATTCCTGGCCAGGGATTGAACTCATGCTGCAGTGGCTGTGATCACTTGATAGTGCTGAGACTTTAGCCCCTGCACCACCAGGAAGACCCAGTGTCTTTATGAGACCCCAGAGAGCTCCTGTGACTCTTCTGCCATGTGATGACACAGCAAAAAGACAGTGACCTCTGAACTAGGAAGTGGGTCTCCCCAGACACTGGTTCTGCACTCCCAGTCTCCAGAACTGTGAGAAACAGATGTCTGTTGTTTGTATGTCACCCTATTTATGGTGTTGTCAGAGAGGTCCAAACAGACGAAGACAATGACCACTTTCTGTTTGGTTTCATGAAAAATAATACACATCCACAGTACGCAATTCAGAAAAATATAGAGTATTATCATGGAAAGTAAAGTTTTCCCTGTATACACACTGTGATGTCTCTCAGGGTCCTTCTACAGAACAAACGCAATCATTAGTTTTTACAGAATCTTTCAGAAATAGTACCTACAAACAAAAGGTAGCTTCCTCTTTTCACTTGACAATGCATCTTGTTATATAAAAATTCCTGCTCACCAATGAGTACACAACAGAATCCATCTTACAAGTTTGTTATAGAATTAAATGAGTTAGTACTCATTTTTAGAATGGTGCCTATAAACAGTAGGTTCTCTCTGTGCTATTTCTAATCACACCCAGAGATCTGTTCTTCCTTTTTTAATGCCTTCCTTTTAATGCTTCTACCCACAGAGGGATGTAACGTAATTTATGTAATCGTTCTCCATTGATGGACCTGAGTTATTTTTAGCCCTTTGCTATGACAATGCTTAATAAATGTGGTCGGACAAACAAACAAAAAAAAAAAAACCAATGAATGAAGAAACATTCTACGAATAGGACAGAAAAGATCAGGCATCAGAAATTCATAATTCTTCAAAGATATCTTTGCAGGACCTAAATCCTGGGCTTTTACAAATTGCTTCCATATGATACTAAGGGTATATGTGCAACATCAAGAGCATCACCAGATTATGTCACTGTGCTTGGGGCATGTCAGTTTCTTGACAGAGAACTGGTCTACCCAATGAGATAACCCTCACAGGAAAGACCAGAGTTCGTTCAATTTATCAATTGTTCTTTCCCCAAAGAATATAGTTAAGTGTTCTTTCCAGCAGCATATGGATTTTGACAACAGTTTTGTTCCCAAAGTGAAGGTTGTATTTGGTCAAAGAACTACCAACTTGGCCTAGGAAGAAGGGCAAAGAAATATCTCCCAGGGTGTCCTTGAGGGATTCAAAGGAGACCTGGTGAGCTTGGGTTGAGTTGTAGGATGAAGGGAGAAGAAGGGGTGGGAGGTAGAGAGGAGGAACGATGTGGATCGTGAGCTTTATTGAAATGTATTTTTGTAACTCTGAGTTGAAAATAGGCACGCCGACTTCATGCTGACTATTCCATCTCGATGACGTATCCCTGGGAGAGGGGGCCTTTCCATTCAGCACGTCTCCGTGGTAACGGACCACTTCTCATTCACGCCATTTCCAGGGTTACCTTGCTTGGCTCATTCATGACTGTTGCTATGGAGATGGGCCCATTGATACAATCATGATTCTTTGGAACTTTGCTTTCCTGAATGATGGAGTGTAGTCTTGAGGTAGGGATGGCATCATGGTAAGGAGTGCAGTGAAGAAGGTCCTGGGATGAGTTAGGCTCTAAAGGCTTAAAATCCAGCCACAGGATAATGAAGTAGTAGATGCTGTGGGGGAGGGATGGGTGAACATCCTCATTTTTTTTAAAGATTTATTTATGCATACAATAACTAGGGTACAGGCTAGAGTCACGGGATATGAGAGGATTCACCAGAGACAGAGTGGGGAGCAGAACAGGCAAATCGACCGAAATATACTACTGAAGGGAGTAGTGGGTGAGGCAGGAGAGTTCTGTTGTGCCATGTGGGTCCCCTCCCTGGCCAGGGATAGAACTGGCACTGCTGTGCTGTGGATGTTTCATAGTGTGGTGCTCAACCCACTACGCCACCAGGGAGGCCCCAACATCCTCATTTTGATATCTGAGATGACCGGTCATTCAAGGATCCCATGTGTGTATGTGTGGGTGTCTTTTAACAAGCAGTGTGTGTTTAGCTGTATCTCTGTTGGCAGCTGTATCCCCAACACCCAACACAATGACTGATTCAGAATAAAACATCCTCCCAATGATTATGGATTAAGCTAGATTTTGTTGCTCATGAACCTGTCCTTGATAAACAGTAAGAAAATAGAAGCACTAGACTAGAACTTACACACGCGTATGATGCCATATTTACTCCCCACCATCAGTATTCATGCCGATGGAGTGCCTTCCCTCTTGTCTCGACAGTTGACTTGTGCATTCTTTTTTTTTTTTCCAAGTTTTTTGGTGAATGTTGGTTTTCATTTTTAAAAATATTTTTCCTTTATTTAAATATATTTGCCATCAATTGTAACCCCCATATATTCCCCATCACCATATCACCAGTGCACCATCACCTCAGTCCCCCGTGCTCCCGTCTACCCTCAACCTTTCCCCTTCCCCTTCCCCGCCAAGTGTCCCCAATTTGTCCTTGTCTTTTCATTTTTGGTTTTTGTTGTGTCTTTATTGTTATTATTATTATTGTTCTTATTCCTTTCCTTGATCCTTATTTGGTTCCCTTATATTCTTCTGTTTAAAATGAAATCTACTTGTACCCCAAATGCCATCCCCACCTGTCCAATAAGAGATGGGCCTTCTGCCAACCTTTTCCTTCTCTCTGGTGTCCCTCTGGGTTATTTGCATCAGCATGAAGCCTGTTGTTAGCTCTACTATCTTACAAAAGCAAACAAACCTCTGAATTCCACTTCCATCATCAGTTAACACCCCTCTCCCTCTCCATCCTCCACAGAAAAACTCTTTAAAGAAACTGTTAGAAGTCCCCTAATAGCCTTTGTTAACCCCTCTTCTCCAAAGTATAGGATCGCCAAAACACCTCCATGCTGCTAAGGTGAATGGTTGATTTTCATCCCCTATTGATTAATCCACTGGCACCAGCTGACACTACTGATTATCTTCTCCTATTCAGAATGCCTTGATTCTTTCCTCACCTACACTTCCTTCACCTGCTCCATTTCAGTCTCCTTTGCTATTCCCTCTCATCTTCCCAACCTCTTTAATGATGGAGAGAGCCAGCTCCAAGCTCAGTCCTTGATGATCTTTCACATCCACTCCCTTAACCATTTTCACAGCTGTAAATAATCTTTAAAGGTTGGGGACTCCTGCATTTGTGTCTCCAGCCTTGTCCTAAACTTCAGACTCTGAATACTCAATGGCCAACACAACATCTCTACTCATTAGTAGGCCCACAAAACTCAGTGTGTCCAAATTAACTATGAATTTGTCCTTATTCCCACCCCCTTCCCATCTCTGTGAGTGGGAAGTTCATCCTTTCAGTAAACTCCCAAATAGTGTCCCTGCTTCTATGATTCCTTCAGTCCATTCCTGACATTGAAGCAGAGTATCCTCTTACTTCCCAGTCAAGCCTTCCCTGACCACCCTATTTTAAATTATACCTTATGCTCTATCCTGGTTATATTTTCTCCATAGCATTCATCACTATGTATTTACTATATATTTTACTTAGTAAGTTTATCATTCAAGGTCTTATCTTCCCTCTGTTAGATTCATGAATTAGGGAAATTGTTCCTGGCACCTAGTAAATGCCTTCTATAGTAGATGTTCAGTACGCATTGTTGCATGACTGACTGAACACAGGCAATAATAAGGAAGACCATGAGTTAGGCAAGGACTAGACACATTGACAAGATAAAGAGCTTGTCCTTTGTCCTGAAGTTAGTGGATTTGAACTGAGTTCTTAGGGGTACCACGGGGACCACCTCATGGCAAGGGGGAATGGGATATGGACTGGGCAGATGGAACTTCTGGAAAGTTCTTTTTTTCCCAAAAATTCCATTATTTTACATATTGGGATTCACATAACATTTCAGACATTTAGTGAACAGTAAAGTATTAACATAGATTTATCAGTTTTGGCAAGAGCACTGCGGTAATATAAGATTCTAAAATTTGGGGAAACTGGGTGAGGGGTATCTAGGAACTCATTGTACTATCTTTGTAAACTTTCATAAGGTTTTTTTTTAACTATTCAAAGATTAAATTGTATTTAAAAATATTACTTATTTGATAAAAGGGTTCCATTGAATTAAAAGGATTTGAAGACCATTGTTTAGATTTCTAAAGTGGGAAGTAACATTATTTGTCTTAAATATTAGATGAAGATGGTTTAGCTGCAAGTTCAGAAAATGGAGCAGAGGGAGTAGAAACTGGAGGTGGATGATGACCGCAGGTCCAGGTGAGGAATGATAAACTTGGAACTAAGGAAAAGCAGGAGGTGGCGAGAAGTGGATGAATGCCTTCGAGAGACATTCAGGAGATAGACTCAACACATTTAGTGATCATGTAGATGAGAGGAGGAAGGGAGAGAAAGCGAGAAATAATAGCTTCTAAGTTGCTGGTTGGGTGAGTGGGGTAAATATCATGCCATAGGAAGGGGGAAGGAGAACAGGTTGAGATTTTCAGTTGCTTTGATACTTAGCCATGGAGCTCCTAGAGAAAACAGCCCAGCCTGGGGGTGGGATCACAGCACAGACTAGATTGGATGTTTTCCAATTTCCATGTGTTTGTCTGGATACCTTACTTATGTTCACTTACTTATGTTTTGAAGCACCCCTTCTATAAAGACAGGGTTATGAGACAATCTGGCCTGTAGGATGTGGATATAAGTCACTCCTATATATGGACCCTGAAATTTCCTGGAAGACCCTCCATGCTCTCTCTCTTATGTGCTTCCAATAGTAGAGGATCCAGTCAAGGACTCCATGGCAGTCAGGGATGGCAGAGCCACAATACAAATTGAGCCTAGATCGCTGCATGACAGCATGGAGTAGAGACCAGTCTCTTACTTCTGACCCAATTGTGACATGAACAAGAATAATCCTTCAAGTCACTGAGATTTGGAGGTAGTTTGTTATATCAACTAGCCTATCCCAATATAGCCTCAGAATATGATAAAGTTTGGTTCAATTATATTGAAGACCTACTATATGCCAATTGACATTTTTCTTAATATTAAGGATACATCCATAAGTAGAAGTGTGACACAGTCCTCTTCCTTTCAATTATATATTAAATTACAAACAACAGCTAACAATATTCCACACAATAGTCTACTCAATCTTCAAAAGAATCCTGTGAGAAAAGCACTCTTACTTATTTCCATCATGTAGATGAGAAAAATGAATCCCAACAAGGCATGTAATGTAAGATGCCCAAGGACACACAGCAACAGTAGAACTGGGATGTGAACCGAGGTAGCTTGGTCTCAGACATGAGCTTCTTCTGCTCTATGTACGTACCTACCACTTACTTTGGAAACATGATGAAAGGAAGATCACTCAGCTTGGAGAAGTGAAGATGACTCTTAAATGAAGAAGCAGGAAGGGTGGTCTAGGGGGGTTAGCTCAGCATGAGCAAAGGCTTAGAGGTAGGAGGAGGCCCGACGCATGGGGGTGCTAGTGGAGCTAAAGGATAATGTGGGTAGGGGGCGGTGCAGGTGCAGACCAGGTAGGGTACATCTGTAATGTTCACAGGGGAGAGTTTAAAACTCTGGGAGCCAAAGTGGTGGCTTGGAATCACACGTGTTATGAGAAGGGTGTCTCCTAGGTGCACAGAAGACCATCATGAACCCTAGAGAGGGTTAGGAAGAAGAAATTAGTAAAAGATGAAAAGTAACATAAAAAACGTCACTGAGCTGAAAAGAAGACTGTCAGCATGGCCCAGAATGCTGAGAGGGGAGTCTTGAGAAGGCTGCTTAGGACAACGGTTATGACCAGAGACTCCCTATGAGAGGAGTCAGGGAAGTGGCTGAAAAGAGAGGCAGGAATAAGCCAGGATTTGGGGCATGGGAAATTCTGTTGTTCTCTGGCTGAGATAGATAGAGAGAGGGCAGGTGTGTATGCAGGGGGTGTGGGACTGAGGGGGCTGTTACAGAAGAGTGTGCAGAGAAGGGAGTTAGACACAACCCTTAATGCCCTTACATGGGGATTACAATTAATGGCAAGTATATGTAAATTTTAAAATATTTTAATAAAAAAAGGAAAAAAAATAAAACATAATATGGATTTCAGAAACAAAAATCAAAAATGAAAAGAAAAGGGCAAACTGGGGACACTTGGTGGGGAGGGAAGAGAGAAAGGGTGGAGGGCAGACGGGAGCACGGGGACTGAGGTGATGGTGCACTGGTGTTACAGTAATGGGGAATACATGGGGATACAATTGATGTCAAATATACGTAAATTAAAAAATTATACAAATAAATAAATAAATAAATAAATAAATAAAAATAAGAATAAAAATTTGGAGAGAAAAAAAAAAACCCTCTCAGAACCCCAACAGCACACCAACATTTGTCACCCCAAGGAGGAGGTGACAGATGCCCACATGTCAGAGTTGAACCAAAAAGATTTTTCCTGTGTGCAGAGTTTAATATCAGACCAAGCCTCAGAATACACTGAGTCAAATGTCCTGATTTTAACAATGAGGGAGAATTTTCAGAGGGACTCAGCGGGCTGTTCAAGGTCACCAAGCAAGTGAGCAAGAGATTCGGGACAAAAAGATGAGTCTCTCACCAGCCTGGCATGAGTCTTTCCATTTTGTTCTAAGAATTCTTTTTATCATATTTTATTCTACTGTGGTAAGAACAATTAACAGGAGATATATCCTCTTAATACATTTTTCAAGCGTATAATACATATATTCATTTTAACTGAAACTTCATGCCCATTGATTCACAACTCCCATTTTCCTCTCCCCTAGTCCCTGGCTGCCCCATTTTCTCTCTGATTTTATGAATTTCACTATTTTAGATACTCATCTAAGTGGAATCACACAGTCCCCTATGACTGGCTTACTACACCCAGCATAATGTCCTCAAGGTTCATCTGTGTTGTCAGATATGCCAAATTTTCCCTTTATTTCAAAGCTGAATAATATTCCATTGTATGTCGACACCGCATTTCCCTTATCTGCTCATCTGATCTGTCAATGGACATTTAGGGACAGCACGGCTACCGTGATCAGTTCTTCAGTGACACTGGGATGCTAATGTTTCTTCAGGGTCCTGATTTTCGTTCTCATGGAGGAACACCCAGAAGGTTCATTCTGGATCACAAGGTAGTTCTCTTTTTTTGTTTGCTTTTAGGAGAACTTTGTACTGTTTCTCATAGTGGCTGGACCACAGCAAGAGGGCACAGGGTTCCAATTTCTCCACCTCCTTGCTGACACTTGCTGTCATTTGTTTTTGTGATAACAGCCACCCTGCTGGGTATGTTACTTCACTGTGTTTCGGTTTGCGTTTTCCTGGTGATGAGTGAGTGACAACATTTTCTATATACCTGTAAGACTGCATCTTCTTTTGTTATTGTTGAGAAATGTCTCTTTGAGTCTTTGGCCTATTTTAAAATCAGGCTACCAGTTTTTTTGCTAGGAGTTGTAGGAGCCTGGCTCATCTTTTTCTACTGCATTGTGCTACTCCCCACGGGACTGAGAAGCAGGCTGTGTGACAGAGCTTCCTGGATGATGAAAATGCTATCTATCTGTGCTGTGTGATGTGGTAGCCACCGGTTAAGTGTAGCTACTGAGCACTTGAAATGCCACTAGTCTGAGTGAGAAATAGGATTTTAAATTTTAGTTAATTTCCATGAATTAAAATTTGTGCTGCTTCTTCAAAAAACTAAGCATAGAATTACCAGATGATCCAGCAATCCATATCTGGGTATACCCCAAAAATCTGAAAGCCCAGACTTGAGTAGATACCTGTAGATCTGTGTTCTCAGCATTATTCACAATAGCCAAAAGGTGGGAGTGATCAGGTGTTCAGGCTGACTGGGTAAATGAAATATGGTTCATCCATACAAGGAAGTATTATTCAGTGTTAAAAGGAGCGAAATTCTGATACAGGCTACAGCATGGATGAACCTGGAGACCATTGTGCACGTGAAATAAACCAGTCACAAAAAACCAAATACTGTATGATTCCACTGTGTCCCTGGCGGAATCCAAGCCAAAGAGATAGAAAGTCGATGATAGGGGCTGGGGGAGGGAGGAATGGCAAGTTAGTGTTTAATGGGAACAGTCTAAGTTTTGCAAAATGAGGTGTTCTGGAGAGGATGATGGTGGTTGCATAACAATGTAAATGTACTTAATGTCACTGCACTGTGCATCTAGAAATGATTAAAATGTGCAATCTTATGTTGTGTATACTTTATGGCAATTAAAAAGCCCAAAAGTTGACTATTCCCAGACAGTTAGTACAGGCTAAATGGGACCGAGCAATTCGAAGAACGTTTCCAAGAATGGCTTCTAAGACCACCTCAAAGTTCACATTGTTTCAAGAGCCCATCATCCCTCGCCAAGGGGACAGGACGATGTTCCAGGAGGTGGTAGCCACTAGTCCGGGTCAGACAGGAACTGCCAAGAACTCGCTGGACCTTGGCAGCCAGTCAGCTGCCAATCTGTCAGCTTGCCGGAGGGCTGGAGGAGGATCGCTGCATTAGCTGTGCAGCTCTGTACGGCTCGTGCTCATTGTCCGAGTCCTGGGGGGTTTCCACTCCACTGGGCAGGGACAGGAAGGAAAAGCTGTCATGCCTGGGTTTCTGCATGCCCAGTGGCTGTGGTGACAGCAGGAGAGAGTGGCCAAGGGCTGGAGGGTGGGGGAGTATCTGGTTCATGGAATGGGCGACTATAGCCAGTTCTGGAGGCATGAAGCAGGTTCTACCCAATCCGCGGGGAGTTTCTGCTCATGTGCATGCGCATGCAAATATCTCACTTTCTAGTGTGAGCTGGTTTGGTGAATCCAGCACAATGAGTTAAATGAGATTCTGGGCCTCTTAGACCAAGGTGCGGATTCCCATCCCCATATGTCATGGGATCTCCTGATCCACGGTCTCTTCTTTCTTAGCTTTCAGCACAATGGGAGCTCAAAATCTGGGACAAGCTCCATAAGCCTGTGCATGCAAGTAGGGTTGGATCACATGTTCAAATCCTGGCTCTGCTGCTTACTATGCCCTCTGATAAGTTACTTTACCCTTCTGAGCCACGATTTCTCTCTGATGTGTGTGAAGTCCTTAGAACAGTGACTGACATGCCATAAGTGGAATGAAGCCTCTGGAAAGGCAACTCTCCATGTAGCATAGCAAATATTGGATACTCCAGGCATTTAAAAACAAGGCAGGTCTCCTCAGAGGTCAGAAATTAAATTCCAGAGTGTATTCTGGGTGTAGTGGGTTACATGGTGATAGTCCCTCCCCACCAAAAGACAGGTCCAATTCCTCATTTCTGGAACCTGTTAATGTGACCTTGTTTGGAAAAGGGATCTTTTGCTGATGTGATTAAATTAAGGGTTGGGAGAGGGGAGCTTATTTGCGTATTAACCGATTGAGCCCTAAACACAGTCAGCCACATGCATTTTTTATAAAAGAAGGCAGAAGGAGAACTGAGAGAGAAGAGGACCAGGGCCCTACAACCACAGAGGCAGGGGTTGGAGTGATGCAGCCACAAACCAAGGAATGTCAGGAGGAACACATTTTCGCCTAGAACCTTCTAAGGGAATGATGCAGTCCTGCTGATACCTTGCTTTGGGGCCTCCAGTCACCAGAATGCTGAACATTTCTCTTGCTATAAGGCACTCAGCCTATGGCACTTTGTTACAGAAGGCAGAAGGCCCAGGAAATTAGTGTACAGGGCAATGACAGTTAAATGACAGCTTCTCTGACCTGACTCTGGGCAGACAAATGTGGGACAGTTAGGAATGCTGTATTGCTTGTTTGAAAGTTTCCAAGAGAGTAGATTTTAAAAGTCCTCACCACATACACAAAATTGTAACTATGTGAGGTAAAGGATGTGTTAATGATACAATATAGTAATTATAATAATAAGGCTATTATATACTAACACTATATATATATATACACATAAAATCACTTGCTGTCCACCTAAACTTACACAATGTCAATTGTACTTCAATTTTATGTCAATTGTATTTATATACAATTGTGTATATGTTCATTGTATTTCTTTTTTTTAAAAAAAGGTTTTATTTATTTATGCATACAAAAACTGGGGTACAGGCCAGAGGCAGGGTGGGGGTGGTGGTGAGAAGATTTACCAGAGACACAGTGGGGAGTAAGACAGGCAGATTGACTGAAATATGCAGCTGAGAGGAGCAGTGGGCAATACAGGAGAGGTCTGCTGTGCCATGTGGGTCCCCTCCCTGGTGTGGAACTCGAGGATGGAACTCGTGCTGAGATGGCTGTGGAGGCCCCACAGTGCGGCATTCAATCCCTTGCACCATCAGGGAGGTCCATATGTCAATTGTATTTCAATAAAGCTGAGTTATGGTGAGGGGGGAAGAATGCCATTGACTCCAGAATTCGTGGACAGAGGTCCACAAACTCCAGGTCTGGCCACATATTTTTGTAAATAAACTTGTTTGCAATACAGCAGTACCCAATTTAATCTATAGAGCAGTTGAGGCAGAAAAATTTGGCAACCCCTTCTCCCAGGGAATAGTGGCTTTCACATGACATGTATTTATCACAAGATACATTCATATCTGTCAAAAGGCACTTGCTAGGTGGTGGAGCTGTTGGAGCTTGTGCTGCCCACATGGTCACTGCCAGCTGCATGTGACAAGTGGGCACTTGAAGCATGGTATGGGAACCAGGGAAATGACTTTTTAAATATGAATTTATTTTAATTGATTCAAATTCCAATTTAAATAGCCAAATGTGGCTATGGTAATAGAGCAGGTCTGGGGTACAGATGTGGTAGAGCAGGCAGATGTGATAACAAATTCTCTCTATGGTAAGCAGAAGGGGTGCTATTAACTGAATATATCTGTGTACCTTCAAAATTCACATTGAAGTTTAATCCCCAACTTTGATGGCATCAGGAGATGAGATCTTTTGGAGGTGCTTAGTTTATTGGGGGGAGACCTCATGAGTGGGATTAGTGCCCTTAACAAAGAAAACCCAGAAGTTCTCTTGCCCCTTCTACCACGTTATGACAGAGAGAGAGGCTGACCATCTATGAACAGAAAGCAGGTTCTCACCAGACACTGACTGCACCAGCACTTAGATCTTAGACTTCTAGTCTCTAAAATGTGGGAAATAAATGTTTGTTGTTTTTAAGTCATTCAGTTTATGGCATTTTGTTATAGCAGTCTAAACGGACTAAGATAAGGAACTTAATTTAGTATCCTTTTTTTTTATTTTAGGCCAGTGTAGTGGGTTGAATGATGACCAGTTGCAACCTCAAGTGTGATCTTGTTTAGATATAGGGTCTCTGCAGATATAATTAGTTAAGAATATCAAGAGGAAATCCTGCTGGACTTAGGGTGGGCCCTAAATCTAACGGTTAGTGTCCTCATAAAAAGAGGAGTCACACAGAGATACAGAAAAGACCACGACTACGGAGGCGGTACAAGTCAGGGAACATCAAGGATTGCTGGGACCAGGACTCACTAACAGTGAAAAGAGGCAAGAAAGGATTCCCTTGACTTTTTGGGGAACATGGTCTGGCTGACACCTTGATTTCAGACCTAGACTCTAGAACTGTCAGAAAATAATTTCTGTTTTTGATACTCTGTTACTGCAGCCCTAGTAACATAGGCAGAGAAAGATGAGATGATATGCTTTTGCCTGCGATTTTATCCATTTATTTTAAAGCAAATTCACACATCAGATCCTGTTGATAATTCCATTCAAAACATAGTATTGCCCACTGGATAGCTACCCATATCTATCCTTTTCCTTGCCATAGTCCACAGAAATGGAATTTTTGTTAGGAAAACTTAGCTGCCCAGCAAAATCCACATTTCCCAGCCTCCCTGGCAGGTAGTTGTGGTCACATGACCATGTTTCCATCAATAACATTGAGCAGAAGTAACTAAGTAAATCTCACTTCCTGGTTTGAGACTTTAAGATTAGGGATACCCCTTACACTTTCTTCTGCCTTCATAAGGTCAGTCAGCTGCAACTGTGCAAATGATGCCAAATGCCCTTGTAGTAGAGCAAGAAGAGGGTAGGAACCTGGATCCTTGAATGACTTTGTGGAAGGGAGCTCTCCCACCAACCTGCAGGACTCATCTTGGAGCTTATATCGGAGGGAGAAATAAAATTCATGATTGTTTTAAGCCACTGTTATTTTGAAATTTCTTTTTACAGCAGCATAGACTTAGTACATAACATAATAAATATTGATTATGTTCCCAAGATGTTTTGGCACTGGAGATATGACAGTGGGCTGACAGGTGAGGTCCTGCCCTCACAGAGCTCGTAGTCTAGTGGGAGGAAAGCACATCATTAAAATCTCAGTTATAATTTAATAGATATGGAATCAGGTGGAAGGGCGGTCTCAGAGCAAAATTAGATTTCTTAATCCAGGCTTGGACGGTCAAGAAGGATTTTTGGAAAAATTGGGGTTTATTCTAAGAACTAAAGGCAAAGAGAGGAAGAATATGTTAAGTAAAAGGATGAACACTCTCAAGACTGAGAGAAAATACAGGATGCCAGAGGATCTTAAAGAAGTTCAATGCACTTAGTGATGACATTGGTGAAGTGGGCAAAAGTCAAGTACCCTGCAAAGAGCAATGGATTGCTTGGGGGGACTTCATGAGGATGATTTGGTTAGATATTTTGTGCAGCTAAGGGTTACCTCAGTAGGAATGGGGTATTTGAGCCCTGCACATTTCAAAGAAAGGACTAACTCTGGACTCCTGGGAGTGAGCCTCTGGGCCCTTGGCATAGCTTCTCTGATAAGAGTTTTTGTATATTTGAGGCTTTGGGCCACACCAGGAAGTTGATGCAAAATATGTGATCTACTTATTCATGTGGGCCCTGGGCCATGGGGTATCTGTTTGAGGTCTGGCATGCTGGTGACTGAGTAGATAAAGTCAGCCACAGGGGTGCTCCATGCCTATGTGATTGAGCCCCAGTAAGATCCTGGATGCTGAGAACTGGAGGTCCCCATGCATGTTGTCACACATTATTGCTGGGGTAATTGAGCAATATCACATGACTCTGTTGGGAGGGAACAACTGGAAGCTTGTACTGGTGTCTCCTAGATTCTGCCCTGTGCATCTTTCGTTTTGCAGGTTTTAATGTGTTTGCTTTCACCATAATAAATGGTAAATGTAAGTATCATAGTTTTGTGAGCCCTTCAAAGAAATTATCAAGTCGAGGTGATCTTGTCAAATAGAGGGGACCTCATATATATTCTTACAACCTTAAAGCTGCTTCAGACCAACAAGATTTTTGTTCCAGTAACATCTCAAGAGAAAGCAGCTCCATTTGACACATTTTCTGAAGTTCTACCTGATTGCCAGGCACAGGGCATTGGTGAATTCAGAAATAGACAAAACTGGTCTCTGTATTCAAATAGTTCAGAAATAGAGGGAAAGTCAGAAAGAACATCAAATCAGTATGCTGAGTGTTTTCAGGGCAGAATGTATGATGGAAGCTAGTAGGTTGATTTTTCCTTGAACTTTGGTCAGGAATGTGGACAAATTGTAGCACAGCACCCAGATCACAGATTAAGTTGATGGTACAGGATGCATGCAGTATGTGTGTGTATGCATGTGTGTGTGTGTGTGTGTGGTGTGTAAGTGCTATGTCTCTTAAGTAAGGGGAGGAGGTGAAATGGAGCAATCAGTGCTATATGGGCCAGATTCGAGCCACACAGAGAATTTTCTTTCAGAAACTCCACCTAGAGCAACGGAGAATTTGGGCACCCAGAGCTACTCCGAGATATTTAATAAGTGAGGTTTTCAGCTAACATTTGCCCCAAATCTGAAAGGCCCTCCAAGGAAACCTGTGACACACCCTTGGATTTTCTACTCCAAACCCTCTCACCTGTCCTTCAGGGAATTCCCCTAACCAAGACCTCACTGCTCTTCTTCCCCTGCACAGCAGCCTCAGCAACAACACAAACAACCACGTGCACCCAGTGCTGTGCAAGGCGCGCTGCTGTTCTATATAATCCACAACAGACCTCCACTTCTGCTAATACAGCACGCCGGGTAAGCAGACTGGCCCTATTGCTCAAAAAATCATGAATCCTGCGTCAATCTAAAACCCCTTTGCTTAAAAACGGACAACCTGACTGTTTAGTAGGTAACTATCAGCTCCCAGCAGGAGGGAAAGCAGGAACCACTCAACCACTGGGAGGCGGACAGAACATCAAGGCCACTTTTGCTCTGAGGGCATCCGCCTAACCCAGAAAACTGCTTCTTCAATTTTCATGGTCTCCTGGGAAGCAGGGGTGGCAGACAAAACCCAAGGCCCACCTAAGATAGAGAGTCTAAAAGGAGATCTCCCTGAATTAGGATGAGACCCCAGAGGGTTACTGCTTTAGGGTAGGAGACCTGGAGAATATTTATGCCAAGGGATTTTGAAGAAAGTTACTTTGGCACTTAGCAGAGAAGGAGAAAAATAAAAGCCTTAGAGAAACTGTAGCCACAGACTGTCCTTTGCAGACATTGGTGTCTTGAATTCTCAACACGTGAGTGCTCTGAAAGTTATGGTGGCACTGGGAAGAAGTAAATGCAAATCTTCCAAGTAGGATACACCTCATCTCAGATGGCAAAGAATTTCCTCCAACAATGTTGTAAGAAAATGAACTTCTAACAACTGAGAATAATAATAATAATAATACATGGAAGGAGAAAAAATTCACAAAGAATTCTGACATTTAAGTTATATGTATACTCATTGTCAGAAAATTCTTTGCATATAATATTAAAAAAAGATGTATTTGAAAATGCCTGTAGCACATCCCTCAACTGGTAGTGATTCTGTGCCCTTCCCTGGGAACATCTGACCATGTCTGAAGACATTCTGGGTTGTCACTACTGGAGAGCGGGGTTTAGCAAGCATTCTGTGGGTGGAAGCTGGGGCTAGGCCCCTCATCTTATAGTGCACAGACCCTCACAGCAGGGGATTTTCTAGCCCCAAAGTCAGTAGCACCAAGGCTGAGACTTCGGGAATACAAACTACTGCAAATGTTGAAGCTGACTGGAAAAGAATCAGTTAGAACTTGCAGAAATAAAAAAAAATGCAATATTCAGAAATTCAAACTTCGTGGCACTGGTTAATGGCACATTAGAAATAGCTAGAGAAGGAATACGTAAATCAGTGAGAGATTGAGATGGAAATGGGTGAACTGTAGCACAGATTGCTGGCCACTTGCTTGGGAGACCGACTGCAAACTGGTATCTGCCTAACTCAAGATCTGCATTCCTAACCATCCTGTCATTCTATTTCAATGGGAGAAAGGATTCCTTTCTCTACCCCATGTCTTCGCATTTCTTTCCCACTTGCTATTTTCTCTAGTAAAATATTTTGAGGAAAATAGAATTTGTCTAAAATGCCTGACAGAAGAAAGACACATTGTGTTGCATTAGCATGCAGGCAGCATTGCCTAGGGGAGAAAGCACAGCAATTTCCATCTTTAGAGCATTTACCTTCCATTAACTAATTACTTCCCACAGTTTATGGGTGAAGGGGTTTGGAATGTTTATATAGAATCAGGAAAAATGGAATAAATGCACCTATAAAAGCTTTCTTCCTATAGACCACTGGAGGCTGGGTTGTTGGGTCCAAGGCCGCCCCAAATTTGAAACCCCAGAGTTCTTATCCGTTGAACCTTGAGCAAGCTACTTACCCTCTGTATGCTGCTGTTTCTGTCTCTACAAAGTAGGGATCATTAAGAACAAGCCTCGGGGCCTCCCTGGTGGTGCAGTGGGTTAAGCAGTGCACTATGAGGCAAACCACAGCCACTGCAGCACGAGTTCGATCCCTGCCACTGGCCGGGGAGGGGACCCACATGGCGCAGCAGACCTCTCCTGCCTCGCCCGCTGCTCCCCTCAGCAGTGTGTTTCAGTCAGTCTGCCTGTTCTGCTCCCCACACTGTCTGGTGAATCCTCTCACCTCCTGTGACTCTGGCCTGTACCCCAGCTCTTGTATGCATAAATAAATAAATATTAAAAAAAAAAAAAGAACAAGCTTCGGTGGATTTTTGTGAGGGTTCAGGGAGCTGTCTATGCAGGGCGTGGCACCGGCAATAGCTCAATGTGACTGATGATCATTCTCATCAGAGGGGCAGGAAAGCACCCTGAGAAAGAACACAGACCCTGGGGCCACACTCCCATGTTCCAGGCACCAGCTGTGTGACCTCGGGGCCGTTACTTAACCCTTCTGAGCCCCAGTTTCTTCCTATATAAAATGAGGCTAATAATGGCTGGTGAAGAGGAAATGAACTAATACTTGAAAGGATACAGAACAGCATCTGGCTCATAGCAAGTGCTAGATGTTGTCGTGCTCATCACAATTTAAATCAGTTAGGCTGATAAGGGCAATCTGGCTAAACTGAGTTTCCACAAGGCAGGACCTAAATCTGTCTTGTTGGCCACTATATCCTCAGGGCTCAGCACAAAGTCGGAATTCAGTAAGCGGTTTTTGAAGAATTTCCCCATTATTTGCCAACATCACTCCCAAATATAACACAAACTATGACTACCACATTCTGAGGATCTACCTGCTGGAGCAGGTCCCCTAGGGACACATCACATCCTCACAGCAGTGCTGGGACAGTGATATAATCCCATTGCACCAAGAAAGAAACTGAAAGTTGATGACTCCTGCAGCCTGTGAGCAGAAGCATCAGAGTTTTCACACCGTCTAGTCTGATTCTCAAATCTAAGTGTTCGGCTGCTCTCGGGTGGAGTCTCCCTTCACCTGCACCACGGGTTTCAACCAACCAACTTGTACACCTGGAGAACCTTCTTGCTTATATTTCTTTTTTTTTTAAAGATTTATTTATTTATGCACACAAGAACTGGGGTACAGGCCAGAGTCACAGGAGGTGAGAGGATTCACCACAGAAAGAGTGGGGAGCAGAACAGGCAGACTGACTGAAACACACTGCTGAGGGGAGCAGCGGGCGAGGCAGGAGAGGTCTGCTGCGCCATGTGGGTCCCCTCCCTCGCCGGCAGCAGGGATCGAACTCGTGCTGCAGTGGCTGTGGTATGCTTCATACTGTGCCACCAGGGAGGCCCCCCCTTCTTGCTTATATTTCTTAACTTCTCCTTCCACCCTGTATCTTTTCTGGCTCATCCCTGCTTTTTAAGGAAAAAGCTTAGAAAGGGAGTCAGACTTAGTTTCCCTGTCCATAAGTGGTGTCTTTCTCCTAGAATGGCCGTCAGGATGACATAGGTGAACACAGAGCGCCTCCGTAGGTGCATGCATCTCCAGCCTGCTTAGTGCTCACCCCCAGGCTCGTCCAACACCTCCTGGACTGGGCTTCAGCTCTTCCCGTCAATTTGACTTTCCCCAAGCCGACTTAAGCAGTAGCTCGGAAACAAAGCCTCTTCACTGTGCACACGCGCACACACACACACACCTCTCTCCCTCTCTTTCCTCGCAGCCTCTTCAGCCACTAAAATTAGCTCCATCTTCCATCCGCGTCCCCAGTGCGCCTGTCCTGGTTTCGCTCTGGGCTCCCAGCCACTTGCGATATTGTGTCTCAGATGCCACACGCTGCCTTCCTGGTGCCACAGCCATTTCCTAAAACAAGGGGTATTTTGAGATACCGGGGCGGGTGGGGTGGGGAGGGAGGGATTTCACACATCTTCCTCTCAGTGTGTTTAAAAAAAGATGACACAAGAGTTGTCTGCCCCTCCCCCCAACTGTACCCCTCATCCTTGTTTCTGGTTTCAAAATGTCTGAGGAAAGCTTCAGTCAATGAGCCCTGCAGAGCCCCAGTGAGTAAAATCTTGATTTTTTAAAAAACAGAAGAACAACGATCCAGCAGTTCTGCCTTTGGGTATGTATCCCAAAGAACTGAAAAGAAAAGAGGCACTTAAGTAAATATTTGCACACCCACGTTCACAGCAGTTTGATTCACAACAGCCAAAAGGTGGGAGCAGCCGGGTGTCCACAGATAGACGAATGTGGCCCATTCACATAGTGGGATAGCACTGAGGTCTTAAATGGAAAGACATTTGGACACAGGCTACAACCTGAAGGCACCTTGGGGACACGATGCAGAGTAAAGTAAGACAGACACAAGAAGCCAAAAGCAGGAGCTTCCCCTTGCACGAGCTGAGAAAGAAGCCAGATTCACAGAGCGAGGCAGCAGTCTGGGTGCGGAGCGTGGGGGATGGGGCGTTAGTGTTTAATGGGGACAGTTTGGGACGTGAAGAGAGTTCTGGAGAGACGGTGGAGATGGTTATACAACCATGTGAATGTGCTTCATGCCCCTCAGCTGCATGTGTAAAAATGATTAAAAAGGTCTATTTATGTAATTTGCCACAAAATTTATTTTAGAAAGAACGTCGAGGCAGACTGGTCAGAAGGAGACAGAAGAGGGCAAGCAGGCGGAGGACGGGCAGGGCGATCTGCTGCTGGGGACGATTCAGTTCATGCATCCTTTAGTGAGCACCACGTGTCAGCCCTGTTCTAGGAGCTGGGACACAACAGTGGGTAACACACAAAACTTGTATCTTCACAGGCCGAGGTCCCAGCGGGGGAGACAGACAATAACCAAGATTAAAAAATGGAAAGTAAACTGGTGGTTTCATTAAGGGTATGGCAGGAAATAAAGCAAAGAATGGTGAAGGGGAACTCGTCTGGGGAGGGGTGGACATTAAAATGTGAAGGTTCTTGGAACAAAGACCCAAAGGAAACAAAGGCAGAGTCATGTGAGATTTGGAGGAAGAGTTCTAGGGAATAGCTGTGCAAAGGCCCTGAGACTGGACTGTGCCTCGTGTGAGGGGTCCGAGATGAGTGAATAAGGGAGAGAGCAGGAGAAGCCGGGCAGAGGCAGAGTTTTCAGGACTTTTTGAGCTTCGGAGAGGGTTAGGACTTTTCTCCGGTGAGGAGGGCGCCATGCAGGGTTCTTGAGCAGAAGCAGGGCACGGTCTGACTCAGGTAGGTGCTCACAGGTGTTGTTGTGAAGGAGACAGACTGTGGGGGATGGGAGGAAGTAGGAAGTTAAAAGACCAGGATGGGGGCCAGGATGGGGAGCAGAGAGAAGGTGGTAAGAAGTGGGTGGATTTCTCGGGAGAGTCTGAAGGTGGAGCCAACTAGATTTGCAAATAAACTGGAGGGAATTGGGAACGGAGAGTGGAGAAAGACCCCAAGGCTTGGAGGCCCAGCCCTGGAAAGGATGAAGTTGCCTTTGCTGAGACAGATGAAGAAGGTAGCAGGCTTGGGTGACAATGAATGACCTGCCCTACTGGATGCAAGACTTCAAAGGGAGCTGAAATTTCCACCCCAAGATATGTGAAAGCAGTTTGCACCCGTAGTTTTAGATTGGGATCTGAGTTGGGCTGAGGCCCACCTTGATCAGGGGGAGGGGTGTAGGTCATTGGGTGTTTATGTCTCACCCTCAATTGCGGGTGCTAACTACTGCCACCACCACAACGAACACGTGGCAGGGGGGTTACCTCTCCAACATCAGATAATCACAAAACCAGCCACCTTGGCTCCATTTATTACTGAGCATGGTATTTATCTTGCGTTCAGGATTCCTCTTGAAAATCCCAGCTCCGTCACTTCCTGCCGTGTGACCTGGACAAGTCCTCTAACTTTTCTGAGGCTCACTGTTCTCATCTATAAAATGGGGATGATGACAGTTGATGGGGCATTGAGGAGTGTGTGGAGCACAGTCTGACCATCGCAAGCCTCATGCTGGTGCTGCCCCATTGCTGACATTCTCATTTGTTCTCCAACATTGGCAGCATGAACCCCATTTTACAAACAACTGAGGCTCAGAGACAGACAAACAGCTTTGATGAGCAGTGGAGCTGGATGAGTCAGGCCCAGCTGTCTGGGTCCCCACTGGCCCCCCACATGCCCCTGGCCAGCCTCGTCGTCTCCTAGAACGCGACACAGCACCCCCTGAGAGGGGTATCCCGTGAGTCCTCACAAGGGGATCACTGCTTCTTCAAACTGTAGCTTAAAGCAAAGCAGTGTATAATGAAACCAGCACAGGGTAACCGATACAAATGAGTTAAGTTTCTAGTTACAAAACGCCAAACTTGTAAATAAAGACCCCAAACACTTCTACAAATCAATAGTCATCTGCATTCACTCATTTATCCATTGCCCAGCCTGCTTATTCCAGTCTGGGCCTTGCACGGCCAGCACCTCTCCAGGCAGCTTGGGGAGCAAGGCGGGCCCACCCTGGATGGGTCGTGCTTTCCCGGCAGGGAGCACCACCCCCATCACGCCCCTGCCCACTGGAACAGCTGAGAGCCACCCGGGAGCCGGCGTGGCATCTCTGGGATGTGGGAGCGCCCTGGAGTCTGCGGAGAAAACCTGTGTAGAGCCAGGAGAACGTGCAAGCCCCACACAGTGGCTCCTGTGACTGGGAAGAGATTGTTTTTTCCTCAGCAACGTTACGGGGAAATGATGTTATTTGAGGACCTGATGAATTTGGAGAATTAAATGAGATATTTTACTCAAAGTGTTGAGAACAGCGTGGGGCACGACACCAGGTTCTTAGCGAGTGCCGGGGTTGACTGCGCTTCTGGTGGACGCAGGGGGAATCCTGTGATTGTCTGACTCTGGGGTTGGGGTCTGGATCATGGGGCTTTGTTGTGGAGCCTGTGAGTTAAAACATAGAAGCCTTGCATTTCCCTTTGGAAGGGACTCAAGAACGGAAAAGCAGGGACACTTCCCCCAGTCTCTTCATTTCTCGAAGCCCCTTCTGCTCTGGGTGCCCATGACTTCTCAGAATGCCCCCTCGGCTGGCTTAGTCCCTAACACCAGGACAGGGTGAGCGGGGAACCTTGGCCTCTACTGCATCTCTTCTGCTTCAGAGCAACAGGACAGAATCTAAAGGTACCCCATTTTTCCTGCTGCTCCTCATGCAGTAGCCAAAAGGCACTAGTTATGCATTCACTCATTCATTCATTCGTTCGTTCATTCGCTCAATACATCTTTACTAAGCCCCATTCGCAGGTTCTGTATAGGCTCTGGGTTGAGTCTGCTTTCCAGAGAAAGTAAATAGGTAATTAACCCAGTAAACAATGGTGAGAGGGTTCACACATGTATCACCCTCTGTCTGGGCCTACCCAGAAATAGGGAACCTAAGCTGACCTCGTGGAGTCAGAGCCGGGCCGGCTTCCTAAAAAAGAAAAATTGCTTCAGTAAAGACACTCCTTGAGGGCCATGAGAGCTCTGCATGCACACTGGCCCCTCTCCTGGGCACCTGGACCTCTGCATGATGCAGCAAACACGGGCCTCACACTCGGCCCAAATGGGGGCTCCTTTATATTCGGTCAATGCCCATGGCACCTGGATGCTAAATACTTTAAATGGCATGTCTGAGAAAGAGTTAGTCTGATACAGAGGCGATAGCTAGTCCAGACACAGGTAACAGCATGTGCAAAGGTTCTGGGGTGAGTGAGTAGATGCTGCTGACAGAAGAGGCTAGCATTCCCTTCGCCATACTCCTCCTCAAATGCAACAGAAGGAAGCCTGGCTCTGTAGTAGGATGGACCTGTGTCCAAATCCTGGCTCCAGGAATTCCTATCTGTGTCACTTTGGACAAGAGTGACTTTTCTTCTCTGAGTGTAGTTTTCCATCTGTGATAATATTCATAAAGTTGTGGTGAGGCTTGAAGGCAATAGGTATGTAAAGAGCTCAGCTCACAGCAGGTGCTCAATTCATGTCAACTTCCTTTCTCTGAGGTTATCTGTGCCCACTGGCCTGGGTTCCCATTAAGCTGGAATTTCAGGAGGCAAGAGAGGTGCAGACAACTAGAAAGGAAGGCAGAAACACAGGGAGCTGGGGTGGGAGAGAACAGGGATGGAGAAAAGCTCAGGTCTCCATGCAGAGGCCTGCTGATCTGACCTCTGTCTCCTCCAGTTGATAGGATCAGAATGAGGCCTCCATACTGCTCTGACCAGCAGGTGCCATTAATAAAAAGAGAAAGAAAGCAAGCAAAAACCTCAGTTGACACAGGCAGCTGGGCTGCATGACTAGGAACTATGCAGCAACGTGGCAGGCAAGAAATCTGTTTCCTTGCTTCAACCACCATGAAGACTAAGGACCAGATATCAAGTCGAGATTTGATAAAAGATGGAGGCATCCAGCAAGGCTGTGTAATTTTCCCCACCTCTAATTCCCAGATGGCTATATGACAGGCCCTGGGTTCTCAGCAGAATCTTTGCCGGCACTTTCTCTCCTTTTTAGTGTGCGAGTGACACAATAATAATAACACGTCGTGCCCGTTTCTCGCTGAGAGTCAGAAATGAAAGGGAAGGGGAGGTGTGACACAGTGGCTAGCAGAAGTTAGGGCGAACAACTCAGGGTATAAGAACTGGGGCCCCCCAGATCCTCACTGAATAACCTCTTGGAAAAACACTTCTGCAGTGTGATTGTGTCACTTCTCCCATCAAAGATTTGGGGTTTATTGCTTTACCTTTTGAATCTGGACCATCCATACTGCTTGCTTAGGCTAGCAGTGGCCTATGCTTCTTAAGATAAGTTCTCAAAATATCTTTACAGTTCTGTCTCCTAGAACCCTGCATCTGCCATATGAACAAATCCATGCTAACCTGCTGGAGGATGAGAGACCATGTAGAGTCTCAGCCACAGCCATCCCAGATCAGCCTAGAGTCAGCCCACACCCAAACAGGCACCACTGATGGCAGATGCATGAATGAGCTCAACCGAGACCAGATGGAGCACCTAGCTGAGCCTCATCTAAACTACCAACTTGTAGGGTCATGAGCTAAATAAATGCTTATTTTGCTAGTATGTTTGGGGTTGTTTGTTATGTGGCACTATGATGGCAATACATAACTGATACAAAGGGGCATACAGAAGATATATTTGGGAGGTGAATTAAATCAGAATTTTCAAATAAAACATTCTGACTTAAAGTGTGCCCTCTAACCATATACAACATCAAAAGTTAGAACAAGAAGTAGTAGAATGTTTAGAAAAGTGACATACAAAGCCAGGCTCTCTTGGAGCTAGATGTGGCCATGGGACATTTTTCTGGCTGTGAGATGTGAGCAGAAATGCAACGGACAGTTTCTGGAAAGATTTTGCTTTCCCTGAGACTAAAGTTGGCAGCCCTGAATGGGGTCATCTCATAATTGTTTCGTCTTGCTTGAATGAGGACATGACGCTTGGTGCTTCAGAAGCCATTTTGTAGCCATAAGGTAAAGGCAGATCAAATCACGGAGATGCTGGCCATCTCTGTGCCAAGGCCAACTAGTACCCATCCCAGATTTTTTTGCAACATGAGAAAGGCAAGCCCTTATTTATTTTAGTCACCATGAGCTGGATTCTTTGTCACTTGCCACTGAATGCACTCTTAATGATCCTTTAAACATTTCCCCATTTCTGGGCCACACAAGGTTGTCCATGATAGGAACATAGCATCCACACTTCTCTTTCCTTTTTCAGGAGTGAAAACATGGGCTGCTCTGCCATCCCAATGGGGAGACTACCCTGGGCAAGTTCTCACTTCAAGAGACAAGTTCCCTTTGCTCTTTTTTCCCTTTCTAGGACAAATTCTACTCTCTGTCAGCAGCCGAAGACAATAAAAAGATGTTGCTAACTTATCCCTAACCCCAAGTCCTGGGTCCTGCCTAGATCCTGTTTGGCCCTTTTGCTTCAAATTTTCAGCCTTTAATTATCTCAGACCTCTTCTCTTCTCTATGCACAAATCCTGTGCTCTGCTGGGTCAGGCAGGAGAGAGTTCTTTGTGTCCAGAACATTAACGGAGTCTGAATTCCCCAAAGGTCTAAGTTCTGGCATTCTGCAGTCCCTGATTTATCCCATACCTATAGAGCAGCTGTTCTTACTTCCCACTTGGGACCAACAGGGCGAATCTTATCGCCTTGTCAGTGTGGACGCCTGGCAATGAACCGATTCTCAAAATGCTCCATCAGGAAAGCTGAGCTCGACTGACAAGACATGGCACATCTGGGCAAGTGCAGCCAGCAAGGCCAGTGATGAGTGCTACTATGCCCGCACCCTTCCCCAGGGCTCACTACCAAGATCTATGACGTTCTGGCCCCCCCTTCCAATGCCCTCTCTTAGGCGGGCTAACTCTGAGGGGTATGTTCTACTGGGCTCCCAAAGCTCTCCAAGAGAGCTTGTCTCTTGCCATCTTTACTGGTCATGCAAAAGCCAGAACCAAGACCGCTCTCGGACATAAAAAGGAATATTTAAAGGAAGTCCAGGTTATCAATGGGAGAGAACAGATGATGAAGCTTAGAAAATAAACAGGAACCATGTAGTCAGACCCACCCCATACAGCAGGCTGCCATGAAGGAACTGGGAACCAACCTTTTGGGTCTGAGACACTCACTCCATTTTCAGATTCCTGGGTGGGGAACTGTGTGAATGGCTGAGTTTAAATTACATGTCCTGATTACCAAGGGATGGAGAGGGGACGATTTCTCCTACCCCAAATTCTTCAACTTGAGAGTAGAGTGTGCTACGCATAAGGTGGGGGGGCTCTGCAAATTGGGTGCCCAACTAAAAAGAACAAATGTTCTCTAAGGTTAACTAACTGTCTATGGAACTGGGCCTGGAGAAGTAGTAGTAATTATTATCGTTGTTATAATTATAGTTATTAGTGCTATAATAGCTCACATTGAGTTCTTATTCTGTGTCAGATTCAAAGTGCTTCATAAGTGTTATCTCACTAAATACTACCTTTTTAGGTAGGTGTAATTATTATCCCCATTTCACAGATGAAAAAATTGAGGCCGGGCCTCCCTGGTGGTGCAGTGGGTTAAGCAACGCACTATAAAGTGAACTGCAGCCACTACAGCATGAGTTCAATCCCTGCTGCGGCCAGGGAGGGGACCCACATGGTGTGGCAGACCTCTCCTGCTGTGCCTGCTGCTCCCCTCAGCAGTGTACTTCTGTTGAACTGCCTGTTCTGCTCCCCACTCTTTCTGTGGTGAATCCTCTCACCCCCTACACCTCTGGCCTGTACCCCAGTGCTTATATGCATAAATAAATAAATCTTTTAGAAAAAAAAAATTGAGGCCAAAAGAAGAACTACATCCCTTCTTTTATCTTCAAACCATCCACTGTTAAATATCATTCATCAGGCCTCCCTGGTGGCCTAGAGGTTAAATCTCAGCGCTATCACTGCTACTGCCTGAGTTCGATTCCCAGCCTGGAAGCTGACCCTCCTGGCACAGCAGACCTCTCCTGCCACATCCGCTGCTCCCCTCAGCAGTGTGTTTCAGTAGATCCACCTGTTCTGCTCCCCACTCTGTCTGGTAAATCCTCTCACCCCCTGCACCTCTGGCCTACAAGCCAGTCCTTCTGTGCCAAAATAAAGAAACTAATTCTTCAAAAATAAATAAATATGTACCATCCATAATTCAAACCTACCATGTATCAGACACTAACTCCTTAGATATTGAAAACAGCTCCACAAGATAGTGTTATTATTCCCATTTTCCAGATGAGGAAGCTATGATTCAGGGAGATACAGTCTCTTGTCCATGGTCACACAGCTTGGAAACAGTGGAGCTATGTTTCGACCTGTTCACATTTCAAACTGTAAAGTCAGTGGTGCCATCATCAGGTGTGAGGACTAGCTAGCTGCTCTTCTATCTGGAGTAGTCGGCAAGGGCCCAGCTGGTCTGAAAACAATGTCACGGCTTGAAGTCTTTATGACCCTCATGCCTTTCAATGTCAGGCTCCCAATACATCATTCCCCAGAGTCACCTACCCACATCAATTTCTGTGCCCTGATAGAGCATATCTTACATTTGTGAGAGCCTCTAAAGCAAGTCTCCTGTATGTTACCAAGTAAAATCATCCCACATTCATGTGTAGCCTCCGCATTTCACGAAAATCTGTCCAGATGTTTTAGTATGATGTAATCGGAACTTAATTTAGGAAGAGATACATAATATGTGATACCCATTTTCTTCATCTTTCAAAACATGCCCACATTCTTGCTCTTCTGGTAAAACTTTTTGTAAAGAAAAAGGAAAAAAAAGCAAACAAACAGGAAATCAGGCCATTTCCCATCGTATTTCTTCACGGATAGTAGGTGCTAACAGATGTTTTCGTCCTTCCTTTCTTTGCTAGACTTCCTGAGTGAGAGGATCAGGATTTACTATTGTGTCTTTTTCCCTTCTCAATCAGATCTCTGCCACCAAGATTTCATGCATCCCACCTCCTCTTGCAGTTACTGTAACTGTTAAAGTAACTCTTTTCCTCCTTATCACAAAATCCCAAAGTCGCCGGGGGTTTTCGCCTCTCTTCTGCTACAACTGACATAGCTGACTACAATTTGCCTCTCTTCCTAAATACCTCTCTATTGCGCCTTCTGTTTTCTTCCCTGATCCTCCCCCTCCCTCTGGTCCCTAAAAGTATATGCTTCTCTGCCCGTGTTCCTGATTGTCATGTCATCATGCCAGCAGGACTCAGTCACTGTCCAGTTTTAACCAAATCGACATCTGTTTGCTAAGCCACATTTCTGCTTCAGTGTCTTATAGCAACCTCAACATGACTGAGGTGTCTTCTCACTAGAAGCTTCCGTTAAACCAGTCAATAGTTAGCTGATTATCATGTTCTTTTTTTTTTTTCCCCTGGTGAAACATCCTTTAAATCCATCATTTCTTTCTTATTTACAATGTCATCCCAAATGATCCCAGACTTGGAATCATTTCAATTCTAGGACTTAATCCATCACAGTCAGTCATGGTCAGGGATCCTCCTCTCCTTCTCCTCTTCAGGCTCCTTCCCCCTCCTCATCTTCTCTCTCTCTTTCTTCCTCCTCTTGGCTATAGTTTATTGAAAGCCTCTACTGTATAGTAAGAATAACTCTATCTAATCTTCACCTCAGCCCAATTAGGTAAGTATTAATATTAGCCTCAGTGAACAGATGGGTGGAATAAAGACTAGGAAGAGTCAATCATTTGCCCAAGGTCACGTCTTCCGAAGGGCAGAGCCATGACACGAACCCACATCTCCAGGTGACATCTTGTCTTCCAAGATGTCATTCTGTAAGAGAGTTAAGTCCTGGTTCAGAAGTCAGTGCACAAGGGAAATTGCATATACTCAAAAATACCCTTGAAAAATCCTTAAGTCATCCATGAAGCATAATATATATGATTTTCTGTATTTAAGCCTGGATAATAACAAGTTGTCCAAGTGTACAACACAGAGATGTATAGTATAATACAAACTATGCAGTAATATATGACGTAAAAGAACAAGAATAGTGTGCCACGTGACAGAAAATGTTAATTGTCCCCACAGTCATTGTCCTATGCTGTCTTTGCTAAAGGCAGAGCCAGCCTCCCACTAATTGGTAAAAATGCCAGATATTCATATTTCTGGTCTGCCCTATAGCTAGAAATGGTCCTTTTATCCCAGTACGGACAATAAGATGTAGAAAGAAATCTTTTGGGGACTTCCGGGGAGACTTTCCTACTAAATAAAAAAGTGAAAAGCCTTCAGTGAGAGTTTTCTCTCCCAGCCATTACTTCTTACTTTTGGATGAAGCTGGGCGAGAAGGAAATTCACCAGGCATTTTGCAGCCTTGAAGTAAAAAAAAAAGCATAAAGTCAAAATTCAACTTATAGAGGATGGTGAAGTGGACCAGGTGGAAGGACGTTGCCAAGTCACTTAACTAACTAATCCTGGTCCATGGATTTGTGGATTTATAAGACACATGAAAAAATCCTCTGCTTACTGTTAAACCCCTTCTAAATGTTTCTTCTCCTATATGCAGAGAAAAGCACTCCTAAGTGACATCCTGGAGCCCATGAAGAGCATAGCCCATGCCTGTTACCTGACAGAAGCTCACTAAATGGAACAGAAGGTAGGAATGCCCCAACTCTTCAGTAATTACATTTTACTTTTTTATTTTCACAAGCATGTTACATACCAACGATTTTGTGTAAATCAGACTTGCTAGGATGCAAATCTGCTATATACTTCATAGTTTCTGTTTTGAAATATTCAGCTATTTCCCACCAGTCTAAATTCCTCAGTCCAGTTTATGAAGACCTGCCAGTCTTATCCCTCCTGTACATTCAATATTATAGTCATTCTACTTAATATTCCTGGAATACCACGTTGAAGGAAACAACACCAGCCACATTTTAGTGCCCAGAACTGAACTTCAGCCTTATATTATTTTTCCATCCTAGCTCTAATAATGAATTTTCATGTACAGAAATTCCATGAGTGGCCTTCAAATGTATGCACGTGTAACAGGGTGTCCTTTCGTATTGTGCGCTAATTATATTAAAGTTCCTTTCCATTAAAGGTTTTGTATGTTTGTCTTAATGCGGCGGATGGCAAAACCCATTCAGAGAGGGCAGGCTTGGGGGTTCTGAGTGCTCCTCTCCCTGCCCTGTAACACACGGACAATGAAAACAAATAACTTCTGGGCTTCCCTCTTTGTTACCACATAAAATCAAAGCTTAAGACTGAAAGGACTCCTGAGGGTAAAGGATTAGATATTCTTAGGCCTATAATGTCTCAAAAGAGGTTTCCACATAGGTGATTTACACACTTAGGAGAACATATTCCACCTGCTTGGTTCAGTGTGCAACCTACACTACCACACACAGACCTCAGAACACACCGCTGCTCAAACATTCCCTCTTTTGCACAAACCTGTTCATATATATCTCATCTAGTTAGTGCAAAGTAGCTAACAAAGCTGATTCCAAAGGATTTTAAGTTAATTCAGAGTTATGACATACAAAACCTGCCTTAGCTCTTGGGGGAGGTCCACAGCCATGGGTAGGCATATTCTAGCCTATGCATTCTTACCACTGCATATGTGATGGTAAGTCAACACTCTCAACTGCCCTTTAAAACTGCACCATCTCATTTAGCTAGTCACTATGCCTGAGCACTTGGGCAGGAGCTTCTCTGCCACCAAAATGCAGTTTATTTTATAGTGAAACTTCCCTCAACATTGACAGATCATAAGTATCATAGAGTTATTCCATCAGAAACATTTATTGGGCACCTCCTATGTGTCAGGCCTTTCTCTAGGCATTGGGGAATACAGTCATGAGCAGATGAAATTAAATCCTTGTGCTCACGAGGCTGATGTAGCAGGGATATAGGCAAAAAATAAATTAGTAAAATATTTTTCAGAAAGTGATCAGTGCATGGGAAAAATCTAAATAGAAGAAAGAGGACAGGAAGTGTTGGGAGAGTGTCCAAATTGTAGGGAGGTGGCCAGGGAACGTTAAAGTCTTGAAGACAAAGGAAGAGATGGAGCAGATATATGGAAGAAGAACATAATCAGGCAGAGGGAAATACAAATGTAAAGGCCCTGAGGTGGAAATCTGCATGAACTATCAAGGAATAGAGAGTAGGAGTCTGGTACAGCTGAATAAGCAAGAGGGATTAGGGGATAATGTTGATGAGGTGAAGGTTGATGAGGACAAATAGTGAAGATCTTTGAGGCCATGGTGAAGACTTTGACTTCTATATCAACAGAGGGAGAAATCACAGGAGAAGAGAGAAGTGATTTGTTCTATTTTGTATTAAAATGATCATTCTGGGCTACTTTTGTTGAGAGCAGGCTGTGGGGGAGGAGAGTAAAAGCAGAGAGACCTCAGGAGAGGCTGCTTCAACAACCCAAGAGAAAGATAACGATGGCAGTGGAGTTGGGAGACGTAGTGAAGTCCTGTTCACATGTTAAAGACAGAGCCCATAGAATCGGCAGAGTTCTACTGGACATAGAGTGTGTGAGAGAGGGAGGAGGAATCAAGATTTCTGACCAGGCACTCTAGAAGGAAGGTGCTCCATCCACTGTATGGGAAGACAGGAGAGAGCAACATTAGGGGGATGCTTAGAAGTTCAGGTTTGGACTTCGTGAGTGTGAGATGCTGGTAATCTCCTTCATAAGTAGGAACTTCTCAGAAACTCCAGATTAAATATGTAAACTTGGGAAGCATCAGCATAGAAGGTGTATTTAAACCCTCAAGGTTGGAAGAGACCACCAAAGGGCTGAGTATAGCCAGAGAACTAAAAAAAAAAAAAAGTTACTTAATTTTCCCAGCTTTCCCCAAATCTCAGCTCTAACATTCTACTACATGAGTCCACTGAAGGTGAGGACCTTTTGTCTTGATCAGGCTCAGGTCCTCCATGGAGAGAGGACTGCCCAGTTTCTAAGTTCTGTGACAGCACAGCATCTCCAGTCCTGTAGGTCCCCCATGCATAAAGTAAAGCAGTATTTCAAAAGCTTGGCAGTCTCTGCCTCAGCCCCGGGCACCCACTTGCTTCCTGTTCCGCTGAGATTTCCTCTGCCCTCCAGGCATCCACCTCCCTGCCCTGTTGAGAAGAGAGGAGTCATTAGCTCTGCAAACCACAGAGGCCGTAGCCAGATGCCTCTGTGGAGGCAGGCTGGCGTTTGTCACAGCAATTCAAGAGGACAAGACCTCAACCAGCCCCCAAACCTGCGGAGATGGATGGCAAGCTCTTCTCCTGGTCCACAGGGAAAATGGTCAAGAAGCTTCATACAGAACAATGTCACCTGGCCATCTGGCCCTCACTCTATAACCTTTTACACAACTGTGCTGAGTGCTGTCCAGCGTGCTGAAACCTCTAACTCTAGGCTTCCAACTATCTCTCCCTCTGATAGTTTGGGATCCTCTGAAAGCAAACACAAAACAAGGACTTCTGGGAGGTGATGGATAGAATTACAAGGGAGGAAGAGGGAGAGGGTGCACTAATGAATAACTTTTGTTGTGAGCAACTGTGAATTAATTCCAGGGACCCTTTGAGACGTTGTAGAACTCATTTCTGAGTTTTCTCACTGAGCAATGGGGAAGCCACGGTATTCCTACACTAAGTCCCTTGTCATTGGTTAAGGGCTGCTCCTGGGAGTGTTAAACATCTATGGATTTAAAAAACTCTTCCCATGTAGAGAAGACTCTTCAAAAGAGATGAAGAAAGAGGAGAGTGGTGGAGGTATAGAGAGGTTAGCTTGCATGAGAACTGTTCACTGCAGCTTCAGGTAAACTCAGAGGTGAGCTAAATGAATGTGGAGTGGGGCATTTATGGCATCTACCCTTCTTCCCAGGGGAATTCATTTAAATTTTCCCTGTTCAGTTTACCAAGTCCCTGGAAAACTTGACTTTAGGGAAATAGTGTGGGACTCAAGAAAATAGATCAGAGATCCAGATCTGGCTGAGTTCAAATTCTGAATCTACTGCTAATGAGGTGAGTGACACTGAACAAGTTATTAACTTCTTAAGGTCTCAGCTTCCTCACTTGTAAAATGGGGAATCATAAAGGTTAACTCAGAGGGTTGGGAGGATAAACTGAACAAATGCATATGTGTAGCATGCCATGTTGTAAGTAACTTCTAGATTATACAGTTATACAACTGTTGTTAATAACAAGTATTACATTCATAAAGAAAGTGGGCAGAATATAGCTCCTGTCTAAAATGAACTTGGAACCAGGGTTATCCCAGTTTCAGGGCAGTGGCCTAGCAGAATGGTTGAAATCCTGATCTGTCTTTACTAGTTGTGGGCCACTTAGAAGTAGCTTAACCTTTCTGAACCTCAGATTTATCTCTAAAGACTTGTGAAACTCAGATGTGCTAAGGCACGTAAAATTGTTAAAATAGTGTTGGCACAGAGTGAGTGTCCAATAAATGATGAGAATAATAATCATGGGGGCCAACATCATTATTATCACTGTCACTGTAGTTACAAGAAGGAGGAACTATTTCCTGCTGCCAGGATGTGAGGCATTTTCTGATGGAACATGGTTCAACAACTATCATGGCAACCATGTACTCTGAACAATAAAAAGATCGATTCTCTCTCAATGATAAAACTCTTTGAATGATGAAAAGCATTTGTTTCACAAAGGGGAATCCTTTTGGTACCAAGGGTGGCTGATCTACTGGGAGAGAAATTAATGCTGAGAACATTAAAATAAAATTCAGTTGTCCAAATGCCCAAAAGCAGATGACTGGATCAAGAAGATGCGGTACATATATAGAATGGAATACTATTCAGCAATCAAAAATGATAAACTAGAGGCATTTATAGAAACATGGATGGAGCTAGAAGGAATTATACTCAGTGAAACAAGTCAAAAGGGAAGAGAAAAATATCGGATGGCTTCACTTTTAGGAGGAATGTGAAGGAACAACAACTACAACAAAAAAGAAAACAATAAGAGAAAGTTCAAGGAAACGAGCAATTACAACCAAAAACAAACAAACAAACAAAAACTCAACAAGACCAAAAAGTCAAAGACTTTGGACAAATTACTTAGCTTATCTGTGTCTTAGCTCCCTTGTGAAATAACAAAAGGGTTGGGCCTGCCAGTGTCTATTGAGCCCTAAAATTCAATGATGCTATGAAACCAAGGCCCATATCTTTCATTGCTGGTCCTCAAATACTTGTGTCTTTTCCTCATTTCTCAGCCTCAACAAAGCCTGGGTAGTTCCTAGGACCTTCAACAAAAAGGATTGTTCATGTTTAGTCACAAAGTGCAGAAATTGCTAAGACCCTAGAGTTCATCTGTCACCTGCCTTTTCTTTTTTTAAATAACTTAAAAAATTTTTTAAAAAGATTTATTTATTTATGTATACAAGAGCTGGGGTACAGGCCAGAATCCAGGGAGGTGAGAGGATTCACCAGAGACAGAGTGGGGAGCAGAACAGGCAGACTGACTGAAACACACTGCTGAGGAGAGCAGCGGGTGAGGCAGGAGAGGCCTGCTGCGCCATGTGGGTCACTCTCTGGCTGGTGGCAGGGATCAAACTCATGCTGCAGTGGCTACAATTTTCTTCACAGTGTGTTGCTTAACCCACTGCGCCACCAGGGAGACACCTCACCTGCCTTTTCTGATGTCAGGTTATCTGTCATAGACTCCTGTTTGACTACCTTTATCAATACAATGGTCTCTATCTCCTTAAAAAGCTTAGTGAATTTCCCCCAACATTTTAATCATTAGAATGTTACCACTGTCCAATTCAGCAATCATTTCTTTTGTTGAGTGCCTGCTAGATGCCATGTATGGAACTAAACCTACAAACACAAAAATTACATCTTTATCTCTATCATGGCAGTGTTCACAGTCTCTTTTCTCAACATGCACAATTGTATTATTTAATCCAGTAGAGGTTTATTTGAGCATTATGGTAAAAGTTCTGTCATCTCCAATATACAGTGAAGTTTCTGAAATCTTCTTGCACACTTTCAGTTTAATGATTATATTTTCAAATATGGTGGAAGTGTGCTTTAAAGGAGTCTGATAAAGTTACAAAGTTAGAACTTATGAGTTCTTGAGCTATTCAGAACAAATAAAATATCCATGGGCCAGCTTCACATAAGAAGCCGAAAATGCAGGTACTGTATGAAAAACAGATGGTATTTTAACGCTGTGGCTTTCTTAGAAATGTGAGAAAATAGTTAATGAGAAAGTGCCTAAGGAAGTTAACTTTGTCTCAATGTCATATTAATACACTTGAGTCCCCTGTTCCTGGAACACAGAACTGAAGGGTTTACTGCATTTCCCCATCACTGACATTGTTCATTAAGCTAGGTTTTCAGTCATCTATTAGTCTTTTTGACAGCTTTTAGCCACCTTTCCCAGTTCCTAGCTTATATTCCAAATTTTAAATAATGAAATTATTTAAATTACTTTAAATACTTGATTTGAAGGAGTGGAGCCAACAGACAATAAAGGGTGACTGATTACTGGAGAAATGAGTGAGGGAAACAAAAGAGAATAGAAAAAAAATAAAGAAGGGAGAAAAGGATGAGAAGAGAAGAGAATCTAGAGCAATGTGCATTCTTTTAGGGTCAGGACACTCTAGGGATCTGATGGAACCTATCAATCAGGATGAGGGGGTGGGGAGAAGGAGAGGGGAGGGCAGGGGAAGGGAGAGAAGAGGAGTGAAGTGAAGAAATTTTACAAGCAATTTCAGAGTTCATGGATCCCATAACTCTCAACTGTGATTTTGCACCATTAAGGAAGGATCTGCCCCAGATGAAGAATTTGTCAAGTAGAAGTCCATCAAGTATAAAGAAACTAGAAAAAAGGGCTACCTTGGTCTAAGGTGCAGAAACAAATATCCAAATGACAAAATCATCTACTGTGGCTGCCATTCAGCACAATGATCATGTACTGAGACTTACTATGTGCCCACCAGTATATGAACTGTCCTTGGTGTTTCAACAGCCGTGTTATTAAAAAACAAACAAACAACCACAACTGGGTTTTTAAGGCTCCTTTCTGGCAGGAAGGTCAAACCAGTCCCTGCCAGCAAAAGTCAGCCCCTGAGGAGCATAAATTGGCAGAAGCACTTTGCAGAGCAATTTGGCAATATCTAGTGAAGCTGAGGATGCGTAGAGAACACGACTCAGCAATTCCACTCCTAGGTATACGCCCTAGAGAAATCTGCTTGCAAGAATGAGGGGAAAGCTTGGTTCAAAATAGCCCAAAGCTGGAAAGAACCCAAATGGATAAGTACATGGTAGAACATTCATACCACAGAATACTATGCAGCAGTAAAAATGGATGAATGAGAACTATTTGTGTCAATCAGCTTAATCTCAAGTGCAAAAGGCAAGGTATAATAAAAGCATTTACAGGGAAACTTAAAGCATGCAAAGCAGTTCCACATATATACTTCTCATATACTTATTTAATCATACTGTAAAAAGGTACCATATATTTCTTATATACATAGGTGGTAAAAATACAAATACACACATGGGAATGATAAACATGAAATTTAGGAAAGTAGTTCTGAATGGAGGAAGAGAAAGGAACTGAGTCACAGAGAGGGACACAGGAATTTAAATTGTATGATAAGACTTCATTTTGATGATAGTTGCTCTATCACCTTCCTGCCCTCTCACTTCCACAATGCTCCAGTCACCCTGGTCTCTAATTTGTCATCAAACACGCCAGACCCAGACAAGCCTCAGGAGCTGTGCACTTGCTGCTCTCTGTGTGTGGCACTCTTCTCCTGCTTCATAGTTTATTCACTCACCTGCTCTAGGTATTCAACTAAATACTATCTTCTGGGCTTACCTGGTGGCCTAGGGGTTAAGTCTCAGCGCTTCCACCATGACAGCCTGAGTTCAATCCCCTGCCAGGGAGCTGACCCACATGGCACAGGAGACCACTCCTGTCTTGCTGCTGCTCCCCTCAGCAGTGTATTTCAGTGGATCTGCCTGTTCTGCGTCCCACTCAGTCTCTGGTGAATCCTCTCACCTCCTGCACTTGTGATCTACCCCCCAATTTCTCTATACATAAATAAATAAAATCTTTAAAGAAAACCAGCGGCGAATTAAAAAAAATCAATTTATTTACTCAGTGAAGTCTCTCCTGGCTTCCAACCTCCTGTCTATAACACATCCCTCATTTCTTCCTGCTTTTAATTTTTCTCTACAACCCTCCTACTACTTCGCACACTGGATATTTCATTCATTCATTTCCTTCATCACACGAGCATCAGTTCCAAAAACGGAGGGAATTTTGTCTGTTTTGTTCACTGTTATGTCCCAAACCCTATTGTTTAGCCCAATAAATATTCACTGAATGAATGGATGCACACATGGATATTTTTAATATTATTCTCTACTTTTTCTTGGATATCTAATATTTTTATTATACAGCTATAGCAAGAACAAAACCAGTCACTAGACTCTCTCATGGATGAGTTTCTTAGTAAGGTAGGAGAAGAAAGCACAGATACAATGACATGTCCCGGGAACAGGTGCCAAAGTCCTAAGTCATAGGACAGTGAGCTCAAACAGCAGGCTCCGCAGTGAACACCCAGGCCCACTGGATTTCTCACACAGCCACTAATACCTGAATGTCTCTGCTGAAGAAGTCCAATATGGCAGGACTCCTTCTGTGAGAAGCAACATTGATCTGAAACAAATCGTTCAAAACCTGAATTGTGGAAGTCCAGCCAACACAAGATGGATGCTAAGACCCTTAGCATTCGCCAAGAGGGACAGAATCTGGAACAGCATCAGCCTAGAAAAGAACTTTGACCCACAGAGGATAATTCTGATCCCACAGAGCACAATTATGACAACACAGAACAAAATTCTGACCCTATAGTGCACAACTATGACCCATAAAGGAGAACTGAAGAAGGCCTTCCAATGAAGAAAGGCCTTGGAATGGAAGATCTTAGCTCAGAGGAGGAGGAGTGGGTGGGCAGAGGAGCCAGAAATCAGGACAAAGTGATAATGCCCACACTGGGATCTGTCGACTGGCTGGTCATTTAACAAATCCATCTCCCTTTCCTTCTAAGTACAGTCTGACATTTTCTGGCTTCTCTGGCAGTGATGTGTGGTCATGTAACTGAATTCTAGCCAAAGGAATAAGAGTGGAAGAGGTGCATGCTGGGTCCCAGCCAGGCCCATACAACTTCCCAAGAATCACCTTTCACACTTGCTTCTCTTCCGAGGTTTGATATAGACAAGCACAGAGTTCTTGGAATCTGTGAATCAATAATAAAGAGCCACAATGTAGCAAGGGCCCATGTCCTTCAATCACTGTTTAGAGGGGAGAAGGCTGCCAAAGAGGAGCAACTGTTCTAGACGGTCAACCAATGAGACATTAACTTCTGCTGATTAAGTTATCATCTAGTTTTGGATTTTTTGTTACAGTGTCTAGTGTTAAACAGGATACTTGGTGGAAAGCATGCACACATTCAGCTTATAACAATGGTTCTGAAAAAATTGTTGGTGGAGCTGAAAACTCCTCTAAGGCTGTGACTGTACATTATGTAGACTGGTTTTCTCTATCGCCCTCTCACAAACTGTTTCACCCAAAAGTCCTTAATAAACACCTACCAACTTGAAATAAAGGCATCCCCAAGCCAGGCAAGAGGGCTGCACAGGCACAGTAGATAAAGGCTGGAATAACATACTCTTAAGTCAAATTCTAGCACCATCATTTCCAAGCTGGGTGATCTTAGGCAAGTTCCTCTCTGTGTTTCAGATTCCTCAGCAGTCACATGGGAATATTAATATTTCCTAATTCATTGGGTTGTTGTGAGGATTAAATGAGAGAATGCACATAAAGCTCTTTGGAAGCAGTCGACTCTAACAAGCTATTATTCTAATTGAAACAGAAAGCATCCGCTGTAATACGCAGCTGAGACATGAGGTTGGAAAGGCAGATGCATGTTAAAGAACATTAGAACTTGGCCTTCCTAGCCCGACCTGGACCACACCAACCATTAAGTTTCCAAAGTCCATATAAGTCAAGATAGTGGTAAGAAATAGCACCTACTACTCACCCTGTTAGCACCACCACGAAGTCCATCACATTCCAGCCATTTCTCAAGTAAGAGCCTTTGTGGAAGGCAAACCCAAGGGCAATGATTTTAATTCCAGCCTCGAAACAAAAAATTCCAATGAAGTATGGTTCTGTGTCATCCTGGAAGAAAGAGCGGGTAAGGTCAGTTACTTTGGCTAGGCAGAAGGCGGCAACACCAGAAACCAGCTAACCAGAGCTCTATGCCCATGTCCCCACTTTAGCACTCAGCGCTGCTCCCTCCCCACCTCATCCTTCCTGGAATTCTCTCCTCCAAAGATTTTTGCAGGAAAGGCAAAAGCACATCAATCTCAGGTTCCTCAGCCAAGTAGCACTGTTTGTTTGGAAAGGCTCAAGACAAACTTAAAACAAGCCCTTGGAAGCTGACCACAGAGCTGAGGCATCCAGGTGGGGAGGGGTGAAAATTGAGGTGGGGAACACAGTGGACTGTGATGGGGGGACTACCAGTGCTTTGGTGGTGGAAGAGCCACAGTGACCCCACCTGAAGGGAGAAATTCTATATTGTCAAACAATTAACAAGGATGTGAAAAGATGGTACTTCATTAAAAAATTAATAAGTAAAAAAAATTGTTTGTTTGCATCTGTGCTATCCAGGCTACAGCCATTGACCACATGTGGTTATTTAAGCAGAAATGAATATAAAAGAAATAAAATGCAAACTTCAGTGCTGCAGTCACAGTAGCCACATTTCCGATGTTGAGCACAGTGAACGGTGCATATATAGAAGCTGTCGCTGTAGAAAGTTTTACCGGAAAATGCTGGGGAGCATGTTAACTCGTCACACACATAACTCAAAGCCTCTGAGATTGGCTGTGCACCAGCCTCATCCCTAAACCTGATATTCGTGATAGGTCTCAGCTGGAATGCACCAGCACAGCTGTTCAAGTGCTTGAAAGTTTGGAATAATACTTCTTCCTTGGCTGACAAATGGCCGGTGTTCTAACCCTAGTGGCTCATCAAACCTGCCACTGGATGCTTCCAGCTGATAGCATTTGAAATTTGAATTTAAGCTGTAAACTCTGCTCCACTAGACTCTCTACATGAACATTATGACATTTCTCAAGCTTCCATCATTTGCATTCTACTGTCATGATTTTCCCCACTATCAGCTTGCCAATGGCACTATAATTTGCTGACTATTCTTTCAATTGACTTTTTATTTAGCTTCATCTTAAGCAGAAAAAAAAGTCTTAAAATCATAAGTTTGCTAAGCTACTTGTATTTTTAAAGAACACACAAAATAGAACCATCAATATTTTGTGGATGAGGAGCAAGGGAATTCTTACATTGCCTTCTCTCCACCCTGGGCTACAGCTGACCCTGAAAAGGTGAAAGAAGTCTCTTTCACTGAAATATCAGAATGCCAAAGAGGAACCAAGGAGCTGGGTGGTGACTGGGGGTCAGGAAGGCTCACAGTGCTTTAGAGTTCTGCTGAGTTTCACCGAATGAGCAACTCTGAATGACTTTTCTCCAGAGTTGACATGGGGGGTGGAGGAACAAGTTAAAGGACATCATAAAAAAGCAACCAGGCAAAAATTAGAATATGGGACATTTTTTAGGGCAATTGGACTGAATTCTACAATAAGTCAATGACAGGAGGGAAAATATTGCTTTAAAGTCTTAAGTGACATAAAATCTAGAAGGTGTTTGCATCTTGGTTTGAACAATCTAACTGTAAAATGACATTTCTGAGACAATCATGGGAATGTGATTACTGGGGTCTTTCTTAGATGATTTCAAGGAACTGCTGTTAATTGGGTCAGGTGTGAAGGTGTCGCTGTGGTCACAAACACCTGTATTTTTAGCAGTGCAGATTTCAGTATATGGCAGCAAACTGACATGCTGTCTGGGGTTTTTCTTAAAATACTTTGGCCAAGAAAGACAAACCAAAGAAGTAACAAAAGGCAGCAAAGAGGCACATGTTTGACAATTGTTAAATCAGGGTGATGAGTTGTTGGAGGGGGGGTTCATTGTACTGTTCTTTCTAGTTCTGGGAATGGACACAGTTTTTCATAAGAATTTTTTTTTGAACATGATGTTTTCATGGACAGTATGACACTGTCACCCACCCATGCCCCTTCTCAGTTAAAGCCAGGTCTGCTGGAGACGGTGGGGAGGCACAAGAAGGCAGGCATTGCACAGTGAGGACATTTTTCTACCCAGATTATTGGTGTTCATGAACTTCAGGCTTCCCAGCCAGGGGACCCATAATCTGGCCCTTGGCTCCAAGTTGAGACCCCATATTGGCTTCTTCCACCACATTAACTTGCCACTATGCAAAGGAAAATCCCCCAAAGAGAGACATCACTCACCAGTCTTTCAGACATTGGGGTCTTGTCATCATCAGGTAGGTGTTGCTCCAGGGCGAGGACGATGCAGTTTGCTATGATGGTGGCTAAAATCATATATTCAAAGGGAGTATAGGAGAATTAAGGAAAATCTTTCCAGTTTGTGTAAGGGAAAGGAGGAGAGGTTTTCAGAGGTGTACGTGCCCTCACTGGCCTGGGTTGAAGTTATTGTGTGTCTTTAAACATTCCCTAAAACTCTACCCACTTCAGATTTTTGCAACCCCATCAGTTAAGCTCTTTGGAGTGAATCCATTCAGGCCCCAAACATGGGCAGATGACTTGATTTTTTCTGATTCCTTCAACTGAAAGAGTTAACAACTATTAAAACATAAGACTTTCTTCCCTTTTATTTTTTGTGTTTCCAGATTTTTAGAGCAGATTTAGGTTCACAGCAAAACTGACCAAGCAAGGTACAAAGAATTTCTATACATTCCCTGCCCCTCCCCCACTATCAACCTCCCACCCCACCCAGGGCAGCACATTTATTATAATTGATGAGTCTACACTGACACATCATCAGCACCCGAAGTTCTTAGTTTACATTATTTCTTGGTATTCATTCTTGGTGTTGGATATGCTAGGAGTTGGAGCAAATGTATAATGGACATGGGTCTACCACTATAGTCTCCCATAGAATAGTTTCGCTGCCTTAAAAACCCAGAACATGACTGGGTTTAATGTAACAAAATGTGGATATTCTTCCTTCATCTCACCTCCAACATTCATTGGACAAATATTAATTTGTCCCTCACTGTGTGTCAGGCCCTATTCTGGGTACTGTGGACACAGCTATTAATGAAACAAACAAACAAAAATCTCTGCCCTTGTAGAGGAGAAAGTGAGTAAGTGAAATAATCACACTGTGTCGTACATTAGAAAATGGTGCATCTTATGGGTAGAAAAAACTCAGTGGTCAGAGTTGACACCAGAAATATGAGCAACAAAAGGAAAAAACAGATAAATCAGAATTTCAAACCTATATATCAAAGGGCGTTACTGAGAGTGAAGACAACCAACATAATTGAGAAAACGTCTGCAAATCACGTTGTCTGATAAGGATCTAGTATTCTGAATGCATCTTTAAAGAACAACAAAAGACAAACCCTCTTAAAAATGGACTAAGAGTTTGAATAGAAATTGCTCCAAAGATATTCAAATATACAACAATCATAAAAAAGGGTGCTCAATGTCATTAAGCACAGGGAAGTGCAAATCTAAGTCACAGTCACAATGAGATATCATCCAACCAACTAGGATTTCTAGAATAAAAAAAAGGGGGGGGGAAGCAATAATGTTGGTGAGGATATGGAGAAATTAGAGCCATTGTATGCTGTTGATGGGAATATAAATTGGTGCCACCACTATGGAAAATAGCTAAAAAGTTCTTAAAAAAAAAAACCTGAATGTAGAATTACAAGATAACCCAGCAATTCCACTCCTACATGTGCATCCCAAAGAAATGAAAAGCAGGTGCACAAATAAATACTTGTATAGGCATAGTCATAGAAAAACTATTCATAAGGTGGAAACAACCCAAATGTTCATCAGTGAATGAATGGCTAAAGAGAATGCGGTCTATCCTTAGAATGGAATATTATTCAGTTATGAAAAATGAAGCCCTAATACACGTTACAATGTGGATGAAACTCAAAAACATTATGTTGAATTCAAACATCCAGACAAAAAAGACCACATAAGATTTCACTTACATGACTGGGGCCTCCCTGATGGTGCAGGGGTTAAAAAGCCTCAGTGCTGTCAAGCTAGCCACTGCAACACGAGTTCAAGCCCTGGCCAGGGAGCTGACCCAGGTGCAGCAGACCTCTCCTATCTCGCCTGCTGCTCCCCTCAGCAGTGTATTTCAGTAGATCCACCTGTTCTGCTCTGTCTCTGGTGAATCTTCTTACCCCTTATACCTATGGACTAGACCCCAATTCTTGCATGCATAAATAAGTAAAATAAATCTTTTTAAAAAAGATTTCACTTATATGAAATGTCTAGAACAGGCAAATGCAGAGAAACAGAAAGCAGATTGGTGGTTACCAGGGCTTGTATGTTTGGGGGGGAGAGGGCTAGGGGAGCATGGAATGGCTGTCTAATGTTCTAGAACTGGACAGAAGTGATGGTTGCACAACATTAAGAATATACTAAATGCCACTGAATTGCCTGCTTTAAAATGGTGCTAATATGCTACAAGATTTCACCTCAGTTAAAAAAAAATATGGTGGCCAGGGCAAACCTCTAAGAGGTTGACTATTCAGGGCAAGCTTCTGAGAGGTTCACTATTCAAGAGCTAAGGGAGGAAGAGGTTATCCATGTGGCCATTTGCAGATGCACATTCCCTCTCTCCAGGCACAAATTCCTCCTGCATCCTGGGAATTCTCTCTGGCTTGACTTGGATAAAGACTTTCCTGTTCACCTCACACTGGGGCCTGATCTGGTCAGATGGTGGAGAGAACCTCTGAGGAAGAGGTTTAGGTGTGCAGGAATGGACAGCAGATGGACAGGACTATGGAGTCTGGTTACTTTCAGCAGGGTTTCCCAGGCTCAGCACTTGCTGACATCTGGGGAAAGACCACTCAAAAGGGGTGGGGGCCCTGTCCTGTGTTGGATGACAAGCAGCATCCTGGTCTCCATCCACTAGATACCAGTAGCTCCCATCCTCTCCAGTCATTATAACCCAAACATATGGCAACCAGCACCCAGTATCTCCAGACACTGCCAACTGGCCCCTGAACAAAACCCCGCTGTTCTCATGAAGGATCAACTAGCATGTCTCGGTGAACTTAGACCTGCCAAGTCCCTGCCCTCTTCCCTGCTTTCTGCTTTGGAGAATTAGTTGGTCTACTCTGGCTCTAGAACTAGGCTGGCCATTTTGGAAGCTTCATGAAACCAAAGGTTCTTGCGGCTGGCGGAGGACTGGGAGCAGACACACTTTCAGCTGCGCAAGCTGAGTCTGAAGTAGACTGGGAGGAAAGAGTCTAAGTAAAACAGAAAAACCAAAGCCTTCTTTGCCACCAGCTTTGGCCTTCGCCTCCAGCTGAAAGCAGCTGAGCCTCACTCCACACACACTCTGAAAAGCAAATCTGAGACTCAGGGCAATTTGGGGAGCCAACAAAAGCCAGCCCTGCGACTATCATCTCTGATTGGCTTCCTGCCTCCCAGCTAACAGTCATTAGGAGCACAGAGAACAAAACTGGGCCGTGTTGCACAAATACTCCATTCTGCCTCACCCTGCAGCCCGGAAAATAAGAGATAATATTTGTACACAGAAAAGCAATGCCAAACCCTTCCCTGGCCTCCCCTCGCCAAGCCTTCTGAGGCCATGATTTGAATCTGATCATTTCTGATTTCACTTTCCCTCCCTGCCAACTAGCTCCTTGCTACTTCCGCATGGAGCTGCCGGCTCACTCCTCCGGCCTCCTGGCCTCCTGCCCCTAAGTGGCTCGGCTGTGACTTCCTTTGCATCAGATCTGAACTGAGGTTCCAGGAAGAGTCCCAGGAGGCTGGCAGCAAGCAGCACTATTGTGGGCTGCATTATCAGGGTTTTGTTGCCTGCTGTGGCCTGCATTTCAGACCCAGAGTTCTAGTCAGTGTGCGGGCGAAGGGAAGGAGGCTGCCCGCTCCCACCATCATTTTCTTACTTCAGTCAGACCTAGTCACTCTAGTTAGCAAATATCACCTCCCTTCCCCTCCACACACCTGCAGACCCTGCCAACGATCTCTGGTGGGCCCTAAATGGGAATCAGCAACATTGACCCTATACCCTCGCTAGACCCAGGGACCAGCAGCATCGGCCGCACTGGCTAGAAGTGCAGCATCTTAGATCCCAGGCTGACCTGCTGAGTCAGAATCTGCATTTTGGTGAGCGCTTCAGGGAATTACAGCACACTTAAGTTTAGGAAAAGCTGCCTTAAATCTATTTCAGGGGTAGGAGGAGCTCAGGTAATTATGGCTTTAGTCATCCACAAAGAAATAGGGGCTTTTTTTTTTCTCCCAGTTTTCTCCTCTACATCTGACCCCAAAAAGAGCCTTCAGGGAGCCTGGATCGGTCTTTTGCTCCCACTCAGACGAGGGGGTTTCTAAGAAGTCCAGGATCTTGAGTAACAAGGCAGTGTTGTAATGAGTCAAACAGACAAGCAAGTTCGGGTTTAAAGCATACAGAAGTATCCACAGCTTTCCCATTCCCATGGCTCTCGATTCTTAGAGGAAAAGTGAAAATCTTCCCGGCAGTGAGCAAAGCCCTGAATGACCTGCCCTCATCACCCAATTCAACCCCTTTGTTCACTCACCTGTAGCCACAGTGGCCTACCCAAACATACAAGCATGTTCCACCCCAGGGTCTCTGGACCTACAGTGCTCTTCAGAAATGCTCTTTCCCCAGAGACCCACATGGTTCCCATGCTCACTTCCTTTAGGCCTTTCCTCAGCAATCCTCAAGGAGGTCTTCAACCCCTTTTCCTGCTTATTTTTCTCCTTTGGTCCATTTCTTCAATCCAGTATTTACTATATTTTCCTTTATCGTGTTCACTGTCTCTCCTGCTAGACCATAAGCTCCATGCAAGCAGGGATTGCCTCGTTCTACTTTGTTCACTGCTCTGTTCTCGGCACCTAAGACAGCAGGTGCCTAATAAACAGGGAGAGTGGGAGTGATTAGGTCTTCTGCACCTCTCTCCCAATTCATCTTATGCCAAGTCTCTATGGATATGTTAAGGACATATTTCAACTCCTTGAAATATGCAACCACGTACTTGGCACATAGACAGAAAGATGGGGTGCTGAGTTCTTGGCATGGGAGAAGCTGCCTCACCCCAGGCAGAAGTCAAAGGTAGTCCAGGCAGGGGGAGCTGAGGCTTACTCAGCCCAACCCTGAGTCGTGCCTGATCCTCCCGATTTAGAAAGCCTGGGTTCTAACTCACAGCTGCGGTGAGCAATGCCTCTGCTAGCTGAGCTGAGCCTTCCTGCTCCCCGATTGGTTCAGGAAGAAAGCACCTGTGTCAGCGGGATCCAGAATAATCAGCCAGCCAAGAGGCCAAGGGGAGGGAGAGGGTGGGGGAATAGGAGATGAAAGAAGAGAAGCATCCCTGATGGGAGGAAAAGCTGGCTCCTGAAATGGTTCGTGGAAGTCAGGATAGCAAACAACCATGCAGGCAAGTGCAGAGACACAAAGCTCTCCCACAATCAGATTGATCAGGACCTGCAGAGGCCCCATAGAGTGGCTGTGTGTGACACTGGAACCGACCAAGCGATTCTTCTTGGGGAGGAAGGGCTGCATCTGCTAACAGGAGATGCTCTTGGGATCCAGGATACCAAGGAAAATCACTTTGAACAGTGGGCATGGCAGACAGTCTCAGCCCCTTAGCAAGACCTTGCAGAATGTCCAAATAATAAATCTCTCTGTGTGGTGTCCTGCCTTTGGTCGGTGGGATGATGAAATCAGGTTTGCTTTGATCAAACTCGTCAAGACCTTATCTCTGCGATTAGGGGTGCTTGATGGGTGTGTTCTGAGTAAATGGATATTTCAATGAGTCAACCAAGCAGTTGAGATTGTGGGGAGAAGCCAAACAAACCTTATTTTCATGTTAGTGTCATGCTCATCTCCAGGAGAAGAGCAGCAGGGACCAGGGCCCTAGATGTACGGATTTAGAACTCATTCCTTGCTCCACTAAACAAATGCCACAGTCTAACTCAGCAATGTGGTCAACTATTACAGGGCCATTAACAAGCACAATAGCCATAATTGTAACAGTCATTTACTGAGTGCTTTGTTGGGCAGACACTGCGCTAAGCACCTCACACTCAATGTTTCAGTTAATTCCTTGCAACAATTTTACCATGTGGGTTTTGGTATAAGGTGCATTTTCCAGATGAGGGAATTAAGGCTCAGAGAAGTTAAATAAACTGTTCAAGGTCACCAAAAGGTACAGAGATAGCTAGGGCTCACTCCAAGATCCATTCTTTAAAGCTGGTGGTCCCCACTGCCAATTCAGCAGCTTATCCTTATTAGAAGGTGGATGGTTTGTTTTTATTTAAAAATTGCAGTTAAGGTACATGTGGGTCCTTAACCATACGGGTTAGACCAAATGCTTAGACCTCACTTGAGTCCCAACCGTCACAATTTAATTTAGTAACAATCGACCACCTCATACAAGTCCATGCCCGCATAAGCCCTTCCCAAATGGGTCATATTAATGAATATTTCAACTTCCAATAATCTAAAAAGTCTTCAGTTCTCAGACATGAGCTTCAAACTCTCCAATCAAGCTTAGAGAAGAGCTTTCCCGTCAGTGACGGGGCGCTAACAAGGGCAACCTGGTGCTGCCTGGGATGTTTTCAGCACCACAGCCAGTGCCAAGAGAAGTTTAACTTCACATCCACCCATACATGGCAAGCCTGGGTCAGGGCAAGCAAACCCAGCGTCGAGTACTAACACTCTCTGAGATATTTGTAAAGACCTACACTTCACACACAGAGCAGAGACTAAAACAAGAAGAGACTCATTATATCAGTGGGAAAACCAAACAAAGAGAACGTTAAATGGAATACTACTCAGCAATCAGAAATGAAAAACTAGACTCATTCATGGGAACATGGATGGATCTGGAGGGGATTATGCTTAGCGAAGCAAGTCAGA
>JAGFMF010011788.1:181400-214722 GCA_019455555.1 Galemys pyrenaicus | reverse complement strand
TGAGGTGATGGTGCACTGGTGAGATGGTGATGGGGAATACATGGGGATTACAATTGATGGCAAGTAGATGTAAATTTTAAAATATTTTAATAAAAAAAATTAAAAAAACCCAATACCAAGTCATTTTGATATCACTTGGTTTTTAACATTATCCAAGGATTTTCAACACTGGTTCTGAAAAGAGAAGTCTATCCCTGATGGTGCTTCTGTTCAGAAAACTGGAAATATATCTCCATGAGAAATCACAAAGCAGAGGATGTGAAAGGGTCTGGATATGGCTGTGATCTTGGGCAAGAGTTTCCTTCTCCCGGCCTCAGCTCCTTCCTATATAAAATAAGAAGAGTATCCCACAAAGCGTACCCCCACAGAGCCATGTAAGAATGGAATGAATAGATGGAACCACACAACACACTCAGAACAGGAACTGCATATGGTACTCAACAAAAGTGGGCATTCTGCTAAATATATTTGAGGAACTCTGGTTCCTGTGATGAAAACTTAACATACTCATGAAATCGTAAGATGGGGTACATCTCTTTGTAATCAGACAATCAGTTTTTATTTTACTACTTTTATTATGGTTGCTACTAGTATTCCTAGCTTTTCCCATTTCTTTTTTACCCACATAATTCTCAGTTCCTTCTCTTCACTGGCAGGCGTCACGGCTCTGAAATGGGTCAGAGAACAGAGTGCAGTGAGCATGTGTGGTCTTGAACGTACTGCATGATGTTCCTTGAACATCAGACTTAAAATAACATTACAAAACCTTCACCAGCTATTTCAAAAAAATGGAACCCTACATAGGTGAACTCTTGGGTCTGGCTTCTTTCACTCAGCATGTTTTTAAGGTGATCCACACTTAAAATCGATACATCAGAACCTCATTCCTTTTTATGTATTGTACAGTCTGCAACTAGTTTATCTGTTCACCCACTGATGGGTTTTGGGCTGTTTCAACCTCTGGACTATCCAAATAGGTAGATCCATGGAGAAACACTGGAGATTTGAGCTGGAGGAAGGGGTAATGATGGTAACTGCTTAATAGAAACAGGACTTCCTTTTGGGGTGATAAAATGTTTTGGAACGAGACAGAGATTGTGATTTATGCACATTGTGAATACACACTATGCCAATGTACTGGTCACTCTAAAATGGTTAATGATGCTATATGATCCCATCTTGATTTTTTTTTTTTTAAATCCTTGTTAGTTTTGCTTCTGTTCCCACCAGTTCCAATGCTATGCCTTTAGGCACTGACTTTTCTGGATGACTTTTTCCTATGGATCCTGAATGCAGAGAGAAACAACAGCCAGTCAATCCTCAAGATCCCTCCCCGGTTTTAAATAGAAAAATTCCCTAATTTTCAAATTTGAAAACGCATCATTTAAAAAGTAAGCAGTCTGCACCCGCCCTACCGCCAGGGACGACCACCACTACCACCAGTGTGGTGTCTGCATTTCAGCTTTGTCTCTACATACACTCTTTGTGCCAAGTGCTCTCTCCCCTACACTCCCCCAAGATATGATCAGGACACACTGCCTTGCCTCCCTCAGGTTGTACAAAACATCACCTTGCTAGCAAGCCCTTCCCTGGTTACCAGATCTAAAATCTTGATCCTGTTGTTTTTAGCAACTTTTCATATTAAGCAAGCTACTTATTTTATGTATCTTACTCGTGTTAATCTCCCTCACTAGAAATGTCATCCCTACTAGGGCAAGATTTGTCTAATTTGTTCTTGGCTCTGTCTCCAGCAACTAACACATAGTAGGTACTCAATAAATATTACTGAAAGAATGGAAATGAGTATCTGAAAGAGCACTTTAACTTTACAAAAATGGGATCTTGGTACAAAATGTTCTGTAATTTGTGCCCCTCACCACACTGGATACATTTTTCCATAACAGTACATTGGACCTTCCTCTTTTAAAAGGCTGTGCAGTATTCTTGTAAGTGGATGCATCATCATTTATTTAATATTCCCCTAAATGCTTCCAGTTTGTCTCTATTACCAACAAAGTTGCGATGAATAATCTGACCATACATCCTTGTGTACTTGTGAGGATTTTTCTGTAGGATAAATTCCAAATACTGTGGAACTGCTGGATAGGAGGTGGGGTGTACCTTTCGATAATCTCTTATATACTACCAAGTCAACCCTGGAGATTTATAACATTTTATTTTATAGATGTGTGTTCCTTATAAAATTAAAATTTTAATTTAAATATACAAACTATCAAAAAGTTTAAATATGGAAGAATTAGCATGACTCATGGAAAACACAAATATGCACACAGCAAAAAGAATTCACTTGATGAAAAGAGGGACTAAAAAGAATACCACTGAAAAAAATTATCAATACAAGGCGTTGGTCAATTTTAGACTCTTGGGGTCTGGGATTCCAAATGAGAACTGAAGACTTCTTTTAGTTTTTCATCTCCTTTTGTCAGGACAGTAACTTCCCTGGGGGCTTCTAAGTGGTTCCCATCTCGTGAAACAATTCGCATCCACATTCCCTAGTGTGTTCACTCTACTGAGCGAGGGTTCTTCTCTTATTGGACCTTCACTCCTGTTCAATGGTTAGTGAAAGCCTCCATTTCACAGCATCTTCTCCATATGTTCCATCTACCTCTTGGCTTAAATTCAAACCTGGAAATACCCCAAAGACCATCAATTCCAAGGTCAAGGATGCCAGTTGGCATCTTCAAATTAGTTCCTGAAGAACAAATGGAAAATCAGTCCAGGGTGACTTCTATCACAATGACCTCCAAGGAAAATCAGGTAAGTCAAGGAGGAGGACCTCAAGATAGCAAGCAAGACAAGGAATGGCCCTTCCAACTCAGGTGAGGTGAGAGCAGTGCCCAATAAATCAGGTAAGGTGAAGAGAGATTTTTCTAAACCAGGTACAGCCAAGAAAGACAGCAAGACTAAGTAGTTGCCTCCCCTAAAACCCACAAGGCCACATTGTCCTTTCTAGTGCTCTGGGCTCAGTAGGAAGTTCAAGGTCAAAAGAAGAAGGAAGTCCCAGTAGTCAAGATGATGAAGCCCCAGGAAAACAAAAGCTATGGTTGAGACTTCAATTTCCTTGCAGAGAGACCATCATCCATGTTGCTCCCTCCTTATTGATCACTGAAGTACATCCCTATCTTGCCAACAGTAACTAATGCCAATTCTAAGTTACTCTAGTCATGCACCCTAGAAACTATACCAGTCACCTCCAAAATATCCTTTCTCCAAATATCCTTCTTTTTAAACACTGGTCTCTTCCTCACATATCATGAGCTTTCTCAAATGCAATCCAGCATTCATCCCATCAATTCCTGTGACCTGCTGACCCCACCATTTCTCAGCACCTCATCCTGGCTTCAGCTCCTTCCTTGTCAGTCTTACCTAGTTACTCCCTTACTTGTCTTTCTCTCTTAGAAAAATCCAGTCCTTGGATGAATCCAATCAGTTGTCTTCTCATGCCTATACAGAGGCATGAGACATTCCTGAGTAGCATTCCTGAGTAAGATAAGCAATCTGGGCTGATGATATTAAATTCATGACCTCAAATGTGCATTCACGAATTCTAGCATCCTAGGTGAAGGAAGGCACCAGAGCACATTGTTACACTGCTAGGGATAACATAATGTAGAAAAATAAATATGTTATCATCTTTAGAACCCCCACTCTTGACCCAAAATCTTCTACCAGTCGCTGACTTATTTTTCTACTCCCTTTGATTAAAATAAAAAAAAAAAAAGAATTGAGGGCATTATGCTAAGTGAAATAAGTCAGAGATAGACAAAAACCATACAATCTTATGCACATGTGGAAGATTAACAAAAATAAAGGAACAAACAGAACAAAACAAAAGCAAACTATTAGATTAGAAGAACAAAATAGTGGTTACCAGAAGGGAAAGAGAGAGGTTGGGGAAACTGGTAAACAGGATTAACTAAATGGTGGTGGATGGAAACTAGACTTTCAGTGATGACCATAAGGTAGTAAACATAGTGCACTAAAATGCTTTGTACTATGTAACATTTTAAACCAACACTCTTCTAGTGAATATTGCCATCAGTGTCTTCTTCCCATATCATGGCTGCTAAATCCCAGGGTCACCCTTTGCAGCTTGGATTATTTGGCCATACCCTTCTTTTGTGTCTTCCTAGTTTCCTTCCTGTCTTGCTTGTCACAAATTTTCTCTCCTCTTTACTCTTCCTTTTCAATTCAGTCTCTAAAAGTTGGTTTTTCCTTTCAAGTCTAGGTGATCTTCCTTTCTCTATCCATATCCATATCCACTTACGAGGAGGTCTCAAGCATTTGACAAGATTTGCCATTCTCCTGCTGCTTCCCCAAATATTCACTCACTTAGTGCTTAGTGTTCTGAGAGAGCTGACTCTTGGGAAGAGTATCACCCAACCTCAATCATCTCCTATCAGCAGGAGATTGTAGGAGAGGAGGAGTTTGGGGTATTTATTCATCCCATTTCCTCCCTGCTAGAGTGGGGTTCTGGCAACCACTGTGTCTATCTGTGTCATGGCAAACTTATAGGAGTGTTTGTATTAGTTTCCTGGAGCTGACATGACGGTGACTTAAAACAGACATTTATTCTCTTAAGTGAGATATACCAGAAGCCCACAATTAAGATATTGGCAGGACCTAACTCCCCCAAAATGTTCTAGTAGAGGATCCTTCCTGCCGCTTCCGGTTTCTGGTGGCCCAAGGCATTCCTTGGCCTGTGGCAGCCTGACTCCAAGCTGCGCCTTTGTCTACGACCTCCTTGTGTCTTTTCCCCTTTTCATCTCTTCTAAGAACACTTTGTCATAGAATCTCAACTCTCCTAGCTGTAGAACTGGAACCTTGAATTAAATAGATATTCTGGAAAGCTCCAAGCCCCTGATGAAACCTCCTTCACCTGCTCCCTGTGCACTTTCCCAAATATTTGGGTCTGCCTGGCCTTTTCCTCTGCTGGCCCTGCCATCCATGAAGATTCTCCTTGAAGCTTTATCATTAAAAAATAAACCAACATATTCTGTGCCTCCAAAAGAAGCTTTTACTTTTTGCAAACTCTATTGATTTAATCCTAGAGGCTGCTGGCAGCCGTCCCAGGAGCTTAATCAATATGACAACACCCCAGCGCAGCCGGAACATCAAGGAGCCTTGGCCAAGATCTTCTGCTTGGGTCTTCACTGACCCTGACTCAGTTACTCTCACAACGATGGAGGAAGATTTACAGTGGGGGCCAGGATATCTGCAACTGCTCCAGAATTCTGCTTAGGCGAGCAAAAGGAAATGTCTTCAAGCTTGAGGAACTTCAAAGGAATTTGTTAATTTGCTACTATGACTGATTCCCAAAGTGGGGAGGGAAGGGGGGGAGGGCAGGGAAGCAAGAAACTGAAAATAACAGAGAAGCACTGCAGGTTCTAGACCCTGGGATAAGCAGTAGAATGGGAAAACAGGACATGGGGCAAGAGTTAAAACTAAATGAGTTAAAACAAGGATTCCTTCATCACTCAGTAGGTACCAAGTGATCAAGGAAGGAGAGAAAATAGATGGTTTCACTTATAGGTGGAATGTAGAGGAAACAAATAAGTGATGAGGGAAAAAAGTAAAACAAAGACATTCTGCAGGGGAAGAGGAGAGGGAAGGTCAAAACAGAGATGGGAAGAGCACAAGGGGCTATGGCGATGGGCCGCAGGTGGACTGGTGGTGGGAATTTCATGGGGACTACACCTGAGAGGAGAAAGTATAAATTGTACAAAAATGAAGAATGATGTAAAATACATGTATATACATACATGTATATACATACATATATATGTTGTCATAGGAAGGAGGCTAAGAGGGACTAAATCACTGCCCAGAGCTTTAGACACCATTCATCTCCTGGGAAGAAAAGTCAGATAGTTATTCCCCACACTTTTTTTTTTTTTCCAAGATTTCAAAACCAGAGAGGAAGTAGAGACCCTATAGGGAGATAGCAGGGAAAACATATTTGTTAGCAAAATTTTATATGCATGTGAGCATACATAACCTTCATGAGACCAATGTGTTTAGATAATATTCCCAGTGTGCAGATCAAGAAATATTAAAAGCTAATAAAGAATATCATGGATATTCTATGTTTTGCCAAAGTCATCACAGCTCCATTTTCAGGTGGAGCGGGAATTCTGTTCTACGCCATCTTTTCTGTGGCACCTGGTCTCAGAGCGGTGCCATCTCTGTGCATGAGTGAGGGTGGATATAGGCAAAAGGAAATGCAGTGAATCATACTTTGGCTCTTTGAGTTTCTGCCCTGAATTGACACATGTCACTTCCTCACACAGTCCATTAACTGAAGCAAGTCATAGCTACGCCTAACTTCAAGGAGGTAGGAAAGTAAACACACTGTTAAGAGAAGAACCAATAATACAACTGACCAAGATGAAGGATTTCTACCCAGGAAGATTAAATAACTTGCCCAAAGTCAAAAGCTGCCATTTTGGATCAAGTTGAAGGTCCAGCTAATGCTAGTTGGAGCAACAGCAGCCTAGGCCAGGTTTGCTACAACTCACATTGGTTGGAAATCTGGTCTGACCCCTGATGACTCTTTCCTAAACCCTACCCAGGATGTATACAAAGATCCTGGCTCAGCCACACTTCCAGCCAGCAGGCAGAAACTCAAGGAGATGGGTAAACCAGTCTATCACTGGAGCAAGGTTTCTGGAAAACATTTGCCGTCACTGCCAATACATCATTGCCATTTCAGTTTTCAGCACCTGCTAAATGCCACTTAACTGCTTTCTGCGCATTAATTCATTGATCTCTTACTACTATCTGTCCAGAAACCCTACTGGTCAACTTTCAAATTATAGCCAGAATTAGTGGTTTCCAGGAGTTGGGAGGAGGAGTGGGAAATGGCTAATAACTGGTACAGGATCTCCTTTTGGGGTGATGAAACATTGTGATATTAAACAAAGGTAATGGGGCCGGCCCTGGTGGCGCAGTGGGTTAAGTAATGCACTCTGAAGCAAAACCGCAGCCACTGCAGCACAAGTTCGATCCCTGCCGCCGGCCAGGGAGGGGACCCACATGGCGTAGCGGATCTCTCCTGCCTCGCCCACTGCTCCCCTCAGCAGTGTGTTTCTGTCAATCTGCCTGTTCTGCATCCTGCTCTGTCTGGTGTATTCTTTCACCACCCCCACACCTCTGGCCTGTACCCCAGTGCTTGTATGCATAAATAAATCAATCTTTAAAAAAAATAAACAAAGGTAATGGTTGCACAACATTGTGAATGCATTAAAGGCCACAAAATGGCAAGTTTTACATTTTATGTACTTTACCGCAATAACAAAAATTAGAAATTATTGCCAGAACACAACCACTCATTATTTCACAGCTAACCCCCTGACCCTAACCCAGCTCCTACCTGGAGTCTGTCCCCCACCACCCCACAGTGGTAAGAGAAGCTTATGAGCTGAGCACGATGAAGGTGAAGATCCTGTGACCACCTGACTCAGGTCTCATTTCTCCTCCACTCAGGACTCCCAGGGCTCCTACTTCACACACAATAAAAGACTAATTTCAGGCCTCTCTGGTGGCCTAATTGGAGCCCCAGCCAGGGAGGTGACCCACATGGTGCAGCAAACCTCTCCTATTTGGCCACTGCTCCCCTCAGCAGTGTATTTCAGTAGATCTGTCTGTTATGCACCCCACTCTGTCTCTGATGAATCCTCTCACTCCCCACCCCCTGCACCTCTGGCCTATTCCCCAGTCCTTCTATATAAAAAAATTCTTTTTTTAAGACCTGATTCCTCTCCAAGGCCCACAGGCTCTGCATAACCTGCCCTGTCCTCATCTCCTGGTCCTCACCTCCTCACTCTTGTGGGCCTCATGGCTTCCTCCTAATCTCCTTCAAGTTTTGTCATAACTAGTTTACCAATTGGCCTCCTTGCCTCTGCCTGGCACTGCGCACTTACTATGTGGTAAGCAGCATCCTAAGTGCTGGGGATGACAGAGCACAAAACAGCACTTGGTTCTTGTGGTAGTGATATCATACCTGGCTCAGTCCTTTCCTGCCTGACTCTCACCCGCAAGTCCTCACATTTGGCTCTGAGAGTCACCACTGTGCCAGGCAGTTTGAGAGCCCCTCAGCAGGTGATCAGGGCGCCCCATAGTGCTTTGTCCTGGCTTTTATGAAAACCTGTCATGGTAGGACATCAACCTGACACCATATAGCTGTGCCTTATCAAACCTATCGTTTCCACCATGAACCATGAGCTCCAGGAGCTCAGGGACCAGTGACATCCTGCATGGATGAACGGGGCGCCCACCCCACAGCCTCCCAGGCTGCCCCTGACTTCCCTCCCCACACAAATCTTCACGTCTCTGTCCTTGGAAACCTGAGAACTAAGCACTTCCTTTGAGCTGTTTTTACAAACACTGGTTCTTTGCTTCTTAGCTCCAGTTTTCATTCTGGAAGTGAACAGCTCTGGTCAGAGCACGCCTCACAGCACAGACCTGCGAGCGTGCACAGGGATGAATGCTGAGGACGGGCGGCTGGGTGGGAAAAGCTCTCTGAGAAGGTACCACTGAATGGGAAACCTAAAGGATTTATGAAGATTCACCAAGTGAAGAGACCGGGGAGGGGAGGGGAAATGCACAACAGCATCACTCCTAACAGTGACGGCAATAATGAACCCAAGTTTCCATCTACAGATAAATGGAAAAGCCAACTGTGGTGTATTTGTTCATAGAAGGGAAGACTACTACTCAGCAATCAAAATGAACAAAGGCACAGTTCTTACCCATTCAACACAATTTCTGACGACCTACTATGTACCGGGTGCTGTTCTAGGCTACATTGGTGGACAAAATCAATAAAATTGCCGCTGCTGTACAGGTTACGGGAAAGGGGTGCCGAAGGGGATAATAAAGCAGGGAAGCAGTGAGAAGAGTAGGGTGTACAATTAAAAACAGTTTGACTGTGGAGGAAGCCTGTGAACAAAGACTTAGAGGCCTGAGCAGGAGGTTACCTGGGAAGTGAAGATCTAGGCCGAGGGAACAACTGGTACACAGGCCCTGAGGAAGGACGGTGCCTGGTGTCTTTGACGAAGAGTGAAGAGGGGAGCATAGCAAAAGCCAAGTGAATGGGGACAGACAGGAGCAGGAAGATGCCCCTGGGTTAGGGGACTCAGTCGTGCACTGGCGAATGGTGGCCTTGGAAGTCAGGAATAAATGAGAGAGGACAGAGCGGGAGAAGCCTGCCCTTGAGTGCCCACCACCCTCACGCCCAGCAGACAGATGAGCCTAGGGTTGGGAGAAGCACACGTAGTGGCCTCGATGTGCTTTCCTGAAAGATGGGCGCAAAGGACAGGAAGAAAGGCAGGCCTTGTAAGAATGGAAGGGCAAAGAAGCGTATTCAGAGGAACGTGCTTTTAAAAAATGCCGCTACATAATGACACACGCTATATCAGGCCCTGGCAGACTCCAGCCTGTGGTGTGTTTTTGTAAATAAAGTTTTCTTGGAAAATAGCCATGCCTCTTCATTGACATACTGTCTCTGGGTGCCTTTTACAACAGCAGAGCTGGGGGCCTGACAGAGACCTTACGGCTCAGAGAGCTTCAGATCTTTACTATCTGAAGGTAGTAAAGTCCTTTGTTTATTATTTATTAAAACCCAGATATTTACTTGCCCTTTGCAGGAAAAGTCTGCTGACTCCTCTACTATGCCAATAATAAATAACCGTATGTTAATAGATTAAGTGCTTAGAGCACACATTTATAAACACATGTAGAACTATATAACATGCCATAATTATTATTATTCAAACTAACACCCATATCAGGCATTTGTTATGTGGTGAGCCTTGGACTAAGGAAGCTTTCTTGCCTGCGTTATTGTATTAAAACTGTTCAACAGCTTGTAAAATTAGGATATTATCGTTAGGGCACCGAGGGAACGAACTTAACCAGTTCAAGTGGGAGATGGTTGGCCTATTGTTCAAGTCTTGTCATCATGACCATATTCATTGACAGGTGAGGAAACCGAGGTGAAGGTGAAGGTGAAGTCATTTATTCACATGGTCAAATTCATGTGATCAAGTTGGGACTGGAACCCAAGCAATCACCACTGCTGGAAGCAGGACCCTGGCAACACTGAGAAAAGAGTGATAAAACCCAGGAATCATGATGCTCATGGTGGTGGAGCCAGCACCACCCTGGGCAACTTGGGTTTGCTCACCTCTTTCCTCATTGTTGTCCTGGACCCGGGAGTGGCTGGAAGGTGGGGACCTGGCAAGTCAGCCGCCAGAGGCAGTGAGGGGCTGTTCTTCCGCTCTCCATGGAGGGAGGAGATGCCGCAAGTGTGAGTGGAGGAAACTGAGACAGTGAGGGCTGCAGTTCAAAGAAGTGGGCAGGGAAAGGAGGGGACAGGTCATTGTTATGGTGGCTGGGCTGACCCTGGCAGGGCTGGAGATGAGGGTGCACAGGCTAACACAGCTGCACCGGATTGGGGTGGGGTGGGCACGAGCCATTGTTAGCACGCCCGGGCTACAATTTCACTTGTGCATCTACTTCTGGCTGCCAAGTCTGTTCTGAAGAGTGGTGGGGGCAGGGGTTGCTTCCTGCCCAAGTCCACCTTCCTAAGGCTAGACACAGGACCTCTCCTAGGTCTCACCTTCAGCAAAACAGAACTCACAGGAAGGGTCATTCCCTGAGCCCATACAAGCAGCTTCCCCCAGTCCAGCTTTGGGTTAAACCCAGGGCCTTGTCAGGGGGCACAGACTGCCTGCTGAGAACCCCCACTACCAGCTCTCTAACAGAGGGCCAGGGCCCTGGCATAGAATCAAACTCTTTTCAAGGACAGCAAAGCATTTCCACTTAGACTGTGAGAAGGAAAAGAAAACAAGGGGAAGATACTACCGTGCAAAGGAAAACAACAATCACCACCATCACCACCACCACCAACAGCAGCAAAGTAACTATTTGTTTTTCCTCCTTATGGAAAAAGACAATACGATGTGTCCACTAAGCCTCCTCCTCCCAGCAGCACACATGAACTCAATGGCTCTGTCATTCCATACCAGGAGGGTGTTGGCTGTTTCCTGTTCCCCAGAATCCTCTTTCCCTCCTTTCCAACCCTGCTATGTCCAGGGAGGCTGACCTGTGTAGACCATCTCATGGAACTCCTTACCCTCTGGCTTCCATTTGGGTTTGTACAAAAAGGGGTCCTGCAGGAGACTGGGGGTGGGAAGGACAGGAAGCTGAGACTCTTATTCTGCCAGTTTCCCCAAGTTACAGCTCTGGCAGGCAGATGTTTTTCTCTCTATTTTCTCTCTCTACCTTCCTTTTTCCCTGTCTTTTTTGGTAATTGCCCATATCATTCTTTTCTTAAAGAGTGTCTTCTGTTTCCTACTGAGACTTTCACTGATGTCCCATGAAATGAAATGCTGGTCAAAAGAATGCTGGTGGAAGCAAGGTATACCACTTCTAGATGTGCCCCCACCACACCTCATGGTTATACCATTATTCTTTGTCAATGGGCTGGAAGTAAGAGACTTTCAAGCTCTCAAGGGATGGTGGAGTCATAATATGGAAAGGAGCTGGGTCCATTAATCACCAGAAGGAAGGCCACCATTGATGATCTGAAAGGGCTCGATGAGTTAGAAATACACTTATTGTGCTAAGCCACTGCAAAAGATGGAGTTGTTTGTTGTGTAGCTTATGTACCCTAATGCACCTTTAAAGGCATCACTCTTCCCTATCCCACAAAGTTGGCTTCACCCAGACAGTGTCACGTGGCTCAAGTCTAAGCTAAGCAGAGCACTTTCTTCCTGTATCTCTCAGTTCTCCACAGCGATTGGTTCAGGCTTGAGCGCATGACCCCTTCAGAGCCAATAAAAAGCAATAAGTCATTTAGCTCCCCAAATGCTGGGAGGATGAATGGGGAAGAGAATCCCTTTGCATATACTCCGGGAAGGACCAAATGAGGACCAAACATGTCGTGCTGTAGGTGGCTTACATCCACATGCATAATGGCACCAACCTCAAAAATAGAGTCCACAGGAAGAAACCAAAATGTCTATTGGTAGGTGGCTGGATAAAGAAAATATATGCACAATGGAATGTTAGTCAGCTATAAGGAAAGATGAAATTTTACCCTTTGCAGAAAAATGGAAGGAAATTGAAGTGATTATGTGAAGTGAAACTGAGTCAAAAGATAAAGACAAACATTGGATGATTTCACTCTTATGTGCAACATAAGGAAACTAAGTGGATAAATCAGATAAAACAAAATTAAAATAAATTAGTGAACACTGAACATTGAAATAAAGTTACCAGAGGTGAATGGTGCTGGGTGTTTGTTTAAAAAAGAAAAAAATAACACTGCCCAGAAACTGAGACCTAATGAGGACATCTGATCCTCAATCTAGACAAACCTGAACTCTTCCTTCTCCAGAGCCAGGCAATACCTCTCTTTTTGCTTAAGTTCCTCGAGTTTTTTGCTCCTTTGAAATAGAAAAGCAAATTACTCAAGAACACCGCAGTAGAAAAATGTTTGCAGGGGCCTCCCTGGTGGCGCAATGGGTTAAGCAATACACAGTGAAGCAGACCCGCAGCTACTGCAGCAGGGGTTCAATCCCTGCCGCCTGCCGGGAGAGGACCCACATGGCACAGCAGACCTCTCCTGCCTCGCCCGCTGCTCCCCTCAGCAGTGTGTTTCAGTCAATCTGTCTGCTGTGTTTCCCATGCTATCTCTGGTGGATCCTCTCACTCCCTCCACACCTCTGGCCTGTACCCCAGCTCTTGTATGCATAAATAAATAAATTTTAAAAAGAAAAAGAAAAATGTTTGCAAAAGAGTATACTTGTGGGAGTGGGTATGGGAGAGACTTCTTGGACAGAAGTCTGAGGAACTGGATTCTAGTCCCCAAGCCAACGTCTTTTGTGTGATCTCATTTGTTAATTAACTTTCTCTCACTCTATAAAACAAACAAACAACAACAAAACAGAAAAACCCTCAGCTCTCTCCCCCATCCTTCTCTTAGAGCCATTTGGGATGATAAATGAGGCAATAACCAAACTGTTTCTAAGGAGAGGCTAGCAACTCACTGTTGTTATTGTTATTAATAAATGGCCATTTTTGAAATGCTTCCAGAAATCCCTGAGGGCCAGGGGCTGTCCAGTTACAAGATTGGCTGGAATTCCAAAGGCCATCTGTGGCAAATATGCCCTCTAGAGCACAAACCCTTGGCAGGAACACAACTGCTTTCTTCACCCAGAAATCTCAAACAGAATGAGAACAGAGATAAGGGGCGTAGGGGAATCATGCTGGTTCAAAATATTTCAAATTGACCAATAATTTCATCTCCACAGTCACTATCCCAAGTCCACAGCATAACTATAAATGTGTCACTGAAGAACTATAAATGTTTCCTCGCTGTTTTCAGAGTTTTAATTCTTGCCCAGATCCAATCCAGTCTCTACATACCATCCAGTGAGGTCATCTATAGACATAATATCTCATTGTATTGCTGCTTCTGTACTCAGTGTCTTTTGCATCTGTTTTTAGGAATACCAAGTCCTAAGCCTCTGCCACAGGGCCTTTGCACATGCTGTTCTCTCTGATCAGAATCTTTCCCTTCACTCTTTCCCACATTATAGCAAAGTTCCACTAAAGACTTGGTTTAGCACCACTTCCCTAGGGAGAAGTTGCATATGTGCCTCGTTCATAGTAAGTTGGATTCATCTTTCCTTGAAGAACTTATAGCATTTGTAATTATAAATTAAGTGGCCATAACTATGTATCTGTAAGTTCCATAGAAGCACTGGCTGCATCTGTTGTGTCCACTGCTGAAATCCAGTGCCTAGTTCAAAAAATATTTGTGACTTGCCTGGATGGGTGAAAAAACAGACCAGTCCAAAGTTAAACAGAGTTTGTCTTCCAGATCATTGAGAAAAGGATGGACTTTTTAATAAATGGTGCTGGGACAACTCAGGTGGAATAAAAAAGAGTCGGAACCCTACCTCACATCTTACTGAAAAATCAATTCCAAGCTGATTAAAGACGATGGTGAGTGAAACTGTCAAACTTTTACAAATACACAGAAAATCTATAAGCTTAGGGTAGAAATGGTTTCCTTAAATAAGATACAAAGCCCACACGCTGTAAAAATAAAGATTTCTACGTTCAACCACATTGGGTGAATAGGGCATGAAGAAGTGCTTCATAAAAGGAGAAACCTCAATGACCAATACTACTCTATACTTGAACAGCTAACACTATTCTGTAGCCAATATATTAAAGTATGTCCACCCCATTTTTAACTGGGAAGTGCAAACTAAAATCACAAGAAACCACCATGCACAGACCAGAAAAGTTGCCTTAAAAAGTCCAACAATGCCAAGTGTTGGTGAGGCTGTGAGGCAACTTGAATGCTCACCTGCTTCTGGCAGGAGTGTAAATCAGCACAAACACTTTGCAAAAAACAGTTTGAAAATACTTTATCAAAGTGAAGACACACTAGTCTTACTATCCAGCTCTTCAGCTCTGAGGCATGTACCCGGCAGAGCAAAATCCACAACCAAGCAGCAATGTTACTCATGTGAACACCCAAAAGCAAACACTCGGCCATTCACCATGAGTGAGCAAATGTCACCACGAAGGCACCACAGCGACGGTAAGGATGGATCTCACAAACATAAATGCGAGCTGATGAAGCAAAATACAAAGCCATCCACAGAGCATAAATTTATTTACACAAAATTCAAAACCACATAACATTTAACTGTAGTGCTTAGGGATGTGTACCTAGGTGGTAAAACCACAAAGAAAAGCAAGTTAATGAGTTCCGTAAAATCCTCAACGTGCTTCGTCTGGGAGAACAGAGAGCTGGGATGGGAGACAGGCAGAAAGGGACACCGCGTGGACAGTGGGCTTCCAGCTCTTGACCTGGGCAGCCACTCTGTGAGTGGTCTTGAAAATGTAGGTTGATCCATGTTCATATACTCCTCCCTCCCTCTCTGTCTCTGTCTGTCTTTGTCTCTTACACACACACACACACACACACACACACACACGTCAGTCTAACAGAGTCAGCTAAAAAGTGACTAGAAAAAAGACACACAGACCAAAGGACGGTTTATGAGGAGAAAGAGAAAAGGGGCAAACACTCAGACAGAAAATTAAAAGATAACAGGACACAGGAAATGAAAAGAGCCGGGTAGCTGGCAAGAAGGCGAGAGTAAGGAAATGAGAAATAAGGAGACAAAAAAGGGGGGAAATATGATCAAGAACAACGGGAAGGGGGAAAGATACAAGAAGCAATATTCTCTCCCCTCTGTTTTTTTTTTTCTCTCTTCTCTTTGTCTCCCTCTCCCTCTATCTCTGTCTCTCTCTATTTCGCTCAACCGCCTTCATCTTTCTGTGTCATTCTCCCTCTCCCATCACGGTCTTCCTTACCCTTCCTCCAGCTCCCAGTCCTTCTTCCATCTGCTTCTTATCCCCTCCCTTCCCTTCTCTCACTGCCCCAGCTCTCTGTCTCCACACTTTCCTCCTTTAGTTCTCTCCCCCATCTCCCCTCTACCTGCCCTACACACACACAAAATCTCTTTCAACCTACATTTGTTAAGTGGTTCTTCTGTGTCAGACAGTGTTAAAAACCAGGGAGGCCGCAGTCAGGGCACATGGGACGGCGTGGCCTGCTGAGGTTACCGCCGCCAGCGGCTGCGATGCCTGAGCGGCCTGTGCCACCTGGGTCCCCGCAGCCGGGCTCAGGCGTGAACCTGTAGGCTGCCTGCAACTCTCTCCCCCTCATTAATTTCACTATCAAACACTCCCAGCATCACAAGTTGTAGGTCTTATTTATTAAATATTTAACTAGGAGAAACCCAGCTGAGATGAAATCTCTCATTTGTGGTGGCCCTGGGAGAGCAGAGCATGGGGCCTGCTGCTGGGATTAGCCACTGCTGACTGGCGAGGTCCAGGTCACAGAGGATGGGAGTGGGTAGGCCCCCACATCCGATGCAGGATGACCCGCAAGCAAAGGGAGCTAGGCCCTCACAATCTCACTTGTATTTGGAGGGAAGGGGTGCAGGGGAGGGGACTACAACCCCCCCCCAAAAGCAGAATAGGTGAAATCCATGGAGACAGAACACAGGTTAGCTAGTGGTTGCCAGGGGCCTGGTGGGAAGGAAGGGAGGTGGGGAGAGACTGCTGGATGGGTTTCCTTTTGGGGTGATGGAAATGTCTTTAAGCTACAAAGAGGTGATGGTTACACAACACTGGGGATGTACTAAATGCCACTCAACTTTAAAATGATTAAAGGTTAATTTTGTTAGTGAATTTTACCTCCTTTTTTTAATGAAGAAAAAAACCAAAACCTGTTTTTTAAAAATTTGATTTCCTCCACTCCAGCTATTAGCTCGAAGCCTGCTGACCTCATTTTAAAAATGACACTTATTTATGTAGAAAGTGCTTGCTATCCGTTTCTCGGGCCCCTTGCTCAGCATTTTGGACCATCACAACATTTACTCCTCACAGCTCTGGAAGGCAGGTACCTGTAGGTCCTGGCTATATAGACAGGGAATATTAGGATCACAGAGGTAAGTGGCTTGTCCCAGGTCACACAAATCCAACCCCAGTCTACCTGCCTTCCTAGTGTTCTCTGCTGCTCTGAGTTGAACTTTAGGATCACCTCAATCAATGCCTCCAGCCCTTGTGGGTGTGGGGCTTGAGGTATCGGTATCAGAATTTTTAAATCTTCCAGGTGATTCCAACTGTCCCTTGAGGAACACAGCTAGGATGCAGATTAGGACTGAGCAGGCAGGTGTTGGGGATGAGCTCTATGATTACAACCAGCTGTCGGGAGATGCTGCCATTGCTGATGGCTCTGTAGGGGCTACAGCTAGTCCTATAAAACTTCTCTTGGAGGTAACAGGGGCTAAAGTCTCACCAGCCACTGCCTGTGGCATGAACAGCATGAGTTCGATCCCTAGCCAGGGAACTGACCCACATGGCACGGCAGACCTCTCCTGTCTCGCCTTCTACACCTCAGCAGTGCACTTCAGTAGATCCACCTGTTCCACTCCCCACTCTGACTCTGGTGAATCCTCTCCTCTCCCCTCCCCCTGTACCTCTGGCCTACATCCCAGTTTTTGTATGAAAAAATTAATAAAAATAAATCCTTAAAAAAAAACAACTTGTCTCCATGATGGAATGTTCTAGATCTTTGCCATCTACCTGTGGCACAAGTCAGAAGTGGCAACTGAGCACATGAAATGTGGCTGGTGCAACTGAGAGGCTTTTTCAATTCCTCAATTTTAATTACCTTTTAAGTTGAAATAGCCACACGTGGCTAGTGGCGACCTTTTTGGGCAGCACAGGTCTAGACAACTTCCAAGGAAGGAAAGAAATGAGGCATTAAATTCATCTAATGAATTATTTTCTTTATGGAGAAAAGATAACCCAGAACTGTTTAATAACAACCTAGAGCCTTAAAACTAACCCAGAACTCAGTTCTTTCGGGTCTTTAAGTGACCCCATGACCTAGGACAAATGATGACAAGACAATTTGAGAGCAGGAAGAAATGAGAAACCCCCTTGCTTCTTCTCCATCCTTCCTTTCCCAGTACAGCCTACCTGCCCAAGCACCTGCACCTGTTCCCTTTACCAGGAGCCAACCTGGTAAAGGTTTGGTTTCTCCAACCAACCCCTTTCATTCCCTAGATGGAGCTGAACATAAAACAGATCTCAGGCCTCACCACACCTGCTCCCCCAGAGCAACAGGGAGCAGACTGTTGGGAAAGGTTCAAAAGAACAAGACCATAGCCAAACTGACCCTCAGACTGGAGCAAAAAATCTGAGGCTCCTTGTCCCCCTTTCCTTTCCTGGGAATATACATTCCAGAAGCAGCCCCAAGGACACAGCCTTGAGAGTCCGCGTTAAGGTGTGTGGGGTGTCGCTGAGGCTACCTGCACTGCAACCTGACTGAATAAAATTAAAAGGTCCATAAAACATTGAGCTATGGTGCGGGTAACGTGGACAATCACTCATCTTGCATGTGCCCTAAACAATGTCTCGGAAGGACCCTTGTTCATTGCAGGGTAAAGGTTGGTCAGGTCTTTCCACCCTCCCACCACTGTGATGGACACCTGTGGTGCTGCGAGCATTCCAGGGTGGGCATGCGCAAGTGGGCGCACCTGAGTTGGACATGGGCATAAATGGGCGGAGTCATGAGGACGCCAGAACTGCGAGGACCAACAGACAGAACTGCGAGGACGGACCGAGAGAACCAACAGCAGCAGCAGCAGAGAGAGAAGAAGCAGCCGAGAGGGTGAGATGCGCTGGGGGCTGGGAGGCCTGCCAGCCTCCCGGCCCCCCGGCACCCCTGCCTGCCACGTACCTGGCCACCTCTACTAAATAAAGCATAAAAGCCACCGAGGGCTCCAAGACTCTCCTTCCCTGACCCGTCTGTCCAGAACCATCCCGAACCCTGCTCCAGTGCCACCTCCATCCTGCCGCTACATTCATCAAAACTGCCATCCAACAAATCTGCAGTAGCCTGCCTCTTTGTCTTGTCTCTCCCTACCCTCTGCCCCATATGCAGAGGCTCTCAGATTTCACCTGGGACGCAGGTAGGTCATGTCCTAAAACAAGCTCACACCTTCCTTTGGTCTCTCCAAGCTCAGGTTTGCAGCACCAACACCTTGTATATCCACCAGCCCCCAGGATCTCCAGTCTGTCTGGAGCATGGAGATTTGCCCCTCTGGGTCTTTGGGTCCTCTCCTGTTCCAAAATACTTCCCTACTTTCTGGATGACCTTGGCAAGGGACTTGCGTTCTCTGAGCCTCTGTGTGCTCATGTTTTACATCTGTGTTTTACATGTGCTCTGTGTGTTATATCTGTAGAATGGGTGAAAATAGAACAATCGTGGAAGCTCTTGGGGATGATATGAAGATTTAGCTGGTCAAAGTCAATTTTATACAGCCTGGGAGCTCATAAGGCCCCATCTACAAAGAGAAATTTTCTCTAAAAATAATGAATTGTTCTTCAAAGGTAGACAATTTCTCTGTCCTCCAAGGATATGGCACTTTCTCTTTACTGGAACTCCACGAAATCATAGACACGAGCAAGCACAAGAGCCAAGGAAAAGGCCCACCCACCATGACTGTGGAAAACAGTCCAGTTGCTTTTCACTGGGCTCAGGATTGGGATCCGAGGGCCTATTTTGGTCATTTAAAGGAGCCATGGCTGACACTAAGCTTGGACAGCTCACTCTAAATTACGTGACAGCTATTGTTCCTGATATAAAAGGCTTTTCAGCACCAACAGAGGTGCACAGAAACAGACACATACTATTGCACCAAGGAGGGAAGAAGCTAATGCCTGGGCCATATGAATAAAGCAGGCAAACTCTTATCCAGCACCCTCCCTGTACCACCCACTATTCTAAGTGCTGCTTGAGTTTTGTAACAACCCTCCCCCCCAGGCAGGTACTAACATCACACTGTTTCCTGATGAGGGAACTGAGGCTCAGGAGGTTAAGTGACTTGCCTCAGTTGAAAAGAAGCAGAGCTGAGATTCGAACCCTGGCAGCCTGAGTTCCACAGTCCTCCCCTTTAACCGTTGTACTGGACTGCCTCAAACCCAACACAGAACATGGACCCCTTAATGCTTATATAACCTGGTGCAAACCCCCTCAACAAGAAAAAGACATCTAGAGAAAATTAACCCAAGGGTGGAACCAGGGAGCTCACAGGGGCCTGAAAATGCTCTTTGTGTTCAAGAACTAAAGAAATGCATATTGAACCACAGCAGGATCCCACCTTTCACTTACCCCATTGACAAAGATGTAAAAGGCAGGACCGCATACTCAGGGAAAGGGAACCTCAGAGTTCAAAAGAGCACCACCTCAATCTTCCCTGAAACCTGACCCGAAAGCCAGACACTTGACCCAGCTATGCCAGTTTAAGGACTCTGTCCTGAGGAAACAGTCACAACAAGTGCAAAGACACTATATTGGGCTAGGGGTGGGGGAGGACATTTTGGAGCAGCTATTATTGGTAGGATAGCAGGTCTCAAAACAGATACACAGTTTTTATTATGAGAAACAAAAAGTACAGGTGTGCCAGAGGAAAAACTTGGAATGATGTTGTCGCACCCTTTGCCCACTCACTAAGGCCCACAAAGCCCTGCACAACCGACCCTGTCTCCTTCCTGTCTTCATCTCCCTCCACTCACCTGGCACACAGCAGATAACATTGGTGAAAGAATGCACCCTTCTCCCACCTCATATCTCTAAACTAATCTGCCCTATCAGTCTATCTCTTGTATGTGCCCAAGACCAGCCCTGGATGTGGGCACCAAAGGAATAAAGAACTACAGTCTATACCAGAAGCACTCACCATGTCAGGAGCCCAGAGAAAGTGAGACACGATTTTAAAACTGGGCAACATAAGGAGAAGGAGGGAGAAAGGGAGGCCACAGCAGCTTTCATTCCAACATTTTCCAACTCCGGCTGAGATTTCCTTCTATATACTCATCTATATTTACATCAACGAATCTGTCGGTAGCAAGCCTGTTGCTGATCGTGTGGGATCTAAAGTTCACAGAAAGCTGGCTTAGACACCCAGCTAGGAAGAGAAACTGTAAATTAAATTTAAGTCACCCAAAAACCCTAAATCCACCCACTCCCCTCCAAGAAATCCGTGACATCTTTTACAGCAGGATTTCTCAATCTCAGCACAATTGACATCTTGGGCTGGCTAGTTCCTTACTGGGGCAGGGGCTGTCCTGTGGATTTTAGGATACTCAGCAGCTGATTTCTACCCATTACATGCCAGTAGCACCCCGCCCTCTGTGTTCGTGACAACCAAAAAATGTCTCCAGACATTGCCAAAAGTCTCTTGGGGGCAAAATCTCCCCCAATTCAAAAACACTGTTTTATATGTAGCCTGGGAAAAATTCCAGATCAATCAACTGTTCTTTCCCTGCCCCTCCTCATCAGCTTCCTGAATTCTGAGTCACCTGGTCTCCAAATCTCTTTCACAGATTCTAGGAAAGTGATGACAACAGTTTCATGACTTGAGTACCAGAATTTTCTGAAAATAATCAGAACCTTGGACAGAGGTTTATGCACAAAGATGTTCATTGTGCTGTTAGTTATATGCAAAACAAACAACTACATAGTTACATGTAGTATGATACATCCATAAAGTAGAACATCACCAGATATTAACAGTCATTTCTGGGGCTGCTGCCAACCCATACAGCACCACTATGTGAATTTAAATAAGATGCCCCTTTTTCAAGTTGTTGGGTCCATCTGTCAAAAATTGTCATAATATCTTCATTTTGCTTGAAAAAGATCTTAAGCTCCCATCATCTGGGAAGTTAAAATAATAAGTGTATGTCTCTGAGTTGCCTGTGATATGAGCTATGGTACCCTTTATGGTGTACTGCCTATGCAAGCACACCTGGTAATCTTAATGCTGTCCGAGTATATCTAGTGGCATGAAAATATGCTCACCATAGTTTATATCCATTAAAATACAGGGAGTGAAATACATTAAAATAATCTCCATGGAGTCCCTCTGAATTTCGATTCTTTGTACTTTAGCTGTTCAATAAGTGAATAGGCTAGGTCTCTCTGAGAAAACACCTTTTGGGCTGAGACCTAAATGAAGAGAAGAGCCAGTCATAAGGAGACCTGGTAGAACAAATGATGCAGGTGAAAGGAACAGATAGCACAAATTCTTTGAGTTGCAAATGACCCAGGTGTGGGCATAAAGGGCCATGGGGTTGATAATGAGAGGAGGGGGTAGAAATGGAAGAGATGAAATCAAAGACAAAACAGGGACCAAATTAGGGCCTTCTAGAACCCTGGTTCATCTGTAGTCTGTACTTTAGCCAGAGGGTAAGAATCCAGGGTGCTTGCCCAACAAACTCAGAAGAGAAATAGTATATTAGCCCGTCACTATTTACTAATGGAGCAAACTCCAAGTAATTCTACTTTCAGTCCAGTGCTGAAATAGTGTTTCCAGAATTTTAACAATCTTTCTCAATAACACTGTTTATTCCCCTCATCGTTCTCAATTAACAAATACTTGTGCATGATGTAGTGATGCAACTGATAGTGGATGTAAGGAAGGCAAATCTCTGTCCCCTACCCTCAAGGAATTTTCTAATTAGAGAGATAAAACATAAACCCACAATCTTACTGACTTCCACAAAAGCACTCCAGACTCACTTGATGCTGAGAAAGGTATAACTAGGTTGGCAAGTGGAAGAATTTCATCATTCCAAAGCCAGCAAGAAAAACAAAAATCAGAAAGAACCAGACATGGACACCTACCTTTTCATCCAACATCCATTGAAGGAAGGAAGGAAGAGAGGGAGGGAGGAGGGTGTTTGATGGATGATTGAATGGATAGGTAGATGGGGTATAGGTAGGTGGGTAAGAAGATGGATGGATGGAAGAGCGCATGGATAGATGGTTGAAAATGGGTGGAAGAGGAGATGAGTAAATGACCGGACTAAATTGAAGGGTAAAAAGATGGGTCAGTGAATGGATGTTGGAATCATAATTCTAGTATTGACAATCAGTGTGAATCTGTGACTGTGCTCCTCATGGCTTACACTGAAGAAGTGGTGGATGAGCTGATCATCCAATAGAGTGAGTTAAGAGGGTAGACAGCAAAGAGTAAGAGAAATCAAGGGAATTGAGAATGTTGACAAAATAAGCCAGAAAATATAATACTATGTTATACATACCATGTGCCACACACCGCACCACCAAAATAAAGCTACTTATTCATCTTTCCTTTTTCCCATTTATCCATACCATCCCACCCATCTGTCACCTATATGCAAACTTATAGTGCATACTAAGTTCCAGTACAATTCTAAGCATAGCATAATACTCCTTTCATCTTCCAAAATATGTGCTATTAGAAATCCCATTGTAAAGACTGGGAAACTGAGGCATAGAGCAATTATGTAACTTTCCCAAGGTCACCCAGAAAGTGACTAGCAGAGTTGGGATGTGTAGCCCAGCCACCTGGCTCCAGAATCCATGCTCTCAACTTGACCATGTTGCTGTATGACCATTGCCACTGTCTAAACCATAAGTCGACTCTCAAAAGACAAAGAAAGAACAGGGGCTGTCTGGCTGACCCAGTCCTTAGAGAGAATAAGTAGACTGTGAAATGGCTTAGCCAGGGCCTGTCAGATGGCTGGTGTTCCTTAAATGCTGATGAATCTCAGCTGATGCTAGCTGAAGCACTATTCCCAAGTACACAGACTAAAATTAACACCTTGAGTTCATTCCTTCAAAAATTATTTATTCATCACAGTAGCACTGTTCAAAATCTGGAAACATCCCAAATGTCCATCACCCAGGAAAACAGACAAATTGTTGTATCATCACAGAATGAATATTATAGAGAGAAAATAAATGACCTATGGCTACACTCAATAAGAGACATGAATCTTAGAAACACAGTTGAGTGAACAAAAGCAAGTGCAAGTTTCAGAAGGCAAAACATTTCAGAAATCAGGAAAGTTAAATTTATATTAAGGCATATATAAATATGTGACAAAAATATTTTGGAAAAAAGCAAGGAAATAAGAAATACACAATCTAAGAGAGTTCTTTGGGAAGTCGATGGGGGGAGGGTTAGGAAAAAAAGGCAGGTGGTGGAGACCACGAGCAGCAGTAAACCGCTGATCATGTGCTAGTCCAGCATTTCTTAAAGTATGCCCCAGACCTCAGCACCATCAGGGAACTTGGTAGAAATGCAGGTTCTCAGGCTCTACCCCAAATCTCCTGAATCAGAAGCCCTGGGGTGAGGACCAGTTGCCGGTATTTGAATGGCCCTCAGGCGATGCTGATGCTCATCCCTGTGTGGGAACCTCTGCCCTAGAGCAGGTGCTGACCCTGGACCGGGGGCCGGGGGCCACGCATCTTGAGGACTGTCAATCTAGTTCTTGAGAGACAGTATAGAGATTGTATTATGAGCTTGGAACAGGGTTCAAGCAATAGGCTGCTTGCCTGAGGTACAAGGAAATACCCCATAATCATGTATTCCGTTTCTGCCGATGCCAAACACAGGTAACCACAGCCCAGCCTGTGCTGTCACAGAGAAAAGGCCATCTGTCCTGCTGGTCTGCACGGCATGCACATCCAAGCTTCCTGTGCACAGCATGGTGACCTCCGTAACCCCAGGACGTAGGGCGGCTGTGCCCATTTCACAGATGAGGAGACTAAGGCTCCACTACTGCGAGCTAGAACTGAGATCGACAGGCAGGGTCAACTGTCACCCAGTTCTGTGCTCCCCTCGCACCCAGTATCACCTCTCAGTCTCTTCCCCACTCCGGCTGCTACTGCTCATCAGACACACTGCCAGTGGACTTTAAAAATACTTCACAGCAGCAGGTAAAGGTCAGCACAGACCCCTCCCACACTCGTTACTCCTAATAAGGGATATATTAACGTCAACAAGATAAAAGAAGTCAACAAGATACCACACATTCAGGAAGGCCCAAAACCATGTAATGCCCCCCAAAAGCAAGTTATAGTTCAGCACCAATAAATTGATAAATCCATCAATTTATTCTTGAGATCAGACTTAGCCCTCCTGCAAATTCTGCTTCTATGAAAATATTTTAAGGGTGGTTTAAAGTCATATATACTTTTTACACACAAGTCTAAAATGAGAACAGAACTAAGTGTGAATATGACTGGCAGGTGGGTGACAAAGTTGTTTTCCCTCATTGTTCCAGAGAGGGGGGCCTGCCTCTTATTCTGGGGAGAGGAGGAAACTTTGAATGCCAGGTTCAACCTGAACACTGAGCACCTTCAAGGAAGAACCAACAATGTTCCCATTCTGAACAGAAGATAAAGCCATCTCTGACCCAAGAGAGATGATAAAACTTGATCCGGACTTAACTGAGGAATTTCGCTTCAGAATCAGGATCTCGCTCTTGCATTAGCTGCCTTAAATAGGCGGCTTCCAGAAGCACAATTCGTTCCAATAAAAAGTCTTGGCTTTTCAGAGGGAAAAAGCTACCCATCTTCATTCCTGGGCACTGGCGCCATCCCCTCTTCTCTGTCTTCTTGGGTGTAAAAAGCTCAGTACCAGGTTGACCAGCATCCTGGTTTGCCCAAATTGTTGGCTTTCCCAAGATGCTAAACCAGGATAGTAAACTGGGACATCTGGTCACCACACACAGACAAGAACTAATGCCTGGTGATTTTTGAAACCCAAGATGCTGAACCCACCCACCTGGTTCCTGTCTTGACATGTTCCTTCTCCATCCTCCCAGGAAGTGAAAGAGAGGGGAGAAAGAAGAAAGACCAGAGTTAAGGTGGGAGGGGGGATCATATTCTAGCTGCAAAGCTGCACTCTCGGTGGTCCTCTGGGACGGCCGCAGCAGCTGTCCTGGGCCTGTGATCTCCATCTTGGGTTGGACTCTTGACTGGCAAAGAGGGAAGAAATGGGGTGGGAAGGGGGATCGGGGCAGTTAATTATATACTCCCAAACTCCCTCACCTTGGGGAGAGATCATGGGAGGGGAAGACAATTTTTACCTTAGACCAAAGGGAATAGAAAAATGGGTCAAGTGGACATGATTTTTTCCCCCTTAATGCTTCTGAGACAATGGAGAATGCCAGATCCAAGGGCTGCTTTAAGGAGAGCCACACTCAAACTAAGAAATCCAAGTTGGTCATCATACGGGGGCCCTTTGCTCCCATTCCTACCCAGCGAACCTCATGTCTAGGCAAAGTTCCCCAAAACAAGAACTTTAGGGGGAGATGTACCTTTTGATATTATGTCTCATGTACTTAGGGACTTTCTCAGTGCTGGACACTGCGCCAAGCATTTCCCATGTGTGACCCCATTTTGCCTCCCCGAGTGCCCTCCGAGGGAGATGTTACCAGAAGCCAGATCCTCATCATGCACATGAGGAAACTGAGACTCTGGCACCTGAGGCAGATTGGCCGGACTGCAATTCTCACCTGGGCCAGGATGACCCAGCGTCCAGAGCATGTTCCCTCTCCTCTTTGCTGTCTGTTTTTCATGGCACAAGCAGCACCTTCCCTGAGGAGCTGAGTTAGCATTCTCTGAAATGGATTAACTTGGGGCTTTGGGCCTGACTGTCTCTGGACGGAGTCCATCTCCCGGTGTGCCTTCCAACGTTGACAGGGTGCACGCGCGTGCGCACTCCAGGGGCCACAGAGCCGGGGGAAACAAGCCCAACAGACATCCCCCAAGCACTGCAAGGAACACTTTTCTCTCAAGGGATGCCCCAGCTTCTCAAGTGCTAACATTTCAGAGTCCTTTGATTGATAAACCTTATCATATGTGCCTCTCCCACCTCTCCGCACCTAAAATCCACTGTAAACCCAAACGCTGGCACAGGGAAAATCAGAACTTTGAGATTTGGCAAATGGGTGGAGAGAGGCACTTTTTTCACTGGTGGACAAATATTTAAGGGGTGCTACTTTGTGTCAAGACAGTGGGGTTACAGTGGTGAATAGTGCAATGGGACAGCTCTCATGACCAGGGAACCTGACTTTTTACTGGCGAGTGGTAGAACCCATGAATCCCAACCAGAGATCTCCTTCTCCCCCAACATTTCACACAATATTGCAAGCACAATAGCAAAGACACCCGTATTCTTCCTCATTTCTGTGACTGGCACTTAATGCCACCACTTTCTACATGCTCATAGTCCCTTATCCGAAGCCCAGGCATACTTTTGAGTTTAGAACTTGGTGCTTTTAGAGGCATAACAAGGATGGGAATGTAAAACAGCACAACCACCTTGCCAAAAAACAGTTTGGAGATCTCCTTATAAAGTTAAACATATACTTAGCTGTACAGCCAGCAATCCCACCCAGGAGAAACAGAACGTACTCCCTGGGGCTGCCACTAAAGCCCTCCTGTCAGGGCTTATAGCAGCTCTATTCATAATCACTGAACTTCAAAATATCCCAAGTGTTCTTCAGTGAGAAATTAATGTACAACCCTGGTCCACTCGTGGAATACTATTCAGCACTAAAAAGGAATGAATGCACAGCAGCATAAACAGATCTCAAAAGTGGTGCAAACAAAACCAGAATCCAAAAGCTACATACCATGTGAGCCTATTTACATATGATTTACGAAAAATGCAAAAGTATAGGGATAGCTCAGTGGCTGCCAAGGGTTTGGGAGGTGGGATACTGATGCAATGGGGCGTTGGGGGTATCTTGGGGAGCTGAAACTGTTCTATATCTTGATTTTGGTGGTGGTTACACAGCTGTATGCATTTGCCAAAACTCAGAACTGCAGACTAAAAAGGGTGAATTTTTCTCTGAATAAAGTATAGCTCAATATGCCTGATTTTTGAGGAAAAGAAGAGAAAGATACCAAGATGCATCTATGCTATGACCTGGAAATGCCAAGTGCAACCCATGGACTAGCAGCATGGGCAAGCAATAGATGCTTATCAAAAAAGCAGAATCTCAGGCTGTACCAGCCCCCAAGCCTGCTGGGCCATATCATCATTTTAATCAGACAATTCTCATACACATGCAGTTTGAAAAGCACTACAACCCCCAGTGGGGAGTGGAACAGCACCCATAAACAATCATATCTAACTTTTTTTTCAGAAAGACATACCAAAAGGCACACTCAGATGGAAAAATGAAAATTTAAACTCAGTTCAGTTTGAGGTAGGTTTTTAACCCCACAATGAGCTGACATTTTGCCTTTTAGAACTTTTTATACTTGGGAATTGAGGAGAGGGATTGAGGAGAGAGACTATACCTTTGTAGAAAAGTGTAGAAAATTCCTAGAAAAATTCCCAGTGGAAGAAAATCACACTCATTCTTACTTCTCAGAGTTTTGCTCTTCTGGAAATATAGCAGCCACACTAATCTAGGAGAAGGATTTTACAGGTCATACTGTCCTGCCCTCTACAGTAGTACCTTCCAGGACATTCTACTTTTCAAGATGGGTCAAGACTCTGATAACATGCTTCAATTTCTCCCAGAGTTACCTCTTCTTTCCATGCAGAACATGCATCTTTAAAGTGCCTTTCAGTAAAAACAAACAGCACAAGTAAGTGTCAGTCAGCCACTGTCTACAATGTCCACATCACAGATGTGATGGGACTCTAAACTTCTCATTCAGATTTCCAAAACAGTGCAATCCAGGAGGTCAAGTGTCATTAACATGCAGATCCCAGTCTGTGGCTCTTGCAAGGACCCCAAATTCCTATACCATGCTCAGTGGGAGATCCGTTGGCATCAGCAGGGCTGGGAGAAGATGACATTCACATTGGCACTTGGTAGCACATCAGAAGGAGCAAGTGGCATTAAGTGGGGGCTCTAGGAAGGCTGACAGATGCACCTTATTGAGCTGACAGATTTGAGCTCTTTAGAAGCCATCACCAGAGCCTATCACGGCCATATTTAAAACAGACTTCCAATCAATGAAAACATGAAACCAAGGTGTGTGGTCACAACAGCTTGCTGCCTGGCATGCTCCAAGAGAAAAAGGCAGCAGCAATGTTAGTCTGAACATCAGGCTTCCATTTGGGTTCTCTTACTTAAGAAGAGCAAAGTCAAATTAATGAGAGCCCATAATTGGCTTGAGCAACTGGGGGTGGAGGATGTAGAAGGGTAAGCAATCATGGGTACAATGTGGGGAATGCAAGGTTACAACTTCCCCCAGCGCCTGCTGGGATTTTCATTTGAAAGTAATGTGTTTAGGCCTAATGAACAGACAGCCAAGTTCCTGGGACATTCTCTCACTCCACCACAAGAAAGTGAGGAATCTGCTTCCTCTAGTCCCCTGCACCCCTTAGTAAACACCATTGCCAAGTCATGCCCCACTGCACATGCATCCAAGAATGGCAGGGGCACTTCTACTCCTAGGTGTAGACCCAAGGGAATGTTTTTTAAAAGTTCAATGAGGATACATATATTCCTAACAACACCATCTGTAAACTACCCAAATGCACCCTCAGTGGTCAAACAGGTAAGTCCATTGGGTAGCATCCCACATGAAAATAATACACACCCATGAGAAGGAACAACTGATAAGCACTTGCAGCAATGTGGACGGGTCTCAAACATACTGTTCAGCAAAAGCAGCCAGACACGAAAGTGCACAGCCCGTGACTCCATCTATAGGAGGCTCAAAAGGAGGTGAAATTAACCTGTGGGGTTGGAAGTCAAAGTTCCCTTGTGTGGGGAGTGAGCAGGAAAGGGCATTTTGTCACCACTTCTTAAACTGGACTCAACTTTCCTGTGCATAATTAGACTTTATTCTAAAAGTTGACAATAAGTTCGTAAACACATTTTTTTAAATGGCAAGAGTATTTGGACACAGAATTCAATGTTCCGCACTGGCTCCATAACACCAGAGTTCCCATAAAGCCCCTCTCTTGTGCCAGCTCCAGTCCCCTCCTTAGGTAGGCCCCCAGTTCTCTGTCCCTCTCCTGTCATTCCCCCAGAGAAAGCTCAGTCCTGGTCTTTACCTTCTTCCTCTGCAACAGACTGAGGAATGGAGAGGTCTGCCTTCCAGAGTGGGACTGTGAAATGTGTTTATTGCCTCAGGCCAATGAGAGAACAAAAACTGTCTGCAGAGAGCAAAATGCACACACTCATCACTAAGCTACCAAGAGCAAGAGAGGCAGAGTAAACTGAAAGCACCAAAGAATGCTGGAGTTCACCTGCAGCCCTCCCATGAGTTGCCTCCTCCCAGGGGCCCGCTGCAGGCCCCTCCCCCACCCAACAGTCCTATCATCAAGCTGCAGGATTCAGGCTGGACCAGGGTGAGCTAAGGACACATTAGGACTCCCACCTCCTTCCAAATGCAGGCTCCAGGAGGCAATCTAAAGCCATCTTCAACACGAAAACTGCCAGCCCGATGAACTCCTCCTGGACACCCACTGGAGTTATCTGAGCGTGCACACGCTGACACCTGCCTTCCTCCAAGGAGGCAGTGTGATCACAAGACCCTGAACACTTCAAATGGGCCTTCACGAGACTGGGACTTAGGAAGCAAAGTGCTGGCTCCTGGCTCAGGCACCAACTGGATGGCATCGCACTGAGGGGTAGAAGCCTTCAAACAGACCCCAGTTAACCCTCTAGATTTTGACCCTCGTGAAAGTGGATTGACTATTCGCACACTCCACCACCTCAGAGCCCACTGTTAAGAATTTCAGCACCCAGAAGCCAAAAGCCTGGCTCATAATGAGTCCCCCAGAAGTGACTGCACCCACACCTTGCTCCTCAAGTACTCAAGTCCAGGACCACTCAAGCCCCGGCCCGTTGAGTAATAGAAGTCAAACTCACTCACAAAAGGGGTGGGGGCTCACTGCTGAAGCCCAGGGGCCTGACCATTCATTTGTACGGGGAGAGCAGCCAGTTGGAAAGGTGCTGAGAAGTGGCACTTTTGGGCAGGGCATGGTGGCCAGTCAGCCTGGGGAGCAGGGTTCGTCCCCCAACTTGAAATCTGGGTCATGCTTAGATAACTGCTAGAAAGCCCGACTAATTACCCATCCTTGCCTGCCTACATCTCAACAGATGTTAAGCCCTCCTCAAGGTTTATTTCAAGCAGGCACTGATTTAAAGAAACACAAGGGGATCTGCATTTTGATAGCATCTCAATAGAGGAAAATGTGGTCTTTACCTTCTTCCTCTGGATCTTTAATTTTATTATTTTATAAAAGGGCATTTACCTGCCAGAGATGTCCACATGGATGCTGGTTCTCTTGGTGTCCCTTCTTGGGTCTCTAGAGTAGGAAAAGCAGACTCCAACCCAAGCATTGCCACTGTGCCCTAGGAAGGACCCACTACCTCATTTTCTCTTGTCCTTCCTTACTGAAATAGCCCAGGCTGGGTCTTCCACGTCAGGGCTCCAGATGGGGCAAGTATAATGTTTTCTACACCCCAAAAGATGATGAAGTCCCTGATTAGTGGCTGAGGGAAATGGGAGCGGCAGAACATGGGAGAGAACCCTCAGCCCATCACTGTTTCCCCAGGTCTGGGCCATCAGCCACTCAGGGGTGTTCATTCCCGCCGCTGCTGACCCCTCAGGAGGAAGGCCACATGTTCTCCCACTAGCTCTTGGTCCTGAGAAGGCCCTAGGCGCCTTGTCCTATGAGTGCAGCCCCCACCTCAAGGAAAGTAGCGGTGGAGAGGCTCACAGCTGGGACCACGCTCTGGCTCCCGAGGCAACGGAGGATTCCGGTGAAGGGCAGCTCCGGAAACCCAGCCAAGGCCCCCACGGCTGCCCCACTCTGGCCAGAATGCCCAGGCCACAGTCAGGTCCTAGCTCACTCGCGAGAACTCTGACTCCTTTGGAACTGGCTCTAAAGCCCCGGCCAAGGCCTCTGTACGACCCTAGGGCCCAACCCTCATCCCGGAATCGGTCCTTGGGCGGAATCCACTCCCGGGCCCCCCACCCCAAGCCTCCACGGTAGCTCAACCCAGCTGGGGTGGAGAGATTCTCCACACTCCTCCCCGGTACCCCTCTCCCAGCCCCTGGAAGACCCCCCCACCTCCCATCAACCCCCGGGTCTCTCTCCCAGCCTGGAAGAGGGGAAGCGGAGGGAGGAGGGGGAGGCGCAGCTGCTGGGGTTCGGGCAAAGGATATGGCCATTCGGTGATCTTTTTGGCGTATTTTCTCACCACGTTGTCCTCGCTGAAGAGGAACAGAGACCGGTTGACCGTGAGGCAGTTCTGTCGGACGGGGATGGGGTTGTAGAGGGCCATGGTCCGCGCCCTCTGCGCCATGGATTGCTTGTACATCCTTTGAGCCCCGGGCTGCCCGCCCTGCCGGCTGCCCCCGGCTCCTCGCCCGCCTCCGGCGCCCACGACCACCCCGGCGGCTGCCCCGGAGCCTCCTCCCCCGTAGCGGGCCGGCATCTCGTCTCCGAAGCGGGCCATTCTGCAAAGAGCAAAGGGCTCCGGGTTACGCTGCGGCGAACGATGCGGAAGACGCCGCCGCCGCCGCCGCCGATGCTGATGCTGATGCTGCCGGAGCTGCGAAGACGGCGGCTGGAGCTGCTACTGCGGAGACGCTCCACGGCCCAGCCCATCGGGCGGCGGCGGCTCGGCGCCTCGGGTCGGGGGCTCACCGGGCGGCTGGCCGGCCCCAGCCGGGGATAGCAGCTCGGGACATCTTCCTGGCTGACCCCGGAGAAGGAGGGGCGGGAGGAGGGTGCGGAGGCGGGGCGCGGGGGCCGGGGAGGGGGGAGGGGAGAGGGAAGCGAGGCAAAAAATAACCGAGGAAGGAATCCAGGCAATCCCCAGTCCACCCACTCCGGGGGGGAAAAAAGCAGTTAAAAAAAAAAAAAACCAACGCACACCCCCTTTAAGACGCGAACAATTTGCAAAGGACGCCCCCCCGGGACGCAGTGGAAGCTTCAAATTCCTCCGAGGTCCGGGTCAAGCTGGCATCTTGCAAAAGGAGTGCGTTCGGCCCATTTAAAAAAAAATGTTTTAATTGAAAAAAATAAAAACCAGGTTTCTGCTGGGGGGGGAGGGCAGCCAAAAAATGTCTAAATCCCCCCTTCTGTTTTACTGTAGTTCCTAGACCTTAGAAAGGCTGAAAGATTTGTAGCCAAAATAATTTTTTAAAAAATCAAATCAAACGAAAGAATATTAACGGGAAAGGAAAGAAGGAGAGGAGGGAGGGAAACGCTCCGGAGGGCTCTTGAGGAGTCTTGAAGCTGCAGGGTCCCAAGGATTTTTTTTCTTCCTGGATCACCAGCGTTTGCCTCTTCTGCTCACGGAGGAGTGTGAGTGAGTGTGCGTGCGTGCGCGCAGCCTTTCGCTTAACCGTGCCTCATCTTAGGGTTAAATTGCAGCAATGAAATCCTGAAAATTCCCAACAGGGAAAAAAAAAGAGAGAGGTATGCGCCGTTTGCTTAGCCACTCAATAGCTGCTCCCCGGATGCTGCAATGCCTAGTGTTCCCCCCACCCCCTCTCTAGGCTTTCCTAAAATAAGACTGGTGTGGAGGGCTGAGGAAAGAGGAAGGAAGGGGGGAAATGGGCGCAAAGGTCTGAACCACTGGCCAGCAACGCTCCAAAGAGGAGCGATTGATGAGTTTCACGGGAGAAGGACCCACCCAGGGTGTTGGCACATGACGGCCCGCGACCAATCGCGGAGGCTCGAGGGGACAGGACTCGGCGGAGTTTGTGAGGGATGGAGGGGAGAGCCCTGTGGTTGGGAAGCAAGGGGAAGTTGGGACGGCAGAGTCCTCCTCTCTGGGGAGGAGACCTTGTGTTTGCCAATGGGTGCCTTTTGGGTTGCAAACAACCTGACGCTCCCAGTGTCTTGCAAGGAGAAGGAAG
>JAGFMF010011788.1:125926-181262 GCA_019455555.1 Galemys pyrenaicus | reverse complement strand
AGGAAGGAAGGAAGGAAGGAAGGAAGGAAGGAAGGAAGGAAGGAAGGAAGGAAGGAAGGAAGGAAGGAAGGAAGGAAGGAAGGAAGGAAGGAAGGTTAAAAATAGAAAAAGAAGGGGATTCATATCAAGTGGCACAATCTCTAAACAAATTCGGTCTGTTTTGCAAAGACCAGTTATTTAACAAGAAGGGTTTGGGAATACTTCTGTGAAAGTGTCAAGTCACAGAGGCCTCACAAACTGGAATAAATGATCCCACCCATCGTTGAAGAGAGTGGAGTGGTAACAAACCCTGTCAGAAACAGAAGTAACCAGGTCCTACTTGTGTGGATATTGCTGTGAGGGGTCCATCTTGCATGGTCTTCACTTCTGTCCAAAAGGGTAACATGGTAATCCTCAGGGAATGGGGAGAATCCTGGTTCCCTGCTCCACCCTAAGGAAGGGGGAGCTGAGTGGGGAGGGAAAGCTTGCGAAGACTGGGAGAAGGAAAGAGAAGAGATCAAGAAAAGGACCTGGAGGGGCACATGGAGCAGAGACATGTGAAGAAGCTGTTTTTGCTTCTTGGCCTTGGACTTGTGCCGAGGACTTGGGGTACATGGAAGGAGACACTTGAAAGAGAAAGATGGTAGGAGAGGGACCCATGGAGAGGTTGACAATGGCACTTTTTACCCTCACTTGGGCTTTGATTTTGCTTGCTTGGCCCCTTCTGCCCCTATCATCTGGTTCCCCACCAGAAGGTCCTGGTAACTTTGGGTGCTTTATTTGGCAACTACTTTTGACTATATTCTTTCTCTTCTCTTGTCCTTATTGTATTAAAGTTGCCTTCTGATGATGGTCTTGCACATTAGAGTGTGTTTTGTCTTGATGTGGTAGATGGTAGAACCCTTTACCACATGCAGGTTTGGAGGTTCTGGAGTGTCCTCATCCTGCCCTGTGACAAAATCACTATGACTTATATTGTGGAATCAAATAAACACAGAAAACTCCTAAAGCATCAATCAATGTACAGTTTAAAAATTGCTGTTGAGACTAATACCCATGAAGTAAAACTCGAGTCCAAGACTAGACATGTAACATTGCAAGCTCCCCAGAAATACACACACACACATATATACATACATGCTCCTGCCTCTCCCCTACTCCTGCAATAATCACTATCTTGATTTTATGGTATTGCAGTCATGCATTGCATGATAGGGATACATTCTGAGAAATGTTTTGTTAGGCCACTTCATCACTGCGTGAACATCACAGTGTGATTACGCAAGCCTGGTGGTACAGCCTCCTACGTATCTAGGTGTATAGAGACTGTATATGCTTTGTACAGTCCATTGTTGACCAAAAAGTCTTATGTGGTATTGATTGTAATATCCTTGCTGTTTTTCACACTTTTACAGTTCATATTCTTAAACAATACAGGTCTACTTTGCATCTTTTTGGACTTTATATAAATGGAATCATATAGTATGTGTCCTTTTGAATCTGGTTTCTTTGCTTCAACACTATGTCTTTAAGAATCATCTGCTGTCACATATAACTGCAACCAATTCACTTTGGTTGCTGTATAGTATTCCATTGAAAAAGTATGCCGCCATTTGCCTATCCATTGTTCTATGATGGAAATTTGAGTTGTTTCCAGTTGTGGTTCTTAAACATTCCTGTCTCAAATCCTCTTGGTGCCTATAAATGTGTATTTCTGAAGGAATAGCCCTAGGTGTGAAATTTCTGGATTAAAGACATCCTCAGATTTGTAAGATGTCCCCAAAATGTTTTCTAAAGTGGATGTACCAAGGAACCACTGAATTTTCACAAAACAATGTATAGACTTGAAGGCAGAGGTGACGAGGAGGGGAAAGAAAGAGTTTGAAGAGGGCAAACATTTTTTTAAACCTTACCTAGTTGAATCCTAATTAATGCCTTCCCCTACCATGCCAGTATTTGGATTTATTTGGAGCATTCAAGAAAAGAAGATATCCTCATAAATTTCCCATTCTGTGCCTATAGGTCAGCCTTTACAGGTTGCTGACAGTACATTCAATACTTTCTAACTTGTCAAGATATGGACAAACTTATTTAACTAAGAGTAATTGGAGATGCAGGGAGATGGGTTGTATAGGATTCTCAACAAATAATGATTTTTGTACTTGATGATGGTTCCTATCTCAAAGGTGAATGATAGCCAACATGAAAGTAATCCCTCCATGCAACTCGGTTACCCCACTGAATGAAAAACACTAATTCAAAGAGATATGTGCAGCCCCATGTTCGTTGCAGCATTATTTATAACAGCCAAGACTTGGAAACAACCTAAGTGCCATTGACACATAACTGGAGAAATAAGATCTAGAATATGTATGCACTGGGATACTACCCAGCTACTTTAAAAAATGATGAAATCCTGTCATTTACAGCAATCTGGATGGACCTCGAGAGTATTATGTTTAGAGAAATAAGTCAGACAGCGAAAGACGAACACCTTATGGTTTTACTCATACAGAAAGAAACAAAACAAAAAATTAACTAAATAAAGCAAAAGTAAACTTTCAGATGATAAGTCCAATTTAGTCGTTAGCAGAAGTGAAGGGGGAAATGGTGTGGGCAAATTGGGTAAAAATGGTGAGTTGTATGGTAAAGAATAAATTTAAATTTAGTGATGAACTTATATAGTATATACACTTGTTCATTTGTAATGATGGGTACCTGAAACTTATATGATGTTATAAAACAATGTTACCTTAATTAAAAAGAAGTAATCCCATGTGCATGAATACAACTAGTCATACAAAAAGATAGCATAGGACAAGCTGTCCTTACATGTAATTTGTTGAGTTTCATCATACATGCTACCTGAAAAGATTTCTAAAGACTCTAGAGTTTTTAGGAAGGAGCAAACTCTCACTGATAAAGTTCTTATAGAGTAAAGCTTTTGCTGAGCCCTTATCGAAGCCTCCCTTCACAGAGGAGAACACACAAGCTGAAAGAGGTTTAAAAATTTGCTCAGGTCACTGACATGGGTCTGAAACCACTTTTGAAGTTCCTATTCTGTTGGGTGGAGTGTGATTTAATATAACTGCTTTGGAAAACTGTATGGCCATTTCTATCAATTTGAATACCAGAGATTCTGCTAGGGAACTCCTGTATATGTATCCAGGAGGAATAAAGACATATGTTTACTGAAAGACACATCTAGAATGTGAATAGCAGCATGGACACTCTGGCCCCAAACTGGAAGCCATTAGCAGGTGAAGATGTTGTGGAGCATTTGCACAGGGAGCCCTCAGTAATATGAATGGAGGACCCACACTTACACACATGTGCATGAAACAATCTCACAACCACAATGCTGAACCGAAGAAGCAGATATGCTACACAATGTGGCAAATAATTACTAATATATAAAGTCTGAAATGGGCAAACAAATCTGTGCTGTTAGAAGTCAAAGTAGACATCATTCTTGAGGGTAGAGGAGTAATTGGCCTGAAGGGGAAACTTCTGGATGCTTCTCAGTTGGCCTGGTAATTATGCAGAGGCATTCTCTTTGGAAATGTTATGAGTTTTATAACTTTTCCTTGAGCTGTGCATCTCTTAGCTGAGCAGTGCTCTGTGTGTCCTATTTATTTCAATAGAAAATGTTTGTGGGACTTCTGACTATGGATCCCAGGTAGCATCGCTTGGTAATCTGTGATAATTCTTTTGAATATTTTGACCTTCAAGTCCCTTCGGCAAATTCAGAAGACAAAGAACAGTCTTCCAGGATGCCCTAAGCCCTGCCTAGACAGCAAACTGGCTGCATAGCAGTCTTCAAAGTGTCATAAAAATTCTGATTCCTGGCCCTCTCTTTCTACCTTGAGTTTCACTCATCAAGCCCATTGGAGTACAGCCAAGATTGTTAATCACTGCTTTGGAATGGGGAAAACTTAGCATTCTTATCTTGGAATTCTCTAGAGTTACCAATGATGGTGGTGGCAAAATTTTCAGTGGAATAATTCTTGCTGTTTGGGGCTTTCCTGTACATTGTGTGCAATTTAGCATCCCTCACGCATGCCCCTTAAGTGTTAGGAGTACCCCAGTCTCATGACACGCAAAGATACACACATTTTCAGTCACCATCAAGGTGACAGAAGAGTCTATACATTCCTCTCACCAAATGGTATTCCCAAAGTTTGCCTCACTATGAAGTTTGACATATTGGAGTTCCCCTCTTCTTCCTCAGAGATGTCCCAAGTCTTCCAACACCCCACCCCAATTGCTCAACCCTCTCTTTGTATACATTGTGACAGACTCCAGGATTTATGGAACAAAAGGATACCAAGAACAAAAAATAAAATTGTTTAGTCAAAGGAATGAGTCTCTAATATTGAAATCTTATTCTTACCTAGCAAATAGGCAAGAAATTTCACAGATTCCCTAAATGACTGCCAGTAGTTCCTTGCCCTCCATTGACCTAAATTATTAATGCTGGCCAAGTAGAAAGATCTAGAATCTCATTAACATCACAGAGAGAGGCAGTTTAACAGCATGCCCTCAGAAATCAGTCCTAGCCATTGGCTCTAATCTTTTAACACATCTGCCAGCTGGAGGTTTAATTTATCAATCAGCAGAAGAATTACCATACTGGTTTTGAGAATGTTATTCAGTTGAATGGGGCTAGCATCTCTGAAATAAATGGCCTAAATAAATAACTGCAAATCACATCCATTTGACTGCTAAAACAATTACCAGCTAATCCAGTCATGTTGAGTTGCATAAATGGATTGGCCAAAAGATATTTGGTTATAGCCTCTGGTCTGGATGCCCTATGGGAATGATATTTGGGGGTGAAGGGCATAAATTAAAAAACAAAATCTGATAATCCAGACATTTACACTCAAGATGTAGACTCTCAAGAGTGAATTTGGAGATGGAATGTGGCTGTCACTCCAGCATGGCACTCCATAGCAGTATGTGCCCTGTTACTTTCCAAAAACAAATGACACAGAGCCAAATTTGGGGTGTGGACCTGGGTCCAAATCTTAGCTCTAACACTTCCTAACTGTGTGCTTTCAGTAAGTACCTCTCTGAATCTCAGCTCCCATGTATTAAGACATGACTCCATGACTCACAGGATTAAGACCAAGCAGTCAAATACTTTGTACAATGATTGACACAACATAAGCAGCCAAGAAATGGTAGTAAATATATATTTTTAAAATCACTATAATCTGGAGAGATATTCCATGTTCATGGATAGGAAGATTCAGTATTGCCAAGATGCCAGTTCTTCCCAACTTGATCGACAGATTTAATACAATCTCAGTCAAAATCCCAGTAAATCACTTTGTGCTCATTACCAAACTGAGTCTAAAGTTCATTCAGAGTGTCAAAAGAATGAGAAAACATAGAGATGGCAAATAAGTACATGAAAAGACATCACATGTCATTGGAGAAATGTAAATTAAGGCAATAATGAAATATCACCACACATCCATTAGATTGGCCAAAATCCAAAACTTTCACAGTGCCAAATGCTGGTGAGAATGTGAAGTAACAGGAACTATTCTTCATTCTGGTAGGAATAGATAATGGTATAACTACCTTGAAATACAGTTTAGCAGTATACAAAACTAAACTTCCTCTTACCCTATGATCCAGCAATAGTGCTCTTTGGTATTTATCCAATAAAGTTAAACACTTATGTCCACAAGAACCTGCACACAGATATTTATAGCAGCTTTACTCATAGCTGCCAAAACTTGGAAGTAATCAGGATGTCCTTCTGTAGGTGAATGTGTACATAAGTTGTGTAATAATTTTCAGACCATGGAATATTATTCAGCACTAAAAAGAAACAAGCTACCAAGCTGTGAAAAGACATGGAGGAAACAAATGTATATTACTAAGTGAAAGAAGTTAACCTGGAAAAGGTGCATACTATATGATTCAAACTATACGACATTGTGGAAAAGAGAGAACTATGGAGATAGTTTATTTTTATAAAGAATATAAATTTAATATATTTTTATCAGTACTTGCCATGGGGTAGGGTGAGAGTGGGATGAATAAGTGAATCACAGAGGACTTTTAGGGCAATGAGACTGAAATGGAACTATAAGGGCACTATAGCAGGTCAGAGGACAGTACACAGTAGAGGACAGGTCACTGTCTGTGGGTTTTCACCCACAAGCACAGCTATAGTGTCACTCAGGTTCAGGGAATAACAACAATGGGGTTCATTTAAGAAACAGGGCAAACAAAGAGTTTCTAAGGCCACAAGTGGCTGGTTATCTCACCCCAGATAGTGTCCACAAGTACCAAACAAAAGGTTGCTCGTCAAGATGGCACTGTCCCATCAACAAGGGCCTGGAGTGCATGGCACACCAGCAGGCAGTGGGCCAGGATCCAACCCACAGCAGTAGCTGGAGGTGCTTATAGGCAGGGTCACTGAGATGATGCTATAGCAACAGTCTGAAGGTCAGGATAAATAGCACCAGATGCTGGAACAGATAGAAATGGAGGCAGCAGCACCAGCAGGCAGGACCAGATGATCAGATACACCATGTTAATAGTTCTCAAAAGTGATGTGGACTCAGTGCCGGTCACCCATCAAAAGTGCTGGGCAGTAGTGTCAATCATTTGGTCACCAAGAAGTGATGTCAAAATCCCAGTGTTACAGCTCTTTGTGAGCTGTTAGTCCACCACCAACAACAGTGCTTTGAGACACCATGCCCCAGGCCTCTGGTGCTCCTTTCAGGCTATGTCAGAGGCAGATGCAACCAACTTGTCTCTGTGAAGCCCTTGGACTTGTCTATTCAGAGGTCAATGGCTGAATGCTTCCTCTTCCTCTTCTCTTTCTTCTTTGGCGCCCAGGAAACAGAAAGTCCCAAGCCAGCTCCTGCCTTGCTCTGCCTTATATTCTCTTTCAGAGTCCCCCACCCTAATTGATACTGCCTTATTGGACTATTTTCAATTCCAAGTGACTGATTGGACCATTTTAAAGCCAATCAGCCCATTCCGTGCTGAATAATTAACTACTGAACTGAGTAAAAGGATTGGTTATATTTAACTCACACCTCATTGGTCCATTCTATAATCCAGGTGCCAAATACAAAACAACCACGTGGCCACCACCAAGCTCTGCCAGTGGGGGGCCTCCATGCACCCTCTTGGCCTGGGTGCAGTGCTCTGGTGGGGGTGGGGAGAGCTCCTACTGCAGCTTCACACTCCACCTAGGGGGAGGGGCTGCCCATAGGCAGCAACTTCACATGTTAGACAGGAACTGCCAGTGTTTTTCCTAAGGGCTTAGTCAATGGCGGGAAGGAGAGCCAGTCTTGCCCACAGCTCATATGCTAGGGGCCCAGCTTCAAAACTATGCTAGGCTCTAGTGGTAGATACAAGTCATTATATTTGCTCAAATTCACGGGATGTACCACACCAAGAGTGACCCATAATGTGGACTCAGCGATGATGATGTGTCATTGTAGGTTCAATAATGATAACAAATGGTGGGGATCCTGGTTATTCATGCTATGCATGAGAGAGAGAAGGGGTTACATGGGAAATCTCTGTGCTACTGCTTAATTTTTCTGTGGATGTAAAAATTTTTCTATGAATGTTCTAAAAAATAAAGCCTATTTTTTAAAAAATTACCAGTTGACTTTCTAGACCTGGATTCTAGTCTGTGAATATCTAGTCTTTGACCAAGACTGATTTAATGTTGCTTATTTTTAATTTTTTAAATAAGCTTTTTGCTTTGGAATAATTTTAGGTTTACCAAACGATGTTATCATATGCCCTTTACACAGCTTCCTCTAATACTAAGATCTTACATAATATGGGTACACTTGTTAAAACAAAAAAAAAAACAACACTGGCACACACCTGTTAACTAAACCCTACCTTTGTTCAGATTTCATTTGTTTTTCCATTAATGTCCAAAACTTTCTGGTAGAAGATCCCATCCAGAGTACCATCGAGTCATCCTGTCTGCCTATTCTCCTTGGTCTGTGACAGTGTCTTTCTCTGTTTCTCATAACCTTGACAAGTTTTCAGAGCACTGGTCAAGTATTTCGACCTTCAATAGCCATCCCTCAGTTTGGGTTTGCCTGTTGTTTTCTCACACTTAGGCTGAGAGCATGGGTTTAGGGGAAGAAGGTCACAAAGGTGCAATGCCCACCCCATTATGTCAGGTCATGTCGGGGCTCCCTGACATCCTCGTGGCTTGTCATTGTGGTCTTGTTCTTGGGCGTTGGTCTCTCACTGTCAAGTTACTATTTTTGTCTTTATTCTTTGGAAGTGAGCCTACCTATATTTTTATCTTTACATCTTCTTTAGAATTCTTTTGTAAGAAAGATTTGTCTCCTATCTTATTCATTCATTTGACCTTTCATTTATATGAGTAGATATTCATGTATGTGTTTTATTCTGTGGCTTATCATCCAATACTAGATAGTCTATTTTCTTGCTTGAAATGTTCTGACTTTGGCTACTGAGAACTCATTCAGATTGACTTCTGCATCCCTTTGAAATAACCCCAGGTTTTGTTTTTTAAAAGTTCTCTTTTTTCCCACCCTGGCACTACCAGAGGATCCAGGAACATCTTTCACTGCCTTGCCCTAGAATTCACCATTTCTCCAAAAAGCCCTGGTTCCTTTCATTGGAGGATGGTATTTAAATGCTATGATCTCAAGGCTGAATGTAATATTGCATATTGGGTGTTTTTTGCTTTTTTTTTTTTTGGTTGGAGGTTTATATATACAGTGAAATTATATGTGCAGGCAATTTGGCATTCACCAAAGAAAAACATGCAAGAAATATCAGGGGACACTGAAAGTCATTGATGAAAGTAACAGATTTACATAGTGTAGAATCAGCTTCCCATAGACAATTGTTAATCATGGTGGTAAAAAATCCTAACCTTACAGTTTTATGCTATACTCTTTATACAGTGCCCTGGCAGAAAAAAAAGTAACTGATCAAACATAACCTTACCAGTAACTGGGAAATATATAACACGTGCTTCCTGTTATGATGTTCCAAAAAGGATGCAACATTTCTGGGGACTTCCTGCCAAAAATGTATAATTCAAATATATTTAATCCAGTCATGTTTAAATCGAGGGCATTCTACAAAGTAACTGGCCTACATTCTTTGAAAGTGTTAATGTCAGGAGGCTCAAAAAAGATTGAACAACTCTCCAGATTAAGGGATATGCAGTGGCCAAATCCAACAAGTGAGCAAAGATCTTCTTTTACTCTGAAGGGTGTCGTTGGGACAATGGGTGACAACTGAATAATGTTTGTTGATTAGATAATAATAGTATGTCAATGCTAATTTCCTGGTTTTGATCATTGTGCTGTGTTATGTAAGAGAATGCCCTTCAGAACACATTGAGGTATGTAGACTTAAAGAACCATCATCTCTGTAAATTACTCTCAATGGCAAGAGAGGTGGGGAAGAGGAGAGGGAGAAGAGAGAAGAAAGAATAAAGTGGAAGTGATAAAGTGTTAACAGTTGGGATACTTGGATGAAGTACATATAGGAATTCTTTGAACAGTTCTTATAACTCTTGAATGAGTTTGAAATTTTGTCAAAATAAAAAGTTAAACAAATTTCCATATAATTATGAGAGTATATATACACAAATTTCATTCACGTCTTCATTTTATTGAGCACCTGCTATGTGCCAGGTGGTTTTCCAAGCATAGAACAAGAAAGACAAAAAATCCCTCTGGGCATAGAGCTGACTGAAGACAGAGAATAAATGGAACCAAGAAGGAAAATACATATATGTCAGACGGTACTAAAGGCTACGAAAATCAGAGCAGAAGCAAAGCGTCTCCAGGTATGTAGAAGAGGGCATTGTTGACCCCCGATGTTTGCTGAGGTCGTGTGACAGGTGTGAGGGGTGCGGGGGAGGGGGGCAAGTACTAGGTGGGAGTGAAGCGTGCAGCTTCCTGCTGGAGCCCTCAGTTGTTGGTGCTCCTGGCTCCAGAGCTGCAATGCCCGAACCAGCAGCCACTAGCCATGTGGGGCTGTAAACATTAAAGAAAAAAAGAATTCTGTTCTCTGGTTGTACAAACCACATTTCTCATTCTCAAAAGCCACATGTGTCAAGTGGCCACCTAGAGAACATTCTATCATCAGGAAAAATCGACGGGACGCCACTGCTCTGGAGCACTCTTCTGCAAGGAGCCAGTCCAGCTCCAGATGGTGAGAGCTCTTTAAGACTGAGTCCCAGAACTTGGTTGGTGGTAGATGGTGGATAGACATTTGGTGGTGGGAGTGGTGTTCTTGGAATCTATACAGCACTGTAAACTACTGTTACCGCAAAAAAAAAAAAAAAAAAAAAAAAAAAAAAAAAAAATNAAAAAAAAAAAAAAAAAAAAAAAAAAAAAAAAAAAGATGCCAAAAAATGCCACAGTTAGTGCATGTCCTGTTATAATAAAAAGAAAGAGGACTGAGTCCCAGAGGAATGGTAGGATGAAGCAGGACAGACCCAGGAGGACAGACTGAGTGAGCAGCCAGCATTTGGCATTTTAAAGTCACAGAGATGGGGGTGGGGGTATATGCTATTACAATGTAGCTTATAGTATGCTTTTTACTCGGTTCAGGAAATCTTGCTGTTGGCATCAGCCTTAAAGTGTCTGTAGTTATGACTCTAATGCCAATTTCTTGACCCAGTTACCCAATCAGCAAGTTAATAATTGAGAAAACAAATAGGTGTCCTATGTGAGGCTCTTCATGAGATGGGGAGAAATGCATCCCCCCCCACACCCTAATAGCTTTACTGCTGTGGTACTCAGATTATGTGTTAAATTCTAAACTGTGGTCCTCATCACAGATAGGCTGTTAGAAGGAAACCGTCAGTGAGACTGGCATAGTCAGGGAAGGCTCCCTGGGGCAGGCGTCATGTGCCTCCCAGACTAGCTAGAATTCGGAAAGGCAAAGCACAGAATAGCACAGTAGCTTCTCAAGATATTGAGAACTTAATTAGAATTTCATCATAAGATCATATTATTACAAATAATGCTATTTTTAGTCAACTTCTAAAGGCCTTAACAGATTTTAACTTATTTAACCCTCATAAGACAGTTCAGTGAGATAGTTATCATTACTATATTTACATAAATAATACCTGCATTATTATAAAAATGCAGGTATTAAAAAACACCTGTATTTTACAAATGAGGCACAAGAGCTTCAGTAACTTGTCTGTGTCCACTGGCTCATAGTGAGCAGGGCTGAAATTCAAGACCAGAAAGTTTGACTATGGTTTTGGAAAAAACGGAGCAGAGATTGAATAGCTAAAAAGGGATTTGCTTATGGGAAGGAGTGGAAGCTGGGAATACAGAGTTGCCTGTTGGTTGTATGGCTCCAAGCTTAGGAGGAAAATTACAAGATATTTTGGCAGTCCCCAATAGATATATCCTCACCCTAAGTCCCAGATCATGTGAGTGTGACCTTATTTGGGAAAAGAACTTTCGTAAATGCGGTCAACTCAAGGATTTTGAGACAGATTGCCTGTGTCGGCCCTAAATTTAACGCTGTGTACTTACAAGAGACAGAAGACATGGGTGTAGAGGAGCAGGCCATTTAAAGAGGAAGAGCTAGAGAGTAGAGATTGTCTAGAGTAATGTTTCTAGAAGCTAATGAATACCAAGTACTGCGGGTAACACCACGTAGGGTCAGTGAAAAGTGATCAGGCTTTTCCGCCCTCCCGCCATTGGTGTCAATGATGGACACTTGCGCCTGATGCACGCACGCCTGATGGTGGGCACCTTGAGTAGGGTGTGGGCATGCGTGAGTGGGTGCACCGGCTCAAACACAGGGCGTATAAGGGCGGCATCATGAGGACGCCAGCAGCAGAGAGAACAGCGAGAAAAGCAGAGAGGAGAAAGAGAGAGAAAGGCAGAAGCAGCAGCAGTAGTAGCAGAGACAGGAGAGGCAGCCCAGAGAGTGAAGATGTGCCGGGGGTTAGGAGGCCTGCCAGCCTCCTGGTCCCCCTGGCCCCCCTGCCTGCCATGTACCTGGTCGCCTCTGATATAAAGAGCAATAAAACCTGAAAAAGCCACCGAGGGCTCCAGGACTCCTCCTTGACCCGTCTGCCAGAATCATGGAGGAGAACCTGCCCTGTGCCCTGCTGGCACTACGTACCAGCAGCTGAGAGGCAAGGAATGGATTCTCCAAGGAGCATCAGGAACGCATGTGGCGGCCGTGCTGACAGCTGATTGCAAACTTCTGACCTCCAGAACAGTGAAATAGATTTCTGTTGCTTTAAGCTACCTAGTTGGTAGTTTGTTTTTTAAAGGCAGCCACGGGGAACTAATACCAGGGCAATCGGAATACACTGACTAATAAAGCATTGCAGTGGATGAAATAAACCTGGACGAGCTGAGAGGGGTTGAGGTCTTAAGAAAACCCTGGAGAAATGTTAACAAAAGGCAGAGCTGAGAACGAGAAGTCCCTGGCTGAATGGCAAAGGCACCAGCAAGGAGGTAGGAGAAAAATCTGGTGGGTGAGGCCACAACACAAGGGGGTTGGGGTGGGAGCCCAGTGTCCATTGCTGCCAACCACAAAGCAAGATCAGAACCAGCACTTGCGTGTGCTACAAATGCAATAAAGACATCACAGTCATGGTTTTAAAAGCGAGTTCTTAGCTGTTCTGTATGTGGTGAAATATACACAGCATAACATTTGCCATTTATTTTTGCATTTAATTAGGAGGATTTTTTTTTCATTTTTGTACTTGTCCCAACATTTACCATTTTTAAGTGCATGGTTCCATGGCGTCAAGCATGTTCACACTGTTGTGCAACCATCACCTCCCTCCATCTCCAGAACTTCCTTGTCTTCCTAAACTGAAATTCTGTCCCTGGTAAACACCAAGTCTCCTTTCTTGGCCCCACCTCCCAGTGCCTGGCACCCACCATTCTTTCTGTCTCTATGGATTTGCTGCCTCTAGGGTCCACATATAAATGGAATCATACAATATTCAAATGTACACAAAAGAAGAAATAGAATGATGGCCCACCACATCCCCACTTTCAGGAACGAGCAACTCATGGCCCAGCTGCTATTACTGCCTCCAGATCTTTAGCATAACCCCACTTTGAAAAATAAAGCAAACCTTTAATTTGCTTTAGTATAACCCTGGGTTGTGTTAAAGCAAATCTCAGACATCACATGACTGTTTTTTTTATGACTGGTTCCTTTCACTTAACACAACTTCCTCAAGGTTCATGTACCATGTGTCAGAATTTTCTTCCTTTTTAAGGTTGAATAATATTCCATTTTATGGTCATCCCACATTCATCTGTCAATAGACGCTTGGGTCACTTCCACACCTTGACTATTGGGATAATGTGTCTATGAACATGGGTGTAAAAATATTTATTTGAGTCCCTGCTTTCAGTTCTTGGGGGTTTATACCCAGAAATGGAATGGCAGAATCTTAGGATAATCTTACATTTAATTCTTTGAGGAAACTGCATGTCATTTTCCATAGCAACTATAGCGTCCTTAGCTTTTAGAAGGACGTATTAAAATATTTACAGATGAAATCATATGATGTCTGAGATTTGCTTTAACACAATCCAGGGTTATACTAAAGCAAATTAAAGGTTTGCTTTATTTTTCAAAGTGGGGTTATGCTAAAGATCTGGAGGCAGTAATAGCAGCTGGGCCATGAGTTGCTCGTTCCTGAAAGTGGGGATGTGGTGGGCCATCATTCTATTTCTTCTTTTGTGTACATTTGAATTTTTCTGAAAAGAAGTACTTCCTTTCCTATAAAGTACTTGAAGTATTTTTTATTCATGTTGCGACAAGAACCTCATACTTAATTATGGAAACAAAAGTATTCAAGCTTACTATATTCTCAAGCAATTACAAATTATATTCAGCATCTAACCCCTCTGTTAAGTCAGGAGTTTGATTAAATGCTTACTTATATATTCATGTGTATCCTGAGAAGTTAGCAAGGGAAATTTAATCAGTTGAACTACATTTTCTTTTGGAAACTCCCATCTTGGTTTTTCTTGAGCAAGAACTGAACAAGATCCCATCAACTTGCCAAAGAACAAGTTTTACCACAACTGTAACAGACAACACACCTAAGGATGCTGTTTCACCTGAACACTTGAGACGATGATAGGTTCCATTTGCTCATTTATTCCTTTATATGACACATATCTTTTGTGCATCTTTTATGCATCTGGCCCTATCCCAGCCACTGCGGATAGATGCATACATGAAAAGAAGCAAATAGAAATTCATGTTTTAGGGCAGAGATACGGAAAAGATGAATGAAACTGGGTAGCTCTATCATGTATCAGAAAGATTATTTTTACAAGAAAAATGAGCAGGGAAGGGAGCAAGTAGAAGAGGAGCACACGTTATCTCAAAGATCACTCTAAGAAAGTGAAATTTGAGTAAAGATCTGAGGAAGAGAAATGGACACAGATGCTGGAGTGGGGACAGTGAGGGCAGGTGAGGAAAAGAAGCGATGGAAGCATGGGCTTGTCATTCCTTGTTGGGCCTTAGTTGTTTGAAAATGTAGGTTTTATTATTATTCAGGTGTGGAGAGGCCAGCAGGCCAGGAGGTGACTGTCGCTGAAGAGAACTGGCTCTGCTTCTGGAGGAAGAGGAGAGAGCATGCCCAGACATACCACACAGGCAAGCACCAGGGTGGGAGACAGAGAGAACAGAGGGAAGGTGAGCGGGAGTCATGACTGCAATTTCCTCAGGAAGGAAATGGCAAATCCTAGCATGTCGGCTGGAGAAGGGCAAGGCTGGGTAATTTCAGCAGGCTCTGGGGCATCAGAACTGTCCCTGGTTGGTGGACACCTGTCCCTGAGTGACTGGGGCAGAGGGAACATGGCCATGGATGTGAGAACCCAACAGAGGTGGTGGTGAGGGGGTGAGCGCTGGACGGGTCGGTCGGTTGATATCTGAAATGCACGCTCGCTGGTGAGTCATTTGATGTCTGATGGGATTGGCTAAGCCTGGGGTGGGGGTGGGGGCAGTCCCTCAGAGTCAGACAGATCTCAAACCACCCAGGACACCAGGCTATTCATTTATCCTAATGAAACTTGAAAGAGTTTTCCTCTTGGCTGGGGTCCTGGTGGGGGGCGGGGGGAGGAGGAGGTGTGAAAGGACTAAAGGATCTGGCTGGGATCCTGGGGGGCCCTGAAAAGCCTTGAAATTCCCAGACCTCAGGGTCCTGTCTATCTTATTTATTGTTCCAGCCTCAACAACCAAAAGCGATCAAAATAGAAAAGGGCAATAAATGTGGATGGTGACTTTTGTTTGAGAGAGACAGACTGCTTGAAAATATAAGGACACTCACTCTTATTTTTAAAAAGAAACAAAGCATAAAGCAGAGACCAGTACAAAAGATTTTCCAATAGGGAGAGAGATGAAGTGGTCTGGGGACAGAGATGGGGCAAAATCTGATCCCATCACCAAGTTAGAGGCCTAGCAGCATCATTTCCCTGGGAACATGAACTTATTCTTTTTATTTTCTTCCATCTCACCCAGTGACAAAAAAAAAAAAAAAAAGAGAGAGCAGGAAACTACACACAGCAACAGAGAATGTAGCGAGAGTTAAGCTTGCTGACAACACGAATGGGAACATACCCACGTGTCCTGAGGTTACGTGGAAATGTACACATACATCTGCGACATCCTTCCATAGCTGTTCTGCCTTTTCTGTCACTGAGATGACAACAGCTAAATAATTTCACGTCCCATATGGCATTCCGACTGTCACAAAGTTAATGCACTTGAAGTTAATGAGGGCTTGTGAGGAAAAAGAAAACTTTCGGATTATGAGCGGGGCGGAGTGTCATGGGTATGATGCACGCTGTCCAGACTTGACCTTGAAAGGTCACACAGGTCCCTCACCCCTCACCCAAACCCCTCACCCAGGCCTCCAGGGCAGCAGTTCTGAGAAGCCAGCAGTAACCAAGATAAAATGGCGACAGCAAGCAGCTGACATGTGACTCACGAAGCTCAATCCTAGTGGAATGCAGCCCGGGAACCTGAATGCAACCTGGGGGGCTTCGATATGGAGCACCACCAACGGACAACTTCCCGCCACAGCCTTCCAGCCAGGAGAAACTCCATAATTTTCCATTCCAAAGTACCCCGCCTATAAAAACCCCCTCAGCCTGTAACCTGGGTGCGACTTCCCGAACCCCACTCTGGGGGGTCGGAGAACCTCGCCTGGGGGCGCAATAAAAATTCCTGCTGGTCAGAAACATGGCCTGGCTCTTTCTTTCTCCCCCTCTACCTCTCTCTCTCCGTTGCTCTCCCGTCCAACCACGCGGGAACCTTTCAGACCTGGTCTGAAAACCACCTTGGTCTGACCTGGCATCATGGTCTGACTTTCCACTGCAAGCACCTCTGGCCTCCCAAGTGTCCACTGGGCAGGTCTGGATGCTGGGAGATGAATACTCCTGGGAGCATCCTTCCACCTGACATAGATAGAAGTTGATGGATAAAAATACCTCTGCTCCCGGGTTCCGCCTCCCTCTCACCCCCCAGGGCCATGGCTCTGATAAATGTGCTCTCTGCTGCCTCCCAAAGGCCCCGGCTGGTACTGAGTCCCATTGCTCCTGTTAAGGTGCTGACGGCCTATCATTACTTGTTCTGCCTTTCCCTGCGCCTCTCTCTGCCAGGCGTTTTGAGTTTGCTCCCCAAAGCATTTGAATCCTTGCTTCCAGATATGCTTCTGGGGGAACTAAACTAAGACAATGAAGTTGGATAAATTATGCTAACCATTTCAAAATCTTTAGGCAGAAAGAAGGTACTTCCTTTACTATTATTTCTTCTTCTCCCCCTCCTCTTTCTGTTCCTTCTCTAACTTTACCTCTTTTCTCTCTCCCCCTACTTCTTCCCTTCTTGTCCCTCATTCCTCTTCAAAAAGAGAGTTTGAAGGGGCTTGTAGGATAAAACCTGAGTATATATCACATACCTTCAATACAGGAACAACTGAGACTCACTGTGTCATAGACAATTCCCAGAACTACTTGTCAAAACACTCTCAAAAATGTAGCTCCAACTCTCGTGTGACCACTGAATGCTTGGCATGTGACTGGCCAGAGTCAAGATGTAAGTATAAAAATGTCACCAGATTTTGAAGACTTAGTATGGAAAAAGAAAACAGTATGAAATATCTCTCTAATAATTTTTATTTTCCTTACAGGTAGAAGCAATAACATTTCAATATGCCAGGTTAAAATATATCATTGAAACTAACCTTGCCAGTTTCTTTTTACCACTTTGAGCCTTTAGAATGACATACGTGATTCTCAGTGTGTTTCTATCAATACACCAATACTGGGATCTCAGAGAGCACTGGTGATTATTTCAAAAGAGAATGAACTGCTGAGCAAGTGATTTTTTAAAAAATGTTTATAACTTTTTGGTTGAAGTAACAATGCATTGTAGTAGTACAGTGAGGTATTGACCTGCATCTCAAATTCTGTGACTTAGGGCACCGCCTTCAACCCCATATAGATGGACTCCTCACTTAGGAACAACGCAGTGACGATGACAAAAACAATCCTCCACACTGAGGTTCAATCTATATTCTACTGTCTGAGCTGGACCCATCATTTGATATCTTTGTAAAATGGGGATGAGGGCCGTATACCCCTTTGGATTTATAGCAAGTAGGTACAGTTGCACCTCATGTCCAGAGGAAGTATTCTCAGGGAAGCAAGCAATGGTCCAGAAATGAGGCAGACATTATCAGTGAACGAACTTCCAGAGATCCAAATATAGGTAACAGCAGACCTCAACCACACCCGCCTGAAGGGAAGAAAAATTCCATCTAAGAATTATATGCAGATAGAAATGGGAATGCTTCATTGTTCAGGCTGTTCTAATACATGTTCTCCCACAGAGTGGGCATTATGGGTTGCCTTGACAGAATATTAAGCTTCTCTTCTATGTCTTTTTTATTCCCTTAGTGCTATCCATGTCTTTTGTTTTGGAAAATCCACCCATCCCATGCCAACAAAATTACTTCACTCTCATAGCTAAGATGTTCACTTAAGGACATGTGTCAAAGGGTTATGAATTCCCAAATACAAAGGAAAAAAACAATTTAGGTCTCCCTCTTGGGACCAGAAACAAAGGAAAGAGATTTACTTGGACTCAGAGGTATGTTAGACATGTGTGGTTGAGCTGTGTGGTCTTGGGCAAATTGCTTAACCTCTCTGTGTCAGTGTGCTCACTTGTAAAATAGAGGAACTGCAGAGCTCACCACTTTGGTGGTTGTGAGGATTAAATGAGATCATCCACATAGAAAGACTGAGAATCCAGGTGCTTCTCACTTTCCCTACCTCTAACTTGGGGTCATCTTGATTTAAACTTATCATTTGCATTAAAATATTTTTCAAAAATAACTTTCGTGTTAAAAAAAATTTAAGTCACTATCTCTTGATTACCCCAAAACAAACACTTTGGGTATTTTATTGTATTTGTCTAGTTTATTCTCTCCCCTTGTGATCTTATTTTGCATACTAAGGTCATTATAGTATAAAGATATTTTATATACAGTAGTGTCCCAATACCTGAGAGTTCATTATAAGGTCAGTTATCTGCACAGTTATGAGTTTTAGGAACCAAAAGCCATCCTAACATAAACATGCTCATTAATGTGACACAGATAATGTCACAATGCAATGTTCTGGACTAACACTGACATTGCTTCTGAGCCCATGAACACAATGTGTTTGCCAATGTTTATCTCTGTTTGTGCGTGGTTGCTTGAGTCCAACAATATAATCTGAAATGAGGTACATGTATTATAACATGAAAACTGGAAATCTTTGCAAATGACAGCAGGATTTCATGAAGTCAAAGAAAGCGATGTGGGAGACTCAGTTGCAACGTAAAGGGGACCACTGACAATCGAGGAACCTGCAAAGTTAGCCTGGTTAGCAACAACAACAACAAAACAAACAAACAAACAAAAAAACAGAAAAAGGCAGATAGTAGAGATGAGTATTTTAAGAGAATGACTGATGAGCAAATGATTTTTTAAATTTATTTTTTAACAATTTTTTTGGTTGAAGTAATATTGCTTTATAACAGTACCTAAGTTGCAGGCATGAAACATTAAAAATTAACATGTGTATATACTGCATTAAGTTCACCACTAAAAATTCAATTGTATCCTTCACTATACAAGTAAACCCTTTTACTCAACTGAGTAAATGATTTTAAAGACCCTCTGGGAAAACTGGTGAAAATCATCAGGTGTACAAAAATGATACCCATTGTAATTATTATCACAAAAATCAAAGGTGAAATTTGAAATATTCCATTGTTCTGGTATACAATTTGTCAGGAAATGATGCACTGAAATATGAACTTTTGACTTGTTCTTTGTTAATTCAAATAATTCAGAGTATATTTGCAACTATTGCTTCAATTCTGTTAAACACGATTTTAAAAATAAACAAGCACACTAAATTGCATTCATTTTACAGGAGAAAGTCCCAACTGAATTTCTCCCACTCAATGCTCCCTGTGAAGTTTGCATTCCTATTTTCAGGGGATTCACCCTGAGCAGCTTTTTCCAGTACTAACTATTCTAGAGTGGAAAAGGTGTCTTCTACCCCTTTCTCACTTAATGTCATATTATAACCATCATTTTAGTGACTACATTTACTTATTTACTTTTGTGAACTTTTAATAATGTTTCTAATGATATGCTTTTAAAAGTAAGAAAGTAATAAGTCCTGGTCTATCATTGTTTTAAATATAAAGATGTCCCAGGTGTAGAATTAATGGATCAGATGCGGAATTGCTGCATCACGATCCTTGATATATATTTGCAGATATCTTTCAAATATGACTGTACATATCTGCCATTAGAAACACTTGAGACGTTTCTGCTCCTTGGACATTGCCAATATTTGTAGAGTACCTACTGCATGTAAGGAACTGTTCTAGGTACCTGAACACCCTCAAGTCCCTGCCCCATAGAGCTGGCATACTAACTGGGAAAAGTAGGCAGTAATATTCAAGATGGCAGATGTGGCACAGAACATGAAGCTGGCTATGGGGGCAGGGTGCAGAGACGGTCATCAGGGAAGTCTCTTTGGCAAGGTAACATTCAAGCAAAAACTTGAAGGAAATGAGGATAGAAAATTTGAAAAGTTTGTAGGAGAGAAGTGAGGAAAAGAAAAATTGAAAAATTTGTAGGAAGAGCATTCCAGCCTATGTGAACAGCAAGAGCAAAGGTCCTGAGGTGAGCACATGCTTGATGTGAACAAATAAGTAGGCGGGGGCAGATCGTACAGGGCCTTGTGGACCTCAGTGAAGGCGCTGGCTTTTATCTCGAGTGACATGGGAGACACCAGGGGTTCTGTGACTAGGTGGCTGCTGTGGAGAGTAGTTTCTGCACATATTTTGAAGGTCAAGCAAACAGGTGTTACTTACGGGTTGGATGTGGGGCATGAGCAAAGGAGAGAAGTCAAGGCGAGACAGCCTAGGTAAAACAAAATGTGATCCAGTAGGGTAGTTGCCTTAAGTCCTGTCTGAACAGTTGGACCTAATCATGGACCAGCCAGCCCTGCCCAACAATGTGGCCCACCACACTGCCCAGGAGGGAGCAGACTAGTCAAAACGTGTTAGATCCTGACTAATGACTATCTCACAACTTCTTGGAGGGAGAAGCCCAAGAATCAGCAAGTACATTTGGAATGTAACCCATTTGTGCGTGCCCACAGTCACCCAGCCCAGTATAAGCTACGAAGCTGCTTTGTTGCACCCCGCCTCAGCGCCTGACCTACCCTATCCATGCCTTCTCCTGACTGTTTCAAGCACCAGGCTAAGTGCTCCTTTCCAGTACTGGGCCTCACTTGGTTCAACTACATCTAGTGCTCCGGTGAATTATTTCCCTAGAGGGAAAAGGATCCAACCCACTCTCTGCAGGGGGTTAAGGGAGGGACAGAAGGGAGGCTGTAACAAAGGATGCCTCAAGGATTTTTTCTTTTCTTTTTTTTTATTAGATTTATTTAATTGTATTTGACATCATTTGTAGTCCCCAGGGAGTTCCCACCAATGTGAAAGAACAACAACCACAACAAAAAATAAAAAAAGAAGAAAACAAAAAAACAAGAGAAAGCCCAAGGAAATGGGCAATTACAACCAAAACAAACAAACAAAAAACTCAAGATCAAAAGGTCAAAGATAAGCCTCAGGGATTTTGATATGAGGAGCCTAAGGACACAACTGCCATCAGCTGAGATGGAGAAGACTGAGGGAGGGTTAGTGTTGGGAGGAATAACAATCCATGTTACCATGTCCCACTTGAATTATAGAATCACCACACAGCAGCATTCATAAAGAATGAAAATGCAAACATCTATTAATAATTATTTGCAAATGCTGCATATTAGGTAGTTTAGATAAACCCTGCTCTCTGGGAATTTTGCCAGAAAAATCCCAAACTAAGCTTCTACAGCTATCAAAACCAATAAAATGCCATCAGGGAGAATATGGAGAATGAGAAATTCTCTTCCTCATGTGAGAGGATAATGTAACATCATTGTTTCAAACTACCCTTCTGTAAGACCATGGTCCACCTGAACATAAACTTAGTGGAGCTGAGGAAGGGCTGCAGGTGAGAAAACAAAATAACCGTGGGGATAGGATACTTGGTAATATAAGGACAGACTGTACGAGGACTCTGCAGTCTATAAGGAGAATAACCTAACTACCTCCCCGCTCCAGCAGCCCCACAACTTTCCTTCTTTGCTCCTTACTCTCTTCTAATCCCTGAGGATCAGAGTCCTCATGCCTAGTTCCTTTGTTGTTTGTAGCAACCTTTATCTTAGTAAATATCCTACCATATTGCTATTAGTTTAGTAATTCATTTAAGGATTACTAAGTGGCTACTCTCTTCCAGACACCTGAGATAAAGACTTTCAGAGAAAGCCAGTTGCCTACACATCATTCATTCATTCTTTCTTCTCAAGCTCTCAGAAGCCAGGAAATTATATTTCTTAGGCCCCTTTGCAAAAAGGTATGGCCAGGTGAAAATGCAGGGCAGTTAAACGCGAGGGTACCAGTGTCCCTTAACCTTCCTCCTGACTGAAATGCAGTTACAATGTTTGAGGTTGTGTTACAGGGCAACCCTAATATAAAATGGGTTCCTTACACTGGGTTTTTACCCGCGCGCTCAGAAGACTTAAAAGTCCCAACTCCAGGTACACGTGGCAAAAGTTATTAGCACGTTTTATTTTATGAAAGAAAGGGGAATAAAATAGTAATAACACCAAAGGAAAAAGAAAGGGATACAAATTCACAAATACTCTACCAGATCTAAGCAATGGCAAATACTCTACCAGATCTAAGCAATGGTGCGTTGAGAGCTGGCTCCGAGTCGAATGAGATGGCTCCGAAGGAAGGGGTCTGGCTCCTCAGTAAGAAGAAAGACCCCAAGCTCACCTCTGGTTTTATAGCCAGCCTGGCTGCTTAACTCCACCCTCAGGTCCCAGTGATCCGCTCTTCGATAATCATCCTATCGGATTTGTGGTTCTGGAACACTGATGGTCTGGAGTGGGGGTTGGAGTCCACACACCCATAATCCATTTAGGACCACCTTTCCCCCTAACAGTTGCAGTGGCCATTTTGAGCCTTAGGTCATATTTTATATAGTCAAGTAAAATTCTTGATTGGCAAATATATACAGTCTACCAACCTGCCTTCTAACCTGACTAGTTCTGCTCAAGGGAGTCCTTGAGTACAGAAATCCACTTTATTTAGCTTTGCATGATTTATAACCCTTAGGAAATGTCAGCTGAATTAACAAATGAACAAAGCAGTTGACTCCTACAATTGAAAAATAGTAGACCAGGTTTTGAATGACCAAATGCCCATGAGGCCATCTGAGACCTCCTTGCGCCCAGGTTTCCAAAGTGAACTCTAAAAGCTTATGTACTCGGAAAGCCCTCATAGTTTTATAATAAAGTTGGTATTTAAATTAGGGTTAAGATTTGAGAATAAAAGCAAACTCTTTGGCAGTTTAGAATGGACCAAAACAGATGGAGTCATGTCTAAAATCTTCCACATGCCTCCCTCCCTGATCCACTCTATCCATCTGCTCCTCCCTGCCCAGGGCCCTGGGGGCTGAATAGTATGAGCCCCACTGTGATGGTTAATTGTATGCATCAGTTTGGCTAAGCCACAGTACAAGATATTTGGTCAAGCACCAATCTAGCTGTTTCTGTAGGTATTATTTAGATCAGATTAACATTTAAATCAGTTGAGTAAAGCAGATTATCCCCATAATATGTGGTGGACCTTATCCAATTAGTTGAAGGCCTTAAGAAAAAGGCTGAGGTACTTAAGAAGAGGAAATTTTAAGTCCAGACTGCCTTTGGATTCAAATGACAATGTTAGCACTTCCTTGAGTCTCCAGCCTGCCAGCATGCCCTGCAGATTTTGGATTTGCCACTCTCCACAATTGCATGAGCCAGTTCCCTAAAAATCAATTTTATTGGTTGTGTTTCTCTGGAGAATTCCAATTAATAGCACCTATTGGTGATTCTCATGCACACTGGCTTGTAGTTGTGGACAGACAATAGGGAGCTCCTGCATTAGGTAGTATGGTTAGGGTATTTATTTCTCTGTTTCTCTCCTGCCAGGTTGCCTAAAGCTTACTACATTCCCTGACCAAAGTTGCTCCTTTATGGCAGTCAGTTTTACTACCTCTAGACTCTGATAACTGCCTCTTCACCTTATCCCCTCAGACCTAGTGGTGATTAACAGTTCCTGTGAGAATAACCTTGAGTGATTATACCATCCTGTGGCTTTGACTATGGTGATAGTTTGTGGGTGCTGTGGTAGGAAAATTATGGGAACTACACCTGAGGGGAGAAAGCCAAATATTGTACAAAGATAAACAATGTAAGAAATTTTTAAAAAAATTTCCTTTTGTGCATAGACCTTCTAATTATAGTTTTATTATAGCATACATTTCCTGTCAGATCCTAACTGTATCTATGTTTTTTAACACCTCCATATTTATTTATTTTTAAAGATTTATTTTTTATTTATTCATGCATGTAAGAACTGTGGTGTAGGCCAGAGGTGTGGGGATATGAGAAGATTCACCAGAGACAGAGTGGGGAGCAGAACAGGCAGATGTGAAATACACTGCCGAGGGAAGCAATGGGCGAGACAGGAGAGGTCTGTTGCACCATGTGAGTTGGCTCCCTGGCCAGGGATTGAACTCATGCTGCAGTGACTGATGAGAGCTTGGTAGTACTGAGACTTTAACCCCTCTGTCACCAGGCCCCAACATCTCCATATTTAAATATGAATAGAGACTGCCAAGAGTCAATAGACATCTTGGGAAAACCAGTCATATGAATAAATCAAACCAAATCAACAAGCATAGAGAGAGACTAGCAACTCAGAAGGGATAATACTCTGGGAAAGACATTGAATCCATGAAACAAGAACAGGATGTTTTGAAAAAGAAACAGAAGACCAAAATGAACTCTTAGAAATTGAAATGTAGATGGGAACACGAGGGACTGAGGTGATGGTGCACTGGTGAGATGGTGATGGGGAATACATGGGGATTACAATTAATGGCAAGTATATGTAAATTTTAAAATATTTTAATAAAAAAAAAGGTTAAAAAAAAAGAAATTGAAATGTGATGGCAGAAATGAAAAAAATCTCAGCAGGGGGCTCCCTGGTGGTGCAAGGGGCTAAGTTGCAGCACTATGAAGCTGTTCACACCCACTACAGCATAAGTTCAATCCCCAGCCAGGCAAGTGACCTGCATGGTACAGCAGAGCTCTCCTTTCTTGCCTGCTACTCCCCTCAGCAGTGTGTTTGAGTCGTTCTGCCTGTTCTGCTTCCCACTCCGTCTCTGGTGAATCCTCTCACCCTCTGCATCTCTGGCCTGCACCCCAGCTCTTGTATAGCTAAATAATTTTTTTTAATCTCAGCAAAAGGGTTACTTAGCATGAATTTATGGATAATTGTAATAGGAATGATTAAATTTAACTGTTTCTAAATCCACAAAATCCAGCCCTTCTCCCAGAAGCCCTCCTACATTTGATGAGAGTTGATGGATAATACCCCAGCCACTTTACCCTTGGGTTGGACGACTCAGATGTATGTTCTACTATAACATCCCTGAGTTCCACAGTGGAGGTGGCCTTCAGTTGTGTGTGTGTGGGTGGGGGTGAGGAAGTTACTTTATTTTTTCATAATTATCTTTCTTCCCCATATTCACTTCTATATCTCCTTATTTGTATTTCTTTGGATCATCCCTACAATAAATAGCTTGTCCTCAAATGCTTGCCTCAAGGTCAGCTTCTGGAAAACACTAAATTAAGACATACCAAAAGTTGATAGAATGATACAATAATTATCTAAATATGCACTATGGTGATTTCAACAATTGCTAGCATTTCATATTTTTTTTCTTTGCTGCCTAACTATTTGAAACTAAGTTGAAGATATTTTTTCACATTTTATACCTAAATACATCAGCAGATGTCTTCTAAAAATAAGGATGTTCTCCTATTCAAACCTGTACCGTCATTACACCCCCCAAAAAAGAAAAATATTTCCCTGAAATCACCTGATAATAGCTTATATTTGGATTTCCCGGGCTGACATAAAAATGTCTTTTACAACATTTTTTTAAAAAAAAATCAGGATCCACATTGTATTCATTTTGTAGAACTTCTATGACAAAGTGCTATAAACTAAGAGTCTTAACAGAAATTTTTTGTCTCACAGATATGTGGGGTGGAAGTCTGAAGTCAAGGCATATACAAGATTGTTTCTTTCTTCAGCTAGGGGAAGGATTTGCGCCAGGCCTATCTCATTCTTATGGATGCCTGTTTTCATCGTCAAGTGGCATTGCTTATATGTACCCCTGTGTCTGAATTTCCCTCTTTTATGAGGACACCAGTCCATTTGGATCAAGGCTATCCTAACCATCATTTTAACTGGATTACCTCTGTAAAGGTTCTCCAAATAATGTCACATTCTTATGGATTGGGAGTTGGAATACCAATGTATGAGTTGGGGGGGGGGGCACACAGTCTAGTCCATACCATATATTTTATTTTCCTGTTATATCAGAGAGAATTTTGAAAATATGCAGTTGATCTCTTAATAATGAGGTAATTAAGAGTGCTAATCACCATATATTTTAAAATCCAAATATAACTTACAGTCTTACAGTTTCTGGTTCCACTGGATAGAAAAACATCTCTGTATAAGTGGAGTCTCTTAGATCAAATTGTTGTTCAAGGGTCAACTGTACATTCAATAATGGGACCATCAACTTTGGCCCCACTTGAAATCTTTTCGTGACTCCACACAGCTTGTGGCTCTGTATAGTCTGACTCCTATCAACATCTCCAACACCCTCTCACCCAACACCCAATCTCTCTCTAAATACCACCTAAACCAGCTTCCTTTCAGTGTCTGGAATACACCATGCCATCCCCTCTTTCAGGGTCAAGATCCCAGATTAAGACCTGGGTTCAAATCTTGACTCAGTCCCCTTTCTTATTGTCTGTTCTTGTGAAAGTGGATTAACCCTTCTGTGCCACTATTTCCTCATCTGTAAAATGGAAATAGCAATATCTATAGATGGGAGTTTTCCTGAGTATCAAATTAGTCACTACAGCCAAAATATGGTATCTGGCATACTTCAAATGTTACTTTAATGTTGCTATTGCAATGATTTCCCCACTGTCTAGCTAAGGTATATCTCACCTCCCCAAAACCTGCCCTACCATTGCTCTATAGTGATGCAAATACTGGTTTCTTTCAGAGTGTACTTCATAGTTATTCGTTGATTTGTTTATTTTATGAAGATCTCCTCCTGAAAATGTTGATCTCCATTTGCCCACACAAACCCTATCAGACCAATTCTTTGCCCTTCTCTGCTCTGAGATCAAGAGACAAGGTGGCAATATTATTGATAATAGCAACAAATTTGGGTCAATAACCATGATAGGAAATGCTGGAGGATCATTGGCATTGGCCAATTGATCAATTTCCCCTAGAGCTGAAAAAGATGAACCATCTAGGAAAGGCTAATTAACCATTAAGGAAAAAAAATCTAGAAATGACAATAGAGATTTGCCAGAGTACAGTGACTGTTGAACAATACCAAGGTTAGGGACACCAAACCCTCACAGTCAAAAATCTGAATCTAACTTTGACTCTCCATAAACTTTATTAATAGCCTGCTGTTGATCAGAAACATTACTGATTGCATAGAGACATAGAGAAAATAACACATTAATAAATTCACAAGAAAGAGAAAATACAGTAATAGTACGTGCTATATTCATTGATACCATTTACTTCATCTGTTTACAAGAAAATTTGTATTTAAGTGGACTTGCATAGTTCAAACTTGTATTGTTCAAGGGTCAACTGTTAATAGTCATGTCCTCTTGTTCAATTCCCAATCCTGAGCCAGTTCCAGGACTAGGGAAGAAACTGGATTCCCCTATGAAAGGATTCTAAGAAGCATTCACTACAAATTCTCACCTTGTCTCCCAAGATGTTTAAGTGATTGTCTGGTTATCTTTCACTGCATTAAAAAAATACCAAAACAAACAAACAAAAAATACCAAAACATTTAAAAAAGGGAGGGGGGTGGTTTCAAACTATATTATAAAGTGATTGTAAGTAAAACAGCATGGTATTAGGGTAAAAAAAGCACACAAATCAATGGACCAGGACTGAGAGTCCAGAAATAAAACCACACAAATATAGATAAATTGTCATTGACAAAGGAGTCAAGAGCATATAATAAAGCAAGGAAGCTTTTTTCAGTACATAATGTTGGAAAACTGAATGTCACAAACAAAAGAATGAAACTAGACTGCTATTTAATACCCTACACAAAAATTAATTCAAAATGATTAATAAATGAAACCATAAAATATAAGAAAACATAGGTAATGTGCTCCTTGACATTTACCTGAGATATTTGGGTACTCAACTCCAAAAGCAGGGAAAACAAAATAAAAAAGTAAATGGGGCATCAAACTAAAAAGCTTTTGCACAAAAAATAAAAACCAAACAAACCAAAAAACCCTTGCATCAAAGTGAAAAGACAGCCTACTGAATAGAAGACTGCACATTATCCATCCAACAAGGGATCAATATCCAAAACTTACAAATAACTCTTAGCACTCAACAACAAAAGAAACCAAACAACCCAATTAAAAAATGGGCAGAAGGGCCTCCCTGGTGGCGCAGCGGGTTAAGCAACACACTATGAAGAAAACGCAGCCACTGCAGCACGAGTTCGATCCCTGCCTCCGGCCAGGGAGGGGACCCACATGGNNNGGCAGACCTCTCCTGCTGTGCCCGCTGCTCCCCTCAGCAGTGTATTTCAGTCCATCTGCCTGTTCTGCTCCCCACTCTGTCTGGTGGATTCTCTCACCGCCCCCCCCCCACACCTCTGGCCTGTACCCCAGTGCTTGTATGCATAAATAAATAAATCTTTTAAAAAAAAATGGGCAGAAGATCTAATTAGACACCTCTTCAAAGAAGGCACAAAGATGGCCAATAGGCACATGAAAAATGTTCATCATCACTTATTATTGGGGAAATATATATCAAGACAACAATGAGATAGTGTGTCCCTGGAGGCCTAGGGGTTAAGTTCAATCCCCAGCCAGGAAGGTGACCACATAATGTCACAGCAGACCTCTCCTCTCTTGCCCTCTGCCATGTTTAGCAGTGTATTTCAGTAAATCTACTCCCTGCTCTGTGTCTGGTAAATCCTCTCACCCCCAACACCTCTGGCCTACACCCCAGTTCTTCTACTCAAAAATAAATAAAATCTTTTTTTTAAAGACAATGAGATATCTCCTCACACAGGTGAAAATGGCTGTTATTTAAAAAATAGGAAACAATAAGTGTTAGGGGGGCTGTGGAGAGAAGGGAACCCTTGTACACTGTTGTTTGGAATGTAAATTGGTGCAGCCATTATGGAAAGCACTTAGAGATTCCTCAAAAGAATTAAAAATGGAAATTTCACTTGATCCAGTTTCCCCCTCCAAAAAAATACAGAAACACTAATTTGGAGAGTTATATACATCCATGCGTATTGCAGCATGATTTACAGTAGACAAGAGCTGGTAGAAACCTAAGTACCCATAATAGATCAATGGATAAAGAAGATGTGAAATATATACACAATGGAACACTATTCAGCTATGAATTTTTTAAAAAGTATAATCCTGCCATTTGCAACCATGTGAATTGACCTAAAGGGTATTAGGCATAGTAAAATAAGTCAGATTGAGAAAGAGAAACACTGTATGATTTCAATCATATGTGGTATATAGAGAAAAAAATGGATGAACTAAATCAAACAAAAATAAACATTCAGATTATAAAACCTATTCATGGTTACCAGAAGGGAAAGGGGGAAAGGGATGAGTAAATTGGGTAAAAGGGTACAACAGTATAGTGAAGGATAAAATTGGACTTTTGGGCCTCCCTGGTGGTGCAAGCAGATAAGCACTGCACTATGAAGCATCCGCAGTTCAGTCCTGGGCCAGGGAGCGGACCCACATGGTGCAGCAGACCTCTTCTGTCTCGCCTGCTGCTTCCCTCAGCAGTGTATTTCAATCTACCCGCCTGTTCTGCTTCCACTCTGTCTCTTGTGAATCCTTACATCCCCAACACCTATGGCCTGTACCCCAGTTCTCATATGGATAAACAAATAAATCTTAAAAGAATAATTAAAATTGCACTTCTGGTGGTGAACTTAATGTAATGTGTACACATGATGATTTATATCCATGCCTGAAACTTATATAATGTTATAATGTAATATTAATTCAACTTTTTAAAGGATGGGAGAGGCTAAAATTAGCAAGCCAAAAGCAAGAGAAGAAAGACCTCTCGTTCTCACATACCAGCAATTTCGTAATTGTCCTGCAAAGGGTGGAATCAACTCCACACCTAAAACTGGTTCAGATAGCAAAAAACTGATGAAACTAGATGAGCAATAACAGGTGATGGACCAGTACGTGTCCTCCAATGCCTTATAATCGCATAAACTGGGCTGAAGATTGCGCTCCATGTCCCCTTATGAATATTATAGGACCGTCCCTGTGATATGTAACCAGGAAAGAAGCAACTGACATCAGAGATGAGGAAATTGAACCCTAGAGAGGTTGATCTGTCCAACGTCACATCACTAGTAACAAGTAGGAAAGGATTCCTGTCAGTACTTTTGTTATGGCCCATGATTCTTTGAAAGTTTCAAACATTATGAAAAAACTAATCTGTGGGGGAAAAACAGTCCAGGTCCCCTGGGTTCCTGTGTTCTCAACAGTCAGGAGGCAACAGCAAAACTCAGGGGGAAGAAGAAAAAGAGAACAGGTACTTCTCCCCCCATTCCCTCTCTGCTTTGGTACCACATCTCCAGTCCCTCCACAATAGCGGCCCTTGTCAGGAAGTCCCTCCTTCATAGCTCCAGCTCTCTCTGGCTTTAGGCATTGACATTTCTTTAATTCAAGGGTAGTAACGGCTCCCCCTATTGCTAGCTCCTGGGTACCACCTCCATCTCTTGTGGGTTCCTTTAACTTCATCCACACTTTATTCTTCATTTTTGTACAATGTATACTTTCTCCTCTCAGGTGTAGTCCCTAGAAATTCCCACCACCAGTCCACCCATGTCCCATCACCATAGTCCTTGTGCCCTTCCCACCCCTGTTTTGTTCCTTCTCCCTCTTCCTCCCCTGCAGAATGCTTCTGATTTTAGTTGTTTGTTGATTTTGATTTTTAATTTATTATGATTAGTATTTCCCCTGATCCCTTATTTGTTTCCTCTACAGTCCTCCTATAACTGAATCCCTCTGATTTTTTATTTTTTTTTTTCTGACTTATTTCACTGAGCATCATCCCTTCCAGCTCCATCCATGTTACTGTGAATGGCGTGAGTTTATTTTTTATTGCTGCATAATATTTCATTGTGTATATATACCATATCTCCTTGATCTATTGATCAAAAATCAATAGATATATTGAAAAATAGATATGTTGGAGCATTTAGGTTACTTCCATAGCTTACATATTGTAAGAAGTGCTGCAATAAACAAAAGGGCACAGGTGTCCTTTTGAATTAGTGCTTTTGTGTCCTTTGGGTAAATTCTAGGAATGGAGAGATGGATTGCTGGATTGTATGGAAGCTCCATTTTTCCTAGTTTGAGGGACCCTCACAGAGCTTTCAATAGTGGTAGGCAAAACACTACATGACATACATCTCAGTATCCACACTTCTTAAAGGAAGTCTCCTTAAAAATCTCTTCATCTGAAACGTGAGAGGGCAATTGAATGAATTAAATCCTCCTTTGTACCAGGTAGTAAGTCCCGCAAGAGCACAGAACACACATATGCTTCGCTCACCAGCCTTACCGACCCAGGGTACATCCTGTCATGGAGAGGTTGCTTAATAAATACTTGAAGAATAACTACTCTCACACAGGGATTACAATTGATGTCAAATATATATAAATTTAAAAACTGTTAATAAAAAAAGAGAAAAAAATAAATAAAGGAAAAGTTGGACTGGTTAAAAAAAATAACTACTCTCACTTCCTATCAAACAAATCAGATCAAAATAATAAGGCAATACCATTTTTGTCTATTAAATTAACAAAATATTTATTTACTCTTATTATTAAATTAATTATACATATTTAATATCAATTGTAGTTCCCATGGAGTTCCCACCACCATTTCACCAGTGCACTGTCACCCCAGCCCCTTGTGCTCTTTCTGTCCTTATCCCGATCCCTCCCCTACCCCGACCCTCATGATGCCTTTGAATTGTCTTTGTCTTTTGGTTCTTGTTGTATTTTTAACAAAAGATATTTTAAAACCATAATACTGGATGCTGGTCAGTGTGTCTTCAAATGCTCAGACTCAGGCATTGCTGGAAGACCTGTAAATTGGTACAGCCCTCTGAGAAGGTTTGTTGGACATATGTGTCAGAAACCATTCAAATGAATCCTTTTTTTTTTTTAACCCAGTAAAATTACTCTTGGAAATCAATACAAAGGAAATAATCCAAATGAAAGGGAAATGTATGTAAAGATTTTATGGTAGCATTCTTTAAAATGTCAAAATATGCCCACAAGTAAGGGAATCATTAAGCAGTTCTAAGGAAAAGGATCTCAAGCACTTAGCACATTATAGATCTACAATTATTTGTAAAAGAGTAAGAGAATATATAAATAAAAGGAAACTAAATCAATTTTCTCTGAAAAAAATATAAAGCAGTAGTATGAATATTTGTTGTTGTCTCAATTATGGGTAATTTGTTCCCTCTGTTTTCTGTGCTCTTAAAAACAATGACAAACCAGGCCTCCCTGGTGATGCAAGGTGTTAAGTCACAACACTATGAAGCTATCCACAGCCACAGCAGCCCTAATGAGTTCAATCCCTAGCCCAGGGAGATGACCCACATGGTGCAGCAGACCTCTCCTGTCTTACCCGCTGTTCCCTTAAACAGTGTGTTTCAGTAGATCTGCCTGTTCTGCTCTCCACTCTGACTCTGGTGAATCCTCTAACCTTTCCTCCCTGTGCCCCCCTTACCCCATACCTCTACCTGCACCCAGCTCTTGCATGCATAAATAGGATAAATCTTCCCAAAAAATCAATACTTTCCAATAAGGAAAATATGTTATCATGAAAAATTAATTAAAACCTTTATATCAAAATCCTTTCTATAACTCCCAGCTTCATTTTTTTCTTGTCCTTAGATTCTCTTACTCCACCACTGGCTAGTGGCTCATGGTACAGAGAGTGTCCTCTCTAAGCATAATGTGATTTAGCTTACTAAAAGTTCCTTCAATGACTTGATCATCCAACAAAAATCAATTACTACGTATAAGCAATATGGCCAAGAACAACACTAATAAAAACACTGCCCTCAAGGAGTTGATGTTCTAAAGAGAAGAGAAGCAGAAACAAGATAAATAAGTAAAAATTTTAGTATGTTAGATAGAGACAATTGCTTAGGATAAGGATAAAACAAAGACAACCCATATATGTGATGTTCAAAAATACAATAACATAACAATGCACAGAAGTTATGAATAAATTGTACAGTACCATGTGATGGAATATCATATACCAATGAAGAAGAACAAACTGCCTATCCATACAACAACAGCTAGTATAACAAATCCATGGTAGTAGGAATCAGAGCAGAAGTTACCTTAGGGATATTGGCCTGGGAAAGGATAGGCAGGACAATGCTGGGGGAATGGAAAAGTTCTTTATGTTAATTACAAACATATGTGCACATACAAAATTGTGTTGAGTTATACACTTAATATATGAGAACTTTGCTGTGTGTTAGTCCGGTTTTTTAAAGTTTTAAAATATGTTAAAATGAAAAGGGGGGAGAGAGAAAGGAGGAGTAGGAAGTGGGAAAAGTTAGTGGTGGTGAAATAATTGTAACTTGACATGGGTAGATGGGATCAGGGAGGGTGATTTTGAATAGACTCCTGAAGGCAGTCAGGGAAGGAGGTATCAGGAATACCACAAGAACAAGAAAAGTTTACAGCTGCGCATTAAGTCACGAATAAATCTCTTTGAGCACCTATTCTGTAACAGAGATGTGTAAGGAGCAGAACTGGACATAACCCTTACCTTCATATGAATCAAGTAATCTTATCCATACAAGCCAAATAAGCTAAATGACAATGTTGACAGGAGTCATGAAAGAAAGTCACATCATATAAAGTATATAACAGGTGATATAAGAGACAGAAAGATGCAGAGAAAAATAAACAGAGAAACAGGGAGTGACACACAGAGAGACAAAGACAGAGGGAGACAGAAAGAAGAGAGAGGGAGGGAGAGAGAGAATGGGGGAGAGAGAAACAGATAAAGAGATATGTCATGAGGTGAATTATATTTGGGGATTCTGAATGCCTTCTTCTACAGCTAAATAATAACAGTAATAGCCTAGTAATTAGTATACAACTGCTCAATCTCTCTCTCTTGCCTGGAGCTAGCAAAGAAAATAACCAATTGTACTAGAGAAAGGACCAAGGACTTAAGGAGACTTTTGAAAGAAAAATCAGCCTAGGAACCATGTGTTGGAGAAAAGGAGTCTGAAGTTTCTGGCAACATAAAGAGACCCTGGGGTCAGAAGGGAATGTGGATGTATTTTTTTTTAAGTAGGGAAAGATATTTCTAAAGTAGGTTCTGATGTTAAATGGGATCTTGGCAGAATGAAATAGGAACGTTTTTGATTTAAATCACTATCTGTCTTGACAGATAATGTTCCTAACCCTTCACCACTAAAGGTATACCCTTTGTGTATGTGCATTTTCCTCCAATTTTGGTAAATTATGGAGATGGATTTTTGTTTATCCAATCACCCTCTCATATTTGGCCTCACTTAGGCAGTGACAATGCTGCAGATCTCTCAAATCCTATTTCCTTTTCCTCCTGGGCATACAGCAAGGTTACACGTGCTCCTTTTCCAGCAGTGGGTTGGGGCCCTGGAACTGTCTTCTGACCAATCACATTTAGGCAGAATTGATGGGAGCTGCTTCTAAGAAATGTCCAAGAACAAGCCCTTCCAGTCTCTCTCTTCCTCATCTGCTAGTCAAATTTGGAAGCACCACTGGGGAACTCAGAAGCCCTACCTAGGAGAAGGCAAAGGTACAAAGTGAACGGACAAAGAGAACAGATCCCTGAGTCACCACCTGGACAAAAGCCTCTTAGTAGAACCACACATCTGAGACAGTTGAGTGAGCAAGGACTGTGTTTAGCATTTCCTATCTTGTCTAATGAACCCTTTCAATAATGGTGTGTATGACTAACAGGTTTTGAAGACAGTCAAATATTATTTCTAATAATGTTTATTTTGTTGGTCTTGAGAAACAATTCATTCTCTTTCAAGATTTAGACCATCCATGCAACATCTCCACCATCTCCTGGGTGCCCCACCCCTGTCATTGTCCTCTCTGAGCTGCTTCTCACCTTCATGCCTTTGCCTTTCCTCTAACCTCTACCTAGGTTGCTAAAGAAACATGGCAGGCTGGGCACATGTTTCAGTCTGCATGGAGAAAAACTGTTTCTGTGTTACAGATCAAAGCCCAGTGGAAACATCATATCTTTGACTTCAGATTTGGTGATACTTCTCTCCAAGCACTAGGCAGACATGCATGTAAGCTTTGAAGACAACCCAGTACCTGAAGCAGGAAGTTAGTAGTTTTTGACTCCTTGTTCTCCCTCATTCCACTATTTAATCCATCACCAAGATGTATTGATTCTGCACTCAAATACCCCTCAAATCCATCCACTTCTCTTCATTGCTGTTGCTTCCATCAAATTCTACCATCATCTCCTAGGATTAATTCCAATGCCATTAATGTGGCCCGGAGGCCCTACATGATCTGGTTCTGCCCCAGCTACAGCTTCCTCTCTCCCACTCTACTTTCTACCTGTCCTGGACTCCTTTCAATTCTTTAAGTGCACCATTTTATTTTCCACCCATCTCTAGACCTTTACCACACTATCTCCATAGCCACAGCACTCTTCCTTCCTTTCCTTCCCCAGTTATTCCCTACTCATGCTCCAGGTTCCAAGTTCATGTGCTTTTATCCAAGAAGGCTTCTTCGATATTATTAGACTACATTCAAACCTGAAATTATAAACCTTGTTCTATTGTCAGAGCACTTCAGTTACCCTGCTAACCTAGTATGCTGGCATGCAGGACTATATCTGTTTATTCAATATTGTATTTGCAGACTCTATTATAAGAAATGACACGTAATAGGTTCTTGAGATATTGTTGATTAAGTACACAGGTGAGCGGATGCATGATTGGTGGATGGATGGGTGGAGGGACTGATGAATGGATGGGTAGGTGGGTGGGTAGGTGGATGGACAGACAGACAGGTGGGTGGGTGGGAGTGTGGGAGAGTGGGTGGGTGGATAGATGGATGGATGGGTTTCTCTCAAAATGATGAGTGTGAATCTGCGATTCCAAATAAAACCAGAGATGGTTATCATTTTGACAACTCTAAAACCAGAAGTTCATAAGGCCACATTCTCCCTTAACTTTGCATTCATGGAGTTTGCATTGTCTTTGGGGATGAGCACATGATGTGCAAAGACAATAGAAAACACACAAGTGAACCAGACAGTACCATGAGACAACATACATGTGTTCTCAGGAGGTGACACTTGAGTCAAAACCTCAGGCACATAAAATTAAGCAGATGAGAATGCCAGTTCTGTGCCAAAAATCAAGCAAATGATATTCAGATGTGTTGACTGGCAGCAGCGGCTGCAATTTAAAAATAGACCAGTCAACCTATTATGCATGTCCTGCCTTTGCTTTAGTAATCACTTTCCACAGGTGCCCGAGGAAATACAAATGACCCTTAAACAGATGACAAGGGGCCTATTTTCACTCATAATAAGAGAAACGCAATTAAAATTTTCCTGAGATGCCATATTCCACCTATCTCATGGGCAAAAGCCTAAAAAGAACAACACACTCTGTTAGCAGAACTGAAGGGGCGACAGGCTATCTTATCCAGTGCTGGTGGGAAGGGTACAAGCCTGGTGAAAATTCATTCGGCAACATCAACCAAAATGCCTGTGCTCCTTGAGCAATCCACCTTCTCCAAATTCATCCCATTGTCCATGGTACATTAGCATGTTTTTTATACTGATATGTGTACAGTTATTAATTATAGAAGAGCTGCACTATAACTACTATTTAATTTTTTAGGTGAAGGAACTGAGGCCCTGAGAGGGTCGGTAACTTGCCCAAGATCACACAGCTAGATAGAGGCAAGTCGAGTCAAGGAGGAGGATGGTGACTTGGGGGTCTGGGAGCAGGCAGTTAAGTGACTATGAAAAGAAGCCCAAGCAAGCTGTTGACAGCACAGGGAAATGACAGAGGGAACTGGAATAGGATGCTATGAAGTCACCTTCCTGGCTCACCCAAGTCCCTGGGAAGGTACTCCTGAGGTAGGGGAGAAAGTGAAATTGGAAGCCTCAGATTCTCCCACTTCCTTCGCTCTTTCTGTGCTCTCAACAATGCGACTGTAATATCGTCTCTCTGAGAAGAAGGAAGCACCCACCAAATGAATCTGGAAAGATGTCCAAGAACAATTTGTTAAGCGGAGAAAAAAGCAAGATAGAGGATGTGCCTTTTTATGTAAGGAAGAAGGGAAAATGAAAACACATATTTATGTTCACACATACTTCGTGTGTTTGCATGAAATGACTGAGGGAAAAAGTACAAGGAACCTACGAATGTTCTAGGAATAGGGGGTGGAAGTAGGGAAGGGAATGGGACAGATTGGGGAGGAATAGAAGATGCAGATGTTTATCACTAATTATTGATTAATTATCAAGACAGCAATCAGTTGGATCCCAGTTTAGGCCCTGCTGGGAACCCTAGTTTCAGATGATGACTTTTTACAAGCAGCAGTAACACATCTAAACATAGTCAAAGGGTTCTTCGCCACCACTCTTTCATTGGTCAGCCAGTCACTGGTCAGACACCTCCCTTCTAACCCTTTCTCTCCATTCCCATTACCACTCAGTCCAGCCCTCCAGCATTGCTTGCTGGAATTATCCTTCCTACTAGTTCCCCTTCCTTTAATGTTGTTTCCCTACGACCATCCCTCAGACTGTCCCCACAGGTCTCTTTCTAACTCATACCTCTGATAAAGGAATTCCCTGTCTCAAAATTATAGTGGCTTTCTTTTTTTTTTTTAAGTTGTGGTAAAATGCACATAACAAAATTTATTGTCTTAATAATTTTTAAGTGCAGAATTCAGTAGCATTAAGTACATTCACCTTGCCATGCAACCATCATCACCAACCATCTCCAGAACTCCTTCCAAGACTGGAACTCTGGATACACTAAACACTAACCCCCCACTCCATTTCCCTTCAGTCCCTGGTAACCACCATTCTAATTTCTGTCTGTGGACTTGACTGGGGACCTCATGGAAGTGAGTCATACAGTGTTTGTCTTTTTGTGACTGGCTTGTTTCACTCACTGGAATGTCCTTAAGGTTCACTTTGTAACATGTCAGAATGTCCTCCCTTTTTAAAACTAAATAATACACTGTTACATGCATACGTCACATTTTGTTTATGTATTCATCTACCCAGCCATGGACATTTAGATTACTTCCACCTTTTAGCTACTGTGAATAACACTGGTGTAAACATGAAGTCAGGTATCTCATCGAGAACCTGAATTCAGTTCTTTTGGGCATATACTCAGAGGAGGATTTCTAGGCCACGTGATAATTATTTCAGTGACTCGCTTTTGCTCCTAGAGCTAAACACCTTTGCTCTAGGATTCTAGGCTCCCACTGGCATCCACATTGTTACCTATCACTGGGTAAAACTGGGAGCCTTTTTCTACCTCTGTCTACCAAACCCTTATCTCGTTATCTACCAAGGCTTTCTTTTCTTGAATCATAAACTCCAGCCCAGAGAGTCTATGCTGATTGCCCATTATAATTCCCAGAGGCAAGAAGGGTTTTTCAAATACGCACCATTTATTTGTCTGAATGATATGAAAATATTAATTCTAAAAGTTATATGCACCCCTATGTTTATTGCAGCACTATTCACAGTAGCCAATATTTGGAAACAATCAAGTGTCCATTGAAGGATGAATGGACAAAGAAGATGTGCTATTTATACACAATTAACTACCATTTGGCTATTGTGAAAGGATGGAATCTTGCCATTTGCAACAGCATGGATGGATGGACGGATGTAGAGAGTATTATGGTAACTGAAATAAATCAGACAGAGAAAGACAAATACCATTTTACTCATCTGTAGAAGGTAAGGAAACTAAACAAAACAAAACAAACTCTTAAATTAGAAGAACAAAATGGAGGTTACCACAGGGGAAAGGAAAGGGTAGATAAGTTAGATAAAATGAGTAATTGTATGGTGGTAGTTGAAAACTAGACTTTTCCTGGTGAACATAATGCCATCTATGCGGGTGTTAATTTATAATGTTGTACACCTAAAACTTATGTAATGCTTTAAACCAATGCTACTTCAAAAGCATTAAAAATAAAATTAAAGGGCCTCCCTGGTGGCGCAGTGGGTTAAGCAACGCACTATGAAGCAAACCGCAGCCACTACAGCACAAGTTCGATCCCTGCCGCCAGCTGGGGAGGGGACCCGCATGGCGCAGCAGACCTCTCCTGCCTCACCTGCTGCTCCCTTCAGCAGTGTGCTTCAGTCAGTCTGCCTGTCCTGCTCCCCACACTGTCTGGTGAATCCTCTCACCGCCCTGGACTCTGGCCTATACCCCAGTTCTTGTATGCATAAATAAATAAATCTTTAAAAAAAATAAAATTAAAAATTTAAATACCCACCATTAGAGTCTGTTTTGGCTGGTCTACAGAGGGACCCTGGCATTGCCATTTTATTTTTTTAAGTTCCTCCAGAGCACCAGGAGGGCAGGCTACTTGAAGAAGCGCAGGTATCTGCACTCAATTATTTTTCTTTCCTCCAGTATCTAAGACAATCCACACCCTTAAGCCTTTGGATACCCAGCTCCAAACCTTTCCTCTTTCCCTGAGTGTTTGACAGACAACAACCTACATCAGGAAACACACGCTTCATAAATCCTTTTCTAATATTTTTTAGTAGAATCAGCCAGTCCCTCCTGGAGTCAGTGTGTATCCTGACCTTACCAGGGCAGCCTCTTCTCTCTAGAATATAAACTCTTTGAGAGGTGGTTATTACATCTTTGATCCTCCTCCATCTAGAACAGTTGCTGCAAACCGGAGCTCCTGGACCAAGAGCCGTTTCATTAGAACACACAAAAAAATCTGTGTCAGGAAACTGGGCATAAAAACCTTTTTTTTTTTTTTTTATTAGACCACAGGCTGGTGACTTTATTCCAGCTCCTGGATGCACTCATTTGTGAAACATGATCTTATTTAAGCCCCTGGATGCAGCCTTTACTGAGTCCTATATTTTAGATTGAGTCATAGATCCCTCCCCCCGAGCCCCCTCTCCCTTTTCCATGTCAGGTTGCCTTGTGTTCATGTCTCTTACACCTAAAAGGATGCTGACTGATACCCCTGAGCCATGCCATCCAGCTAGAATGCCTCTTCCAGACCATGACCGTATTTACCAGCTTGACAAACTTCAACTCATCACTCACACCTTGGCTCGATGCTTCCTCCACTCTGAAGAGTTCCCTAATTCCACAGACCCGAGACTCCCAGCACACAGAATCTTCCTCCCACAGCATTCGCCTGGCATCAAGGAGTCTGTTGGTTTGTGTGTCATCAGGCCCATGGGTTCCTAAGGAGTAAGTTCTGTGGCCTTTTCAAAATGTTTGTGTTCCCTGCACTGACCTCAGTGGCACCCAGTAAGCAGCTGTTGTGCTGAATGAACAAGTATGTGAGTGATCAAATAGTAAAGTGTCGCCTTCCTCTGACAATGGAATTCTTTTTAAAAGAGTAAGAAAAGCAAAAGGCTGTACTGCTGGTGGTGGCTGAGGCACTCGGGCGTGCATCCTCTCTTCTGATTAAATAGCAAGCAAGGTGTGTGGGAAGGGAACAGAGGGACCTCGGAGACAGGCGGATAAAGGAGTGGGTGGCTCTTGCCAGCAGCAGGCCTTTCTTTCCTCTTCTGCTGTGTGACCAGCTCCTGCTCCAGTGCCCACCTGCCAAGCTAAACTCCTCTAGATCCCCAGAAACAATGAGAAATAATTTGTCAGAGGAGGAATCGGGGAAAACGGAATGGGGACAGGGTGGAAGATGTGTCCCTTTCATTCCAGCTGGCTCAGCTCTGCTCCCTGAGATAGCCAAATGCATCTTCTAATTTAGTTCATTCTTCTCTTCCCAGCCGCTGGTAATGGACCCACACAGAAAACTGTCAGAATTCAACCAACCTTCCCTCCTATAAAAAATGTAAAGTGAGAAGGCATGTGAGAAACAAGTGGATGGTAGAAGAAAATAAGGGGAAATATCAGGGAGAGCTGATGATAGCAATAGTTAATAAATAGAACTTTACTGCATTCTAGGTACTTAGCTGAAAATGTGTGTATAATAACTCAACTCATTCTCTCCAAAACTATATGAGGTAGGTTCTGGTGTTGTTCACATTTTACAGATGAGAAAGATGATAGAAGACAAAGGAAGGATTTTCAAAAGGTTTTCAAATGAAGGCACTGATGGGTCCCAAACCCTGGATCACAAATTAGCACATAGTAGCCGCTCACTAAGCAATGGGAAATGAAGGCTGGGAAGAAATCCTAGTCTGTATACTAAAGACACCATCATCATCACATTTTAAGTGGAAAAGAATGTGTTGCAAATCAATAGATGCATGAAATGCTAATTCTGCTTATCTTAGTATAAAATGGGAAAGATCATTACCACCATTAATGGGAATTGTCTCAGAAAAAGATAAGGGGTGGGGAGATTCAGACATTTTGAAATACTGATTTCATTTTAAATAAGAATTCACTGGTGTCATGGTAAAGCCTGCATTGAGTGGAAAAGATAGTACGTGCAAGATTCTTGCAACCCTTAGCACAAAACTATCAATGCCAGATTTTTAAAGAGTTTGAACTAAGCAATTAATCTTGAGAGTAGGGTAAGGCTTTTGTATTAAGCTCAGATTTGAAGCTTAAGCAGTGCTGGAATTTCTATACTGAAAAGGCTTAGGACCATGGATTAGATTAGCATTTGAGACCAGGGGTGTTGTTCAAAGTCACATTTACAATACAAGTTTTTTATTTGGCTTATTACTATCAAATGCATGACAAATTATCCCAGAGTTTAGCAGCCTACAACAACAGTTACGATGCTGTAGTTTCTGGCATGGCTTATTTGGGTTCCTCTGCCTTAAACTCTCTCATGAGGCTGCCTTCAAGATGTCCTCTAGGACTGTGGCTTCATCTGAATCCTTAACTGAGGAAGGACCTATTTCCATGCTCACTCACATTATGATGGCAAGATTCTGATCCTCATAGTCTTTTGGTTACAGGCCCCTCTTAGTTCCTTGTCATGTGGGCCCCTCCATAGGATATTTCCTAGCATGGCTGCTGGCTTCATCAAAGCCAGAAAATAAGGGAGCAAAGTAGAGCAAGACAGAAGCCACAGGCTTTTTTATAATCTAGCAAGGAATAACATCCTCTCACTTTGCTATATTAGAAGTGAATCAAGGGACTGGAGTTAGTTAAACAAGGACATGAAGATCAGGAAATGGGATCATTGGGACCATTTCAGAGGCCACCACACCTGAATTGAAAGTCTGTTAGGCTTGATGGCTAATCCCGGAGGTAGTCTACTTATGTTTGGATCTCAGCTCTGCCAGCTATAGCTGGACGCCCTTAAGATAGTCCCTCAACCTCTCTGTGCCTTGTTTCCTCATCTGAAAAGTGACAGCAGTACCTACCTCACAAAGTTGCATGGAAGTAAAAGTTGATAAATGCAGAGTATTCAGACCAGTGTCTAGCACACCATAAGCACAGGCAAACGCTTGCTATTGTGATCAGAAGTCACACATAAATAAAAACAGCAAGGTTTCCTAAAGATGATTTTATTCATACTTATGATGAAAATAATGTTGATCATCTGTGGCAAAAAATAAGAACAGTGAGGATTTGCATTTATTGGCAGTTCTAAACAGCCAAACCTAATCAATAGTGATGGCGATCAGAACTAGGGGTATACAAGGAAGGAATTCTGGGAAGCGAGGTTGGTCCACATCCAATGTGAATGATATCCACATGGTTGTTTACTCTGCTAAAAATCCACCAAACAACAAACTTACAGCATATGTGTTTTACACATCTTGCTCCGTACATAATATACCTCAATTTTCAAAAACTTTTAAAATGAAAAAAATATTAAATAATGAAAGACTGTGAAGGGCTAGCTAGCTGAGGATTGCTGTTCCAAATTGTAAAGGGCTAAAGTCCCAGCTGAACCGTGGTCCCAGGTTGCTCAGAGCTCCTAAAGAGGAAGGAGTTAGTAGTCCTTGCCAGTTCCCTTTGCCATGACAACAGGAGGGCAGAGCGCTTAGAGACACTGACCTCAGCACTTTTTAATCTGAGAGCTTTGGGGAAAGGCTCCAAGCTGGGGGAGGAAGAGGAAAGTACAGAAGAACTGGCTGGCAAGATGCTGGAGTGGTGGGGAAAAATGCCTCCAAGGCAAAAAGGATTAAAAACCAGCTTCTCTGGGTTCTGGATGCATTGCCCGGCAGGCTGGAGAGGTTTCCACTCACGCGTGCTTCCTCTAGAGAAAAGAGAAACCATGAGGCTTAAGCTTCCTTGACAGTCTCCCCACCCCCAAAGAAGAAAATAAAAAATAAAGTAAATAAATCTCTAAAGATCCTCTGAAGAATATTTAACCAGAAATTATTGCCCAAAAAACTGGGTGTAAATACTAGGTCAACCTAGCATTTACCTATGCATAGGTAAAAACTCTATGCACATTTGGGGACTCTGACTGTCTGTTTGGCAAGCTCAGGTGGTGGCAGCTATTTCAGGGTCCAGACACATAACCCACAGATGTGTCATCTAAAACAAAAACAAACAAAATACAGGCGCTTCAGTGTTTCAGTGCTTTAACACCAAGTTTGCAGGTCTGAGAACTGACTTTGCTCTTGAGTTAAGCAAAAAAGGAATTTTTAGGTTGATTAATCCAGGGAGAAAAACATCATTGTGAACATGACATTATCTGCAAGTGAATGATGTACTTTATGAATAAAGGTTGTTGAGTTTTTGTCCTCAGTCAACCATCTTTATGGAAAAAGTGTAGTCCATCCTGACATGAGGATGGACTACACTTCCCAGCTACCACTCTGATTCCATGTGTTCATGTGACCAGGAAAACATGAGCAGAAGCTTTAGGTGCCTCTTCTGGAGCTGGACTTTAAGGGTAAAAAACATTTCTTCATATTTAGTTATAATCCTTGGCGAACCAGCAAACTACAAGTGGGGCTCTAGGTTTGGGTTCTCCAGAGGAAACCCTGAGGCAAGGATTCAGATGTAAGTATTTATAAACTGACCCTAGAAAATACCAGTAAGGCAATGGGGAAGTTAGACAAAATAGGGAAGGCAGTCAGTTGAGAGTCTGCTTTAGAGTCAGTTACCACCAAAGGTGCCTGGATTCACACCTGCTGGCGAGCTCCGGAAAGCAATGTAGGACACACACCTCAGAGCCACTCCACCCAGACGGGAGGGAGGCGGGATATTTATCCAGCAAACCTCAGCAGTTACAGGCTGGGGCTGCTTCCTAGCAATTCATCAATTCAGGTTTATCTTGCTTACACACATAGTTGTTACCAGGCTGCAGCTGGCAGGAGGAGTGGTCTCTGGCTCCCTTGCAAGTTAGTGTGGCAGTCCTTCCTCAGAAGCATTTTATGGAGCAGTGTGCTGCCTGGATCGTGGAATGGACAAATTGGGTGTGAGCTATGGGTTGATTGATACCAGGACTCTGCCTCTCCCCACAAGTTAGTGGTAGCAGAGCCCCTCTTGTAAATTACACTTCCTGAATCCTGGAACAGGACAAAATGGACCAATCAGGTGCAGGATTGGAAAATAGGCCAATCAGACTGTGTGTGTGGGAGGGGCTGCACCTTGAAAGTGAATATAAGGCAGGGTCAAAGGGATACAATTGGAATTGGGATTGGGGAGCTGATTGGCATTCAGAGCCACCCAGAGGAACAGATAGAGAAGCAGCAGCCCAGAGGAAGAAGGAGTCCAAAGACGCAGCAGAGGAAGAAGAGCTCCTGCAGAGGAAGAGGAGAAAATAGTTCCAGCCTGCGAAGAAAGGAGGGAAGCCTCCAGCAGCTGCCCTCTGAGGAGGGGAAATAGACTGAAGGACTTTGTAGAGACTGGGTCTCGGTCTTGGCTGTGACACTGACTGTAAGGAGCACCAAAGACCCTGAGCCTGGTGTCTCAAAGAGCTGTTTGTTGGTGATATAAACCAACAACTCACAAGAGCGGTAACACTGGGTGTTCCCGAACACCGCCTCTGTAGGCCCGTAGTGGTCATTGCTACTGGACAGTACTGTCTAGAACTGGTGACCAGTGACTGCCAACACTGATGCTGTCCGGATGAAGCAGCCAGTCTCCTGTGAATACGTAAGCATTCTTGTTTCTCCTGTTTGTAAATAAACCCCATGGTTGTTGTTCCTGTAGCCTGAGGTCCCTTGCAATTGTGCATGTGGGTGAGAACCCATAGACAGTGACCGGTATTGGGCACTCTGCTCTGTTAGGCTATAGCCCTGGATTCTGGTTTGTGGCCTTTTGGCATTTAGGGGTTTTTGGGGGGCTCTCTGGCCTCATACCGGCCTCTGTTCTCTGTCTCAGTCGGAGCCTCCCCTGCCCCCTGTTTCATAGGGAACTCTGGCTGCCTGGAAATGTTATCAGAACTGCAGCAAGACACTGGTCCTGTCTGTTGAGAAATGCTAAGTGTCAGGAGAGTGTGGGTGGAGCATCCACAGTGTATGCAAGCATGGCAGAGCCACACGACAAAAGAACCTGCACCGTACAAATGGAAAAACAAACTCTTATCCTCTTTAAGGTTAATATTGGTCTCTTTAGGGCCTCCCTGGTGGTGCAGTGAGTTAAGCAACACACTGTGAAGAAAATTGTAGCCACTGCAGCATGAGTTCGATCCCTGCTGCCACCAGGGAAGGGACCCACACAGTGCAGCAGACCTCTCCTGCCTCGCCTGCTGCTCCCTGAACAGTGTCTTTCAGTCGGTCTGCCTGTTCTGCTCCCCACTCTGTCTCTGGTGAATCCTCTCACCTTCCGTGACTCTGGCATGTTCCCCCAGCTCTTGTGTGCATAAATAAATAAATCTTTAAAAAAATATATTGGGCTCTTTGTTCCAGTAGCCTAGTCTTACCTGACACCTGCCTTCTTTCCATAGCACCTGAAACAACAACTTCAGAGATAACAGCACTCAACGCCGAGGACCTGTGGTTTTTACACATTATCTCAGTGACTAGTCACGAGACCCCCTACGCCAGATGCTGTTGGTGTACTGAGTTTTGCGGGGGAAGAGGATAGTCAGCGTATTGGGGAGTTAACCCCAGAAGCAATTAATAACCTCAAACCTCACCCGTGACCCACCAGAACCAGTGGATAAATGCCCAGCTCCCTCCCTACGCAAATGAACCACGTCCAGGAGCATTTCTCCGCTGCCCCCAAGGCCTCGTTGCAACTGAGCCCAGCTGCCCACAAGTAACTGCTTGATAACATTCCATTCCCTTCCCCACCTCACTTCCCCTTACCTCTGCTGGAATCACTTTCCAAAAAACTACTTCTACTTGAATTCTTGTCCTAAATTAAGAATGGAGGGGAAATCTTATCCCTTCCAACCTACCACCAGAAAGCACTGAGGTCCTAGGGGACCCAGTGAGGAGGTGACATAGTTGAGACCCAAATCTGGATGCTGGGATTTGACCTCTTAGCCATGTTTCTGTCTGAAAGCTGCACCCCTCCACAATGAACTCCCCTCAGCGCAAGTCCTTTATGGGAGAAAACAGCCTCACCAACTTTCCCCAAAACCTTATTATTCTCCATGCTTTAAAGATTTATTCAACAAAGAGATACTAGCCACCCATGCTCCACCACATGCAGGTGCTACATAATGGACCAGTTCATAGATACCAGCTCGTGAACAGCTCAAGGTCTAATTGGGAAACTAGTGTTTGAAGGAAGAAACTCCATACCAACCAGAAGGTTATAATAACTGCTGCTGTTCATCCTCTGGGCTGTTACAACTGCAAAATGTTTCTATTTCAGTTGATAAACAGCCCCATCCCTAATTTCCCTGTGTCCCCCATCTGCTGTCTTAGAGCCCCCTCAGTACCACTCTGGACTTCCCACTGAGCCAACCTGTGGGCACCTAGAGGAGCCCAGGACCATACTCCAGGGCTGTGTCCACATGCTCCTTGCCTGCCTGAGGCCTGTGCCGAATCTGATGGCTTCTGGGGAATCCCCAGTGGGAGACCAAAGCAGTTGCTCTCAGCTGGTTGGGTAAGACCTGAGTTAAATTGTTTTATTGTTTTGTTTTGCTTTTAACCTAGAAAACAACAGCCAACAATGGGCACAGGATTCTCTAGGGAAGAGTTAGTTTGCATTACCTCTAGTTTGCATTATCTTTATGAAAATGTACAGTGGAGATGACTGGATGACTTCATGCATGTTTTAAAAAACACTGAATTGTATAGTTTAAAGGGGTCAGTTCCATGATATGTGAATCATATCCCAATAAACTGTTATTTAAGAGAAAGAAAAAGGGAAAAAGGAAAGAAAAGAAAGGACGGGAGGGACAGAGGGACAGAGGGAGGGAGGGAGGGAAAATGATGGAAAGCCCAGAGATTAAATCCCTTGTCCTAACACGCCCAGCACTGGGGTTGGAATAAGGGTGAGGAGACTAAGACACCTCTTTTGAGAACAAAATTGAACTTTACACTGCCTGGCTGTATTCATCAGGTAGGACTACCATCACAGTGTACAAAGTGAGCGGCTTAAACAACAGAAGTTTATTGTCTCACCACTGTAGAGGGCAGAGTCCAAAATGAAGGTGTCAGCAGGATCCTGCTCCCTCTGAAGGGCCAAGTTGGGGTCTGCACAGGCTTTTCTCCCGGATTCCAGGAGTTCCTTGGCCTGTGGCCCCATAACTCAATCTTTTTTTTTAAAAAAAAAAGGTTTATTTATTTATGCATACAAGCACTGAGGTGTAGGGGCAGGGATGGAGTGAGAGGATTCACCAGAGACAGAGTGGGGAAGCAGAACAAGCAGATCTACTTAAGTACACCACTGAGGAGAACAGCGGGCGAGGCAGGAGAGGTCTGCTGCACCATGTGGGTCCCCTCCCTGGCCAGGGATCAAACTCATGCTGCAGTGGCTTCAGATGCTTCATAGTGAGCTGCTTAATCTCTTGCACCACCAGGGAGGCCCCCCATAACTGAATCTTCACACATTTTTTTTCTCCCAAGCACACATCTCTAAGTTCAAGTTTTCCCTTTTTCTATGGACACCTCTTATTTCACTAGTAACCAGTAATATTTATTTTATATGTTTATTTCATCAATAAGTAGTTATTATTGATTAATCTTAACTAATTCCATCTGCAATGACTCTGTTTTCAAATAAGCCCTTATTCTGAGGTGCTGAGAGTGAAGACTTCACTGTAGGACCTGAGTGCATAGAACCCAGACACTTACCACCCCTGGCTCATGCCAAGCGCACCACAACCTGAGCCGCAGGAAAGACCTGGTCTTGAAAATGCTCATATTTTTATATGTGTAATAAGCTGAACAAAAGGTCAGGAGAAAGACCAAGCTGCCCGACTGACCGTAGCCCTGGAGCACACAGCACGTGGGAGAGGAAAGGCTCAAAACAGGGAGGGAAGAGCACAAGGGACTGGGGTGACAGGTCACAGGTGCTTTGGTGGAGGGAGATTTATAGGAGCTACACCTGAGAGGAGAAATCAAGTATTGTCCAAAAATGAACAATGATGTAAGAAAATAAATACGTTTAATAAAAAGAATTTCATAAAATTCTGATATTTTGAGGGGCCTCCCTGGTGGTGCAGCAGTTGAGCGCCGCACTGTGAAGCATCCACGGCACAACAGCTTGGGTTCGATCCCCAGCCAGGGAGGAGACCCACATGGCGCAGCAGACCTCGCCTGTCTCGCCCACTGTTCCCCTCAGCAGTGTGTTTCGGTGGATCTGACTGTTTCCTCCTCTGTCTCTGGTGAATCCTCTCACCTCCCGTGACTCTGGCCTCTACCCCAGCTCTTGTGTGCAGAAATAAATAAATCTCTAAAAAAAAATTCTGATATTTTGTTCATCATGGATCTTTGCATTTTTTGAAATTTTGCATTAAAATGTTTATATTAATGTCTAGGTTTTTGGGGATCCCTTGAATTTTGCACCCAAAACAACGGTCTCACCCTCCTCACCCTGGCTTAGGTCTTGTCTGGCCTTCACAGTGACTTAAGGTTTACCCCAGTGGCTCTCCAGTCACGTCTGCAAACTGGTGTTGCCACGGGCTGGCAAATGAAGATTGACTGCCTAATGGGTGTAGGGCCAACTTTTAGGGTAAAAATAGAGGTGTTGGTTACAGAATGTCATAAATGTGCTAGGACTGAACTGTTCATTTTACAATGGTCAATTTTATGTTATTTCAACTTTGTCCTCAAAAGAACATTTTAAATCAAATCATCAAACTCTCTTGCTCCAAACACTCAGTGGCTCCTCATTACACCTAGGAAAATTAGCTCAGCCTCTCCAGGATAGACTGCAGGGATTTGCATGATCTGATTCTTGCCAACCTCATCTTCCACTGCTCACCCCCGCCCCCCAGTTCATCCTACCCCATTCTCACCAGCTCCCTTCCACTCCTGGACCAAACCAGACTCACCACTACCTCAGAGCCTTTGCACTTGCTGTCTTCTGCCTGGCACACTTATCCCCAGATCTTCAACAGCCTCCTCCTTCATGTTCAGGTCCTGGGCCACCTCCTCTGATAGGCCTTCCCTGCCCACCCATTGTTGAGTATTGTCAATTACCTCCCTGGTCCCACCCATAATCACCCTTGGTAGCATCAATAGAAATAGATTGTTTATGCTTGGGCTCCATTTTGTATTATTTGTCTTTCCTATGAGAACATAAATTCCATAAAGGGCTAAGCATGTCATGGCAACTCAATACAATGAATCAACTTCACACCACTGGCACTTTCCGTTTTCTCTTTGCTCAATAGCATGTCTCCCAGGAAAGGCACAGATTCTAAAACAGAAATGGAAACCCTGGAATATCAGTGGACCTATATCATCAAACAGTGTCCTATAAATTGAAGGGAGGCTCCTAGTACATCTTTACCCATCCAGACTGCAGCAAGTTGGGCTGCCAAAGCTGCTAGCCTGGTCCCCAGCCCTGGATGGGATGACATCTGTGGTGCTTTTCACATCCGGAACTCCCCTGACCATGAACTGAACCCACTTCCTTGTCTACTTCTTCCCCTGACCTATTACTCCCCTCATTTTCTATAAACCACTGTTTCTCGAGCTGGAAACACCCCTTCTCCCCCAAACCCCCACCCAGTTGCTGACCTAATTGGTACAAAGTGAGGCCAGGCCATCAGGACTTAAAACAACCTCCCCAGGTAATTACAATTGCAGCCAAATCGGAGAAACTCTGCCTTAGAGGGCTCACCCAAGAATGCCCCTGCCATACTTCCTTTGCCCAAGATTCTGCAGCCCAAACTCTGCTCTCAGGGAGCCTGACCTAAGATGTGGCTTTCCATGGAATGTGCCCCTCCTGCAGCCCAGATCTGCTGCTGGGAGCTTCGGAAGGCTTCTCTTCCAGCCTGGGTCCCTAACCAGAGGCAGGAGGGCGCTCTGACCATGCCAGTAGAGCAAACGTGTGCATGTTGGAGAAAAGAAGGGCAAAGAGAAGGCAGAAAGAGGAATGGGGGGGGGAGGGAGGGAGAGGGACAGAGACAGAGACAGACACGCAGAGATAGAGAGGACCAAGGACAAAAGAGAGAAATTCAGATAAGACAGGCAGAGAGAGCAATGGACAACCTTCTAGTCTGCTCTGCCTCTTCTGTCAGCGGTGACAACCAGGTGTCTCTGATCCCCACTCACAGAGAACACTTGAAGACCTCGGAACACTCACCAGCAGGGAGTAGAGGGGGTGTCCAGGAAGACCCCAGGAGGAGCTCCCGGCTACCTTATCTGACACTGCCAAGGTGACTCCCCCTCATGCTCATCAGCTTTGGTTTGATAAATTTAGCTTGGGTTCCTCCGCTCTGAGTAAATTGCCTCTTTGCAAAAGAGCGGAAGAGAACTAAACCTGTTTACAGTGTTTTAAACCCACTCACTAAAATATTTTGTAACCATCACAATAATGACTAGGCTTTCCATCTCAGCCTCTCTCTGCAGCTCAGGTTGGCGCAGGGACCTCTGGGGCTCCCGCCTGGCACAGGGTTAGGAGGCTGCAAGCTGAGGCTAAGCAGAGGTGGATTCAACCTGAGCCCTTGCAACTGGCCTGCCAGGGAACTTTGGCACCTGGTTCCAATGCATCTGCATATGGTAGCAAAGAATTCTGTCTCGTTGGATTTCTGTAAAAAATGAAGTGAAATACTGCGGGCTCAGTACCCTAGTGGGCAAGTACTAGAGATCAAATATTGTGGTAACAAGGAAATGAGATCTGCAGTCAGACTGCCACTTGTGCCTCCTGTGACCTAAGGCAAGTGACGTAACCTCACCGTGCCTCGGTGTCCCCCATTCAAACTCATGGGGGTAGTGTAAGATTATTTATGTCAATCCTGGGAAAGCATCTCATAAATCTGCCACACTGCACAATCCCCAAGCAATGACAAGTATACTCTGAGTAAATGAGGAAGGAGACGTATGCAAAGCAGCAACCAATAGCCGATACAATTAATGCCTTCATCAGTGGAGTCTTTGGTTGTGGAAAGGATGTCAGGGGCTGTGCAAGGTATTTACATGCAGTGCTCACTTTATCCTCCTAAGAACACTGTCACACTTATCATTATGATTCCTGTTTCACAGATGTGGAAACTGAGGTTCAGAAAGGTTGCGATATCAGTGCATGATCACACACCAGGACGTGACAAAGTCAGCTTTATCTCAGGCAGTGCGCCAGAGCCAAGCCTTCCAACTAGTTAATCTTGTGGGTTAGGCTCAACCCTGACCACTGTTAGCTATTGGTTCATGAATGAACAGCAGGGTCAGCTGGGGCAATACCACCTAAGGAGAGGTCTGCCAAGGGCTTCTGGAAAGGAAGTGTCTTGCTCTAAAAAGAGCATCTAGAAGCCAGTCTTTCCCTTATCCTAGATGTGAATGAAGACATTGATTAACTGGGGTAGCAATTTCATGCGTATCTGAGAGAAGCCAGTCAATGCTAACTTGAAAAGATATATACACTCCTATGTTGATTGCAGCATTATTTACAATAGCCAAGATACAGAAACAATCTCGGTGCCCATCAATGGATGAATGAATAAAGGAAACGTGTTATAGCTATACATATATGTGTGAGGGTATATATAGAAATATATACACATATAATGGAATATTATTCAGTCATAAAAAAGGAAATTTTGTCATTTGCAACAATGTGGAAGGAAATCTCAAGGACATTATGCCACGTGAAATAAATCAGACAGAGAATGTAAATACTGTATGATATCATTTATATGTGACATGTAGACAAAAAGAAATAAAAACCTCAGCTCATAGATGAAGAAAACAAACTGCTAGTTGCCAAAGGTGATGATGGGGCAAGCAAAAAGAATGAGACTTACAAAACAGGAACAGAAAGTGCTCAGTGACACACTAATTCCAAGTATTGAAAGAGCTGACTCAAACATGACTCCCATTTCTCGACATTTGGGGATTAGAACAGAAGTGCCACTCACCTCCCCTTGCCCCACGTGACACAATGACTTTCCAGCCATTGCTCACCTGGCACCGCCACTTGGACACTATGTGCTTTCTTTCTGGATCTCTGCCTACTTGATCTCTTGGTTGGTTTTGACACCACAGACCCCGTTCTCCTTCTCAAAACACTCCCTTCCCTTGCTTTTCATGATCTGATTGTAATCTTCTTAGCTGGTTCTTCTAGGTGGCTTCTATGATCACACCTCTTCCTTGTTCTGTTCCTGAGTCATTTTCTACTTGTCAATTTGGTCTCAGCTCAGGTGTCCTTTAGAAGCTGTGGCTAACCCCTTGCTCATACCTCTTGTACAACAATGACTTACTGTATTTGAACTCACAGAGGTCACTGACGAGAACACATTCATCCTAACATCCCTGACATAGAACATGGGAGCTGAAGCCCCCACCCCAGCTCTCCAACTTCACTTCCCACATGCTCTTCCTCACTCATCTTGCTCCAGCCACACGTGTAGCCTTGCTGGTCCTCGGGCCCGCTGCACACTCCTGCCTCCAGGCCTCTGAACCAGCTGCTCTCGCTGCCTAGAACTTCCCTCTTTTTCCCTGGCCACCTGTTCTAAGATCCTCCTACCTAGTCACACTTTACTCCATCACCCTGCTGTATTGTCATTTTTCACTGCCCTATCCATTATCTATTTGTTTCCCTTAGAGACTTTAAGCTCCATGAGAGGAGAGTATTTTGTCTGATTTGTTTTCAGTCTCATAACCATTTGATGAATATTTGTTGAATGAATGATTAATGAGTGAACTTCAATCACTGCCATCCCTTCAATAACAATAGCTAGGTCTGTATTGCTCTTACTGTGTGTGCCCAATGCTGTTCTGAGTACTTGGCATGTATTAGCTTTGCCTGTATTTACTCATTTGACCCCGACAGTAAACCTTTGGAGGTAAGAGATACAATTGCCATCCTTGTTTTATAGTTGGATAAACTGAAGCACAGAGGTTGGCCCAGTAACTGATATACAAGCCAATAAGTCTGGATTTGGTGCCAGAAATGGGGTGCTGTTGTATACCCTAAGATTACAAAGCTGTTAAGAAAAATTGGACCAGAATTTGAACCCAGGCACTCTTGTTCCCAAGCTCAATTATGACTCTTCTTAATTACAATTTCCCTCAAACTCTATTTTAACCTCCTTTCTCTTCCCTTTACTCTATCCTCTGATTTCTTATAGCCTCCTGGGTCAATCCATCTTGACCCTCCCCAGGTTACAAACTTCAGAGTTCTCACTGAACCCACCTCTTCCCCCATTTCCTCAATAAAATGGCACTAAATTTGTTTATAACTCAGGGAGTCTGTGACTAAGGTTGGAGGAAAAAAAGTCACATCTTAATTTGCACTTAGCTCTAACTGAAATTATGAATGGAGGCAATGAATTGCAGAAGTATTAACAGTGTTAGCAGCACCTATGACTTTGTTGTCAACAGAAAGCACATTTTAATGTCACGTTACAATTATTGCAGATATCTTGAAATGTCATTTATTCTCATCACTACCTTGAAATTGTTAGAACTGCCACTAGATCTTTAGTGCCACTAAAGTACATTTGTAACAAATCTGATGCTCAGGATATTTTAGGGTGTTTGTTTGTTTTGCTCAGGATATTTTGATAACTAACTTTCAGTAGAATAGTCTGCTTTGTGTTTGTGTTTGATTTTATGCATTTTAAAACACAATTCTGAGACTGGGTTCTGGGCTTCACTGGACTGAAAAAGTTTCCATAATTCAGTAATGAGAGGACAGCACCCCCCACTCAGACAAAGAGCTAGTAAGTCCTACTCATTCTTCTTCTGAAATACTTCTGAGTCTCTCCATCACTCCTGTTCTCATTCAGATCCACCACTTTTCTCCCCTACTTCAACATATTTCCTTTCTCCTGGCCTCCCTCTTGTTTATCTTACTTTCCAGTTTTAAGAAATCATGATAAAATTTATAACCAGCATTTACGCTGAGTACTAGGGTTTACAGAGATGTTACAAACAGCTCACAAATTGCTCCCTTGGTCTAACCATACCTTAAGATATAAATATGTCTAAAACAAGTCAGATGACTGCATATAAAAATGGAATGTTTGAGTTTTTTCCTCAAAAAATGTAAGAATTAGCCACTGAGCCCATAGTCCCACAAAGTATTGCTGAGCTTCTATCAAAAAATAGTCATATTCTTCAGCTAGGACTGCAGTTCTCCTGTTTACAACAGGCCCCATCATTCTTTATTGTACTCCTAACACGAAAGCTAAGCATTTCTGAAATATTTCACCTTCAACCAAGCCTGCACCAATCATCTGTTACCTGACAATCAAGTTAGCAGCTTGGTCTATAAAGTACTTCACAAATACTTCACTATTTAATCTTTATAAAAGTCCCATAAGGTAAATAAGGTAGGAATTCTCACTATCTTGTTTCAGAGATGATACAGATGGAGGCTCAAGGAAGATAAATAACACACATATTGTCACTTAGAGAAGAGTCTGTGCCCAGACTCCCTGTTCTTGCTCCTGAACTGTACTCGCTTTAGAATTACTTTATAAAACACCAAAATAGGGGCCCCTCTGGTGGCACAAGGAGTTGAGCACCACACTATGATGCTTCCATGGCCACTGTGGCTCAGGCTTGATTCCTAGCCAAGGAGGGGACCCGCATGGCACAGCAGACCTCTTCTGCCTCGCCCACTGCTTCCCTCAACAGTGTGTTTCAGTCGATCTGCCTGTTCTGCTCCCCACTCTGTCTCTGGTGGGTCCTCTCACCCCCCCCCCCATGCCTCTGGCCTGTACCTAAGCTCTTGTATGCATAAATAAAATTAAAATCCTTAAAAAAA
>JAGFMF010011788.1:112510-125193 GCA_019455555.1 Galemys pyrenaicus | reverse complement strand
CTTTCTTTCCCCTCCCCCGCTCCCTCCCTCCCTCCCTCTCTCCCTCTCCCTCCCTCCCTCCCTCCCTCCCTCCTTCCCTCCCTCCCTCCCTCCCTCCCTCCTTCCCTCTCTCCCTTCCTCCTTCCTTTCTTCTTCTTTCTTTCTTATTTGTTTATCTATACATACAGGAACTGGGGTACAGGTCAGAGGTGCAGGTGAGAGGATTCACCAGAGACAGAGCTGAGGGGAGCAGCGGGTGAGACAGGAGAGGTCTGCTGCTCCATGTGGGTCACCTTCCTGGCCAGGGATGAAACTCGTGCTGCAGTGGCTGCCAATAAGAACACAGCTCTACGCCTTAACCCCTTGCGCCACCGGGGAGGCCTCTCTTTCTCCACATCATGCCTCATATATCCTGCCCCAGGCAACCCCCTCACCCTCTTCATGACCTGTCCTAGTTGACCAAGACTCTCCTACTTGGCTGCTCCCATAACTTTATTCACCCTTCTCTTCTAACACCACATGATCTGTGGTCTCCTATTGCAAAAGAAACAAAAATTCTTTAAAGACAAGACCTCTCTTATCTCTTAGGAAATCTTGAACTCACTGAGGATTGTGTCCGAGGGAAGAGGAAGGAGGGTGCCTCCAAGGGTAGCAAGTAGAGGACATGAGGTTGGGGGAACACCCTCTGTACATACTGACTTTACTCAAGAGTGGAAGGATGTCTGGACCCTCAGAAAACATTTTAGATGGACTACCCCCAAAGATTCCTGGGCCCTAAACTTGTCTCAGAAGCAAGTGAGTCTCCAACTTGAGGAGCCCCTCCAGGCTGGGACAAAGGGCGGTCTCAGCATAGACAGATGCATCAAGAGGTTCTGAAAGTCCTGATACCTTAATGGAGAGAAGTGACAACATAGGCCAAAGCGCCTACCTCCCAGAATTAAATAATAATAATATTACATGGCAGGTATCTTCTGAAAATCACCCCCAATTGGCCTACCTCCTGTTATTTCTGACCTCTCCAAAAGGACTTGCTTCTAACCAATGAAATATTTCAATATTGAGGGGAATGGAATGTTCATGGTTAGATTATAAATGTTTCCAGTTTCTGCCCGGACTCTCTTTGCTGACCTTGACAAAGTCCCCACATTAAAGATAAATTGAGGGTGACCTCTGGTAAACAGCTATTTAGGAACAGAGGCCCTTTGTCCAACAGTTTGTACAAGGAGAAAGTTTCTACAGCCAGAATTTCTCAAGAGCAGATCCTTCCCCAGTCAAACCTTCAGATGAGACCCAATACCGGGGCTTGCTTTCAGCCTTGTGAATGATCTAGAAGCAGAGAACTTAGCTAAGCCACACAGGGATTCCTGACCCATAAAAACAGTGAAATAATCAATGCGTGTTCTTTAAAGCTGCCAAGTTTGTGGAAACTTGTTAAGTGGTTTGTGGCGATTCATAATAGTGAGTATAAACACAAACACTTAGGATGCTATCGACATGCCACACTCTGTTTTAAGACCTGCCTGTATATTAAGTCGCTCAAGCCTCAGCCCCACCCAGAGGCACAGAGCAGTTAGATGACATGTGCAGCTGTCAGTTCCCCAGCCAGGACTGCAGTCAGTGTCTGCTCCCTCTGTGGAGGGCTTTCCTACTCTGCCGGGTGTGCAAGCCAACCCTCCTACGTATTTGAGATACCAGTCTACTCAAACACAAAAGTTAAAGATACAAGTAAGGGTGAGCAACTTAAATGCACTAGGGAGGGGGGGAGTTTAGAATATTTAACCGGCAGGAGGCGCCACTTGTACAGTGTGGGTCATTAGGAGGTGTAGGAAGCTCCAGGAAGGGACTCAGAGGGTGGTGGAGCTTACTGCTGGGAGAGGGGTTAGGGGTGGAAGGGAGGGTCTCCAGGCAACAGCTATTTACTAACTGGTATGGAAATATTTTAATATTTTAGCAATCAACTGTACCAATGTGTCCCAGCTGAATATCTGCTCTGAATACACAGAGAAGATAATTGAAGCCAAAAGAATAAGAATCCAAACCGTGAATCATACGAGAATAATTCTGCATTGGCTTAGGAATGGATTAAACACCATGATTTTTTTTTTTTTAATATCCCAACAGGTTTTAAATTTCCAAGTTATATGTAATCCTGGGGGCCTCCTCTGAGTGCATCATAAGCAAAATGAAAACCAAGGGCTTACACTTTGCTTCTCTACCACAGCTGTGTTAGCATCACCTGAGAACTTTAAAAATGCCAATTCCTGGACTCCACTGCAGAGTGAGATTTAATGCGGTAGGACATAAGCTTTGGGGTTTTTAAAACTTTCCAGGGGACCCTGATGCACAGTCAAAACTGGAAACCACTGACCTAACGCCATGCTTCTCAAAGTGTGGCCCCCAAACCAGTAGCATTGACAGCATCTGGGAGCTGTGCTGAATCGAAAACTCCCAGGGGGCCTGCAATACCCGTGCTGGAACAGGTCCTGTTGACAAGTGTTCAGGGCGTTGGTGTGTGTTCAGGGCCCTGAGAGCGGGCAAAATTTACAGAATCAGACAAAGCCACATAAGGGGAAAAGTCACTGAAAATCTTTTTCCACTGCAAAGACATTCAACACCCCACCATGTCACTAACCTGCTGAGTCAGCCAGAGACCAGCACAAAGGCCAACCTCAGGACAGGAGTTTCAGGGTGCAGATTTAAGAGGAATAGTTTAGTCCCAGAAATTAGTTGCACTTGTAGGAACAAGCTAAGCAGGAGTTTCACGGAAACAGGATGCTTCCTGCCAAGGTTGAAAGAGAAAACACATGAAAAAGAGTCCCTTCCCCCACAGCTGAGGAGCTGGCCAGCTCCCCGGTCTCCGCAGGCGCCCTTTGATGAAGATCCTTTTTATATGGGCGTCCTCATTGTGCAGCAAGAACTGAAGAATCCCAGAATGGCCCAGGGTCTGCCAACAAGCTCAGGCTCCATGCCCACTTACAAAGAATTTTCAGCAAACGTGTCTGCTAAAAGAACCCAGACATTCACCTTAGTCCTTCCCCAAGTTCAGAGACTCGCTTCCAGGGGCTGTGTGTGCAGCTGGGGGCATTCAAATGATTTGAGACAAAAACTACCAGAGTTTTGGAAACAGACCCAGCTGGACTGGAATATTATTTCTGAGCTGTGTGACCTTGGGAAGATGTCTTAACCACTCTGGGCTCTAGTTTTCTGATTTTAAAAAAGAGGGAAGGGTGATTAAAAAAATTGAGGGGCCTCCCTGGTGGCGCAGTGGGTTAAGCAACGCACTATGAAGCAAACAGCAGCCACCGCAGCACGAGTTCAATCCCTGCCGCCGGCCAGGGAGGGGGCCCACATGGCGAGGCAGACCTCTCCTGCCTTGCCCACTGCTCAGCAGCGTGTTTCAGTCCATCTGCCTGTTCTCCCCGGTCTGTCTCTGGTGAATCCTCTAACCGCCCTGGACTCTGGCCTGTACCCCAGCGCTTGTATGTATAAATAAAAATAAATCTTAAAAAAAAAAAGATTAAGAGAAAACATGAGAGTGCCTGTTATAATGGGCGACATGCTCACAGCAGGACGCGTCTTAACAAATGTGAATAAACAACAAACAGCCTCGCATTCCAGGCCTCAGGAGCCCCGCCCACCTCTCGCTAGGATTCACAGCGGGACCCGCGGTCTGCATCCCTCAAACCCTGCAGCCCGCCGCCTGTCTTTGTAAATACAGTTTGGTGGGCACCGACCTATGCTCATTCACTCATGCATTCTCTCTAACTGCTTTTACCTGACGGCAGGGGTGCTGTTAAAACGGACACCAAATGACTACATGATCCCCAAAGCTGAAAATCTTCACTCTCTGGCCCTTTACGGAAGCCTGCACTCCAGACTGAGATGTTAGGTTTTCCTCTCTTAGCCACAAACTCATTTCAATCTCTAGCCTTCTTCCACCTCGTCTTTACTCACCATCTACTTTGTGCGTAAGCCCCATCAATACATAATCAATAAGATAAGCTCTATGCCCTTTTGGAGGTGGCATTTGGGGGGCATGAGTGGGCATTCATTTATTTTCTTTAACTTTAACTCATATTGAAAACATACAATGTGGGCCTTCCTGGTGGTGCAAGGGGTTAAGCACCACACTACGAAGCATACTGCAGCATGAGTTTGATCCCTGTCTAGAGGGGTGACCCACATGGTGTGGCAGACCTCTCCTGCCTCACCCACCGGCTGCTTCCCTGAGCAGTGTATTTCAGTCAATCTGCCTATTCTGCTCCCCACTCTGTCTCTGGTGAATCCTCTCATGCCCCACACCTCTGTCCTATACCCCAGTTCTTATATGCACGAATAAATCATTTTTAAAAAAACATTTAAAATAAGACATATAATGTGTCAAGCACCAGTCTAAGTATTTTGCAGATATTCAATCCTTGTAAAAACTCATAGCAAGCACTATTCTAGTCCTCATTTTATAGAGAAGGCAACTATGATTCAGAGAGGTAGACTCACTTGTCCAAGATCACACAGCAAATAACAGGACTAGAGTGTGAATCCAACTAGACTGACTGAAGAACCACTAACTAGCTGCATGAACTTCTCATTCAGAATATTCTGATCTAAGAGCAAATCAGAGGAACTTATGTGCATGTGCCCGGCTGTACCCGTACTACAGGAGGGGAAGGACAAGGGTGGCTGTTCCTCCAGGACCCTGTTGCCTGAGCTCTGCCGCATCAATGCACTGTCCCAGACTCTGCACCAGGACTTTTGTAACTGCTCAGAGAAGCTGTGGTTTCTGCCCAGGGCCACCAGTTTTGATGAAGGTGGCTCCTTCTGCCCAAAACCTGTCCTTTGCCCCGTACTTGAGGCACTCCAGAAGAACTCAAAACAGGTGAGAACAAACTTCTTGGATGGCAAAGGAACACATTTGCTTTGCAAAGCCATTTCAGGGAGTTGGTGGGATTTTTGGTTAACTGTGCTATCTGTGATCTGACTTATGACCCAGAGCTCATCTAAGGGTTTTAAGGCCCAATCCCCAATCCAAAGAGGCTGTGACAAGTTGGAAATGTTAGCAGGTGAGAGGTTATTTGGTTTGATTGTAACCAACTTGGCTGTTACTAGGCTGATTCTAGCAGCCAGGAGAGAGAATATGTCCTGTGTGCCACGTTTGACATCAGGATTTTATAGATTTTGTTCTGAACCTGTCTCAGACTTGACACAACCAAGTTCAAATATCGAGTGCCTTCTACACACAAAGCTCTTATACTGAGCAATTGCAGAGAATCAAGGATCAATAAGAAAAGGACCTCACCTTCAGAGAGTTTAGTGACTAAAAGAGCAGGAGAAAACTTAATGGTTATGTCTCATTCATTCATTCTACTGTGTGTCGGGCATTCCCAAGTTCATGATCTTGCAAAGAAAGGAATTAAAAGTGTTGGCTCTGGGGTCCAAGGCTGGTCCTACCCTATTGATTATTTTCCTTTCTGTGCCTCAGTTGCCTCCTCTGTGAATAATCATACCATGAGCTCATACCCGAAGCCCCTTGACCCATGGCAGGAAGTTGTGGGATAAGTGGGGCTTGACCACTGTGTAACCCCTGGATGCTGTGTAATACAGTCACTTGTCTGTATTTCTGCCTCTTCCAGGCAGACCATCCTGACTACAGCATGCTGGGCTTAAAACTAGAAAATGCCTAGGACAGACAATTAGAGATAAAGTGTGGTTCACTTGTTCTAAAAGACTTGAAGACTACAGTCACTTGTCTGTATTTCTGCCTCTTCCAGGCAGACCATCCTGACTACAGCATGCTGGGCTTAAAACTAGAAAATGCCTAGGACAGACAATTAGAGATAAAGTGTGGTTCACTTGTTCTAAAAGACTTGAAGACTGCAGTCACTTGTCTGTATTTCTGCCTCTTCCAGGCAGACCATCCTGACTACAGCATGCTGGGCTTAAAACTAGAAAATGCCTAGGACAGACAATTAGAGATAAAGTGTGGTTCACTTGTTCTAAAAGACTTGAAGATCTCAAAGTCAGAGACATAAAAAAGACATCAACATAGATATACAAGTTCCCAGGGATTGGTCAGCTATTCACTCAACAAACATAGATGCAACATTGACATTTTTCTAAGCATTGAGGACATAGTAATGGACAAAGAAGACAAAAAACAAAACAAACCCTGCCTTCATGTGCTGGCAGCCCAATTTACAAGAAAACACAATTGTAGATAATAAAGAGAGTGATGTGTTCCAGTGATGATGAAAAGGGGGCATCTGCATGAGAAGGTGACATCCCCACTGAGACTAGACAGCAAGGAACCAGTCATAATAAAAATGATTCAGACATGGGACAAGTGCAAAGGCCCTGAGGTTGAGAACTTGAAAACACAGGGACCATAAGGGAGGCCTGTGAATTTGACCAAAATGTAAGCAGTAGTGATAGAAGTATAGGCAGCAATGAAGCTGATGGACACTACCTGGGTGGAAGCAGTTAAAAGAACTGGAGAGCGTGTGCACAGACGTGATCAAAGGACCCTTGAAGTGTTGAAAGAACAGACTTTTGGAGTGATGATAAAAGACAGGAATCAGCAGTGGGTGACAGGATAACCGTGAGGCGAGAGGACATTTATTCACCAGTTGTTTAGGCTCCAAAGACTAGGGTGGAAAATCTGATCAGTCCTAAGGGATAGAGGTGCACCATGGGGCATGGGGAGGGCACCTCCCCAGTCTTATGTAGCTGACTGCAGCCAAAGCTGCTAATTCAAAGGACAAAGGAGGGTCTTTCTACACTAAAAAGCCCCCAGCTGCACTGAAAAAGAAGCTCCCTGGGACCAGACTTTTTTTTTTTTAAGTATTAACTAGGCTAGAATTGTCCATCTGCCGCCCTTAAAAAAAAAAAAAAAGAAGAAGAAGAAGTGTTCTGACTTGCAAGCAGGTCTTCTTTAAAGGTCAGGCTTCAATTGAATTGTGATGTCTAAACAACCTGCTGTTCTTGTTTTGTCTTTGTGTGAACTAAGGACTCCAGATGTTTAATACTTTGCCCTCCCTGGGAGCAAACAAATAAACTGTTATCAGGACTTCCTATGTGCCTTCCATGTAACAATGTGCAGAATTTAGTCTTTGTAAGAATCCCAAAGGGGGAAATACTATAATTCCCATTTTACAAACCAGGAAACTGAGGCAGAGAGAGGTAAAAATGCCCTTTCCACAAAGTCACGGGGCCAGAGGTGGAGTGGGGTGAAGAAGAGAGAGATGCAGAGCTGGAATCTGAATTCCAGCCATTTGGCTTCCAGTTCAAAAACTCAATAGACCCCCAGACCAAAGCCAGATCGGTTCTATATCAGACACCACCTGAAATTTTTCAACAGTCTTTCAAAGCCGAGTTTCCCCACACACCCCCAGTTTGTCTTTTCCAAGCCCTTGATGGATAAAAAAAAGAAATCACGATATATGTAAAATCACCATATTACGTATTGTATGATGAAAATTGCGTCCCTGCTTTGGGCTATCTTCCATTTTCCAGTTCACTGGGACCAGGAAGGGTGGACCAAGAGTGCGCTGACCGCTGCCAGCTCTGACCTCAGGCGCCAGCATTGCTCGGGAACCAAAGCGCCACCTCGTGGCTAGTCCTTGCAGGCACAGGTGAGACGGCGTGAACACAGGTGAGAATGGGGTTTCCCTGGCCTGGCTGGGTACTGCACTCTCACGCCTGACACCCAATTTCCAGAGAGAGAAGGGCGGGAGGCAATGAACAAATCACTCATGCCTATTTAATGAAACCTCCATCACCCAAAAGAGGGACTCAGAGAGCCCTAAGCATCTCCTCCATCTGGAAGATCCTGGATGATAGCCTTTGTGAAAACGGGTGATCTAGTGAGTAAATGGGCTTCCTGAGTTCTGTGAGCCAGTCTAGTAAATTAATAGAACCTAAGGACACTGTCATGAGGACCTCTGATCTATAGCCAGGGGGTTGGTCAGAAGCGCAGGTAACAGCGTAGGCCTGAGGCTGCCTCTGACATGGAGGGTGGTCTTGGGAGACTGAGCCCTTTTTCCGTGGAATCTGATCATAATAATGAGAGTGCAAGTAGGTGCAGCCCTCCAGCAGGAACCTTGGTGAACACTGGTGATTTGACCTGGCAGTCTCATTACTGGGTATTTATTCTTCAAATACGGTTTGCCAAGATACAGAGGCACAAGCTTGCTCACTGCTGCATTATTTGAAATAGCTAAAACTGAGGCGTGTCTGTCATTTGGTGAGTGCTTGAATATAATCAGAGTGCAAGTAGGTACAGCCCTCCTGCAGGAACTTTGGTGAACATTGGTGATTTGATCTGCTATTATGTGCCAGATTTCCCAAAGCTACTTCTTTAAAGATTTTGAGAGCAGGAATATTTTTGGATTTGCTAGCCAGTATCTGTTGGACACTCCACAGTAGCAGTACCAGAAACTAGCCACAGACTATGCACACAAAAGGGCTATTGGAATTTAAACTTTGAATCTCATAGAATTGTCACATATCAAGCATGTGTTAATTTTCCCCCCAACCACTTAAACATGTAAAAAACTTTTGGAACCCATGGACCATACCAAAACAGGTAGGGAGAGAGCTTGCTGGCTGGTGTGCTAGAAGCTGGGACAATTCACGAGCAAGCAAAATAGAAATTCCCCTTGGAGCTGGGGGAAGGACAATCAACAAGATAAAAATTCAAATATTCAATACATGTAAGCTGTAGCTCACATGTGCTGATGGGAAAGTAAATTAGAGCAGGGGAAATAGATTGTAGGAGCTGCCTTTTAAATAGAGTGGTGAGGAAAGACTCCCGGAAGAGGTGGCCCTTATGTGAAGACTGAACGGAGGTGAAGAAGGAGCCTTGTGGGTATCAGAGGGGAAAGCATTTCAATCACAGGGCAGGACCTCCTTGACATGTTTGAGGAAAAGGGAGGAGGTCCGTGTGGCTGGGGAAGAGAGAGTCTGGGGCAAGTTGGAAGAGATGAAACAGGAAGTGACAGGAAGATCACAAAGGCCCTTGTGGTCCTCAGGGAGGACTGTGGTTTTTAACCAAGTAAGGTGGGAATTGTGAAAAACTGACTTTCCCATTTGAAATCATGCAACTAAAAATAAATAAATAAACCACGCAACTATTTTATTAGGCAATGAAAATGGAAAAAGGGGGCAGAGACCAAATGGGAAATTGATTTACCACAAGAATAGGTTTTCCTTCTGATCAGTTCAGGTCCCCCAGACACCAGGACAAATCAGGTCACTCACCCCTCTCCCATCTGGCAACCTGCAGGATGTCTGGGCCTGAGCCCCCCACCTCCTAGAAATAGCCAGTCCTGACTTGAGAGTCCATGCCATCCCTCTCCTGGCTTGGTCTCCAGATGCTTCAGTAACCCCAGGGACCTGTTGTCCATCTGCATAAGAAGCAGAACAACAGCAATAATAACAACAGTGTTTGCCCTCACTGCTTCACAAGATTGCTGTGTGCATGCAAGAAAACTTGGAACATAGAAACATTTTGGAAAATAATCACATGCTGCACAATCTATTTATAACAATGGCAATCAGGAGTGAATGAGTTCACATATATCAAGAGCTTGGAGCTGTTCCCTGCAGATAGTAAGTACTCCATAAATATTGGTTATTATTATTGTTATCAGCAGCATAGCATAATGAGTATTATCCATGGTAGCTGGCTTGCAGCTTGCTTAGCTACCCTCTCCCCACCCTCTATTCTCCCACCAAGGTCCTCTATCCTCTGATGGTGATAATGTAGAGGATGGCGATGGTGATGACTGACACCGCAGATAGTGGTGACAGTCATGGTGATGGTGATGGTGATGGTGGTGTTCATGATGATGACTCAGAAACACGCTGCTCACACTGCAGTCCACAAACAACAATGGTCTCATCTGTGAGGTGGTTAGAAAGAAATGCAGAGTTCCAGGCCCTGTCCAGACCTACTGAATCAGAATCTGTATTTAATAAGTCTGTTCAGGGTTTTGCAAAGACAGTGAAGTGTGAGACCACCCTGGAAATTTTTTCCTCTAAGTGGCCCTCCAGCACCCCCAGACCCTCAGAGTACCCCCTCTTAGCACCTCTTCCTGCTTGGCATCACTTATTCAATGTGGGTTTTCCCTGCTGGGTGGGAGCATGGGAAGAGCTGACCATTGACTGGTGTGTCTCCAAAGTCCCTCATGGAGCTGGGCGCAGAGATGGTGCCTTAAATATAGATGAGTGGAGCAGAAACAGGATGAGAGGAGGAGCCAGGTAGGAGAAGATAAGTGGCGGAGGGAGTGAGGGGGAGAAGAGAAGCCACAGAAGAAAGACAGGGTGCGATGGAAGGGAGTCAGCACCTCCTCACTCTGGGTGCAAGAACCTCCAAGTGGTTTAGAGCCACCCAGGGAGAACATCTGTGGGGCATAGCACAAAACACTCAAACTTCCACCTCTGCTACTGTTTCAAGTAAGAGGAAGAGAAGTGATGAGTTTTCTTAATCCTTAGTGTGTGACGGACTCAAGTCACTTAGCTGGTTGGCAGCAGCCCTCACTCATTCCCCTCTGGTGTGTTCATTCAACAGATGTTTATGGGGCAACTACTGGGAACCAGCCTGAATCCTTTTCATTTTCAGCTTTTCTTAGTTTTAACTTCATTTTAACCTAACCCAGTATTGTCAATATTTTACCATTTCCCCATGTAACAATATAGACATGATTAAAGAGATTTTTGTATTCATTGTTTAGACTGTTTTTGACAGTGTGTGATTTACTTATTTTTTAACTGCGGTAACCTTAGCTTACAACGCGGTATGATACAGAGGTACAGGATCACAGTTCTTCGGCTGTATGTCGCCACAGCGCCTCCCCCCTGCCACCAAGGCTCCTGAAGTCCCCCCACCACAGTCCACCATAGTTCACTGGGCCTTGCTGTCTTCCCTCCCTAGTCTTAAGTCCTAGGGGCACAGCAGTGAAAAAGACAAACACTCATCCCTGTCAGGGACATTCAAGTGGGTGAGATAGATAAGAAACACGATAATCATAATCAGCAACAGCATAATCTGCTCAGACCTGTGTGAATGGGTTGAAGGATTGGGATTTGGTTAGCACAGTGGGGATGAGGCTTAAAGATCCCTGCCTAGAAGTCAAGAATTGTAGAAAATAATACCAGCCCAGAAATGGTAAGAAGTGGCAAAGCTGGCATCCTCTCCCCTTCTAGAAGAGGACTCCAGATGTGTGAACAAAGGTCTCTTCCAGAGATGGCAAAAAGACATTCAAAACTCTCAGAAAGATGTTTTGCAAAAGGAGTCATGTTCACTATGGTTAACTTCACCTTGTGAGAACAAATGCTACAGTTAATACTGCGGTGACTGTTTCAAAGTTGTGACATATTTGAAATTTCACACTGCATGATGACAGACAGCAGCTGGACTCACTGCTGGAGACAACTCAGATATGGATGTAGAGGGTTTATGTCATCCACATAAGAGTGATTCCACTCTTAGGAATCTACCCTAAAAACACAAAGACACAGGGCCTCCCTGGTGGCGCAGCGGGTTGAGCACCGCACTATGAGGCATCCTGGGCACAACAGCGCCAGTTCCATCCCCGGCCAGGGAGGGGCCACACATGGCCCAGCAGTCCTCTCCTGCCTCGGCCCCTGCTCCCCTCAGCCATGTGTTTCGGTCGATCTGCCTGTTCTGCTCCCTGCTCTGTCTCTGGTGAATCCTCTCACCTCCCATGCCTCTGGCCTGTACCCCAGTTCTTGTATACAGAAATAAAAAAATCTTTAAAAAAACAAACACAAAGACACTAAGTTGAAAGGAAACCTGCACTCCTGTGTTTACTGCCAAGATATGCAAATACCCCAAGAGTCCCCAAACAGATAAATAACCAAGATATGGCATGTGCATGCAATGGAATACTACTCAGCAATCAAAAAAGTTAAATTCATATCATTTGCAGTAACATGGGTCAAAGTGGAAGGGATTTTGCTAAGCGGAAATAAGTCAAAAGGAACAAGATAAATATCAGATGGTTTCACTTATATGTAGAATATAGAGAAACTGGACAAAGGGTCAGGAAAAAGATAAACTTGCAAGCTGATGATAAATCTGAGGAATACAACAGGGAAGGGGAAGGAGAGGGGTCAAAACAGGGGAGGGAAGAGCCCAAGGGACTATGGTGATGGGTCACAGGTGATAGGGTGATGGTAGATTTACAGGAACTACACCTGAAGGGAGAAATCAAATACTGCACAAAAATTAACAACAATGTAAGACAATTTTTTTCTTAAAAGAGCTTGAGTTTTGAAAGCTGGCAGCCTGGGTTTGAATGCCAATTTTGCCACCTTCTAGCTGTGAGAAAACAAATTACTTCCCCTCCCCAAGTTTCCCCTTTTTTTCCATTCATAAATTGGAGATAGAGCATAACTGCATGGCCGTTACAACAAGGCCACAAGAGCATGAAGTGCCTGGTATGTAGTAGGTGCCTAGTAAACACCAGCAGTCATGATTATTATCGTAAGTTCTAGTCATTGTCTTCCTTGGGTGACAGGGTTTGTTGTTGTTTTGTTTTAATTCTTTAATTCACAGATACTTTTCCCTCCTCTAAAAATATCTCTGCTCAACTTCTCTTGTCATCAGAGAAATGCAAATCAAAACCACTATGAGATACCACCTCACCCCAGTGAGAATGGCACATATCAAAAAAAGGAGCAAC
>JAGFMF010011788.1:74830-111910 GCA_019455555.1 Galemys pyrenaicus | reverse complement strand
GACTGAGATGATGGTGCACTGGTGAGATGGTGATGGGGAATACATGGGGATTACAATTAATGGCAAGTATATGTAAATTTTAAAATATTTTAATAAAAATATCTCTGCTGAAATAACTCATTCTAACCTCTTAGAAAAGCCTCACTGAGTCTGAGAAAACTAATCAAATTTCTTTTGAAAAAGGAAACAAAGAGGAGAATAGAAATAAATGGAGACTAAAGGGAGGGAAGGAGAGAGGGAAAGGGTAGGGGGAGAGAGAGAGCGAGAGAATCAGTGCAGGTGTGTCCTAGAGAGGGGGATGGGGAACAGTGTTTAGCATTGCAGCTGCAAATTTAAGGGTACTTTAGATATTTATGGAATGACGGATGGATGGGTGGGTGGGTGGATGGATGGATGGATGGATGGGAAATGGAAGGAAGTGGATGGGTGAGTAGCTGGATAAATATATAGACGGATGGATGGATACATGAGGGAGTAAATGGATGGTGCCGGAGGACCGCTAGTAAGGTGGATGGGTGACTAGAATAAATGAGTAGAAGGGTGCCTGGATGGAGGGATGGATGGGTGGTAGGTGGGTGGGTGGGTGGGTGGATGGATCAAGAGGAGAGAATGTCAAAAGGAACACGGTGTAGGAAAAAATTAACACAGCTTTGTCACCACATTACCTTTCTACACGATGTTCACATGTGCCACCAGATGTCAGCCTAACCTCAGAAAAACCACTCACCAGCGCCCACGTTAACATCACCTTTCTCACCTGACCTGAAGCCCTTTGATTTAAAATGAGCAATGGTTCATTTGGATAACACAATTTTTGCACCAGGTATCTACACACACCCCTCAGCACACTACAAATCTACCTGGCATTTATAACCCTCCCAGCAAACACACATCCAGGGGAAGCCTAGAAGCTGTGTGTGGTGCCAGAGAGGATAGGGCTAACTTCCCAGAGGGCAGGACAAGAGCATGGAAAGGGCGGGAGAGTGGACTTCTAGACTCCCAGGAGTTATTAGTGTCCAGCTCTATCCCAGCTACAATCACCTCAGAATCTGTATTCATATCCCACCCTCCTGCTGACTGCCCCAAATCCATTCCATCTCTAGCCTTTGCTGAATAAAGTTCTTGATAAAAGGGGGAGGGATGGAGAAACACCTGCCCTTCCACCATGCTGAGGACTAACACGGTCCCCCTTCAGTCATCAAACAGCTTAGAAAGAGGGGATCCACAGTTGAGGAGATGAGCCCAGGGGGCCGTTCTCCCAGAAGCCACAGAGCCAGCGGAAGCCCCTCTCCCCCAACTCCTGTGGTGACTTCCTGGAGAAAGCCCACTGTGGGGGTCACTGGCATAGAGAATGAGAGCCCAGAGCTAGGGGCACCAGAGCCACGTTCTTCCAGCCCTAGTCTCTTCATTCAGCACAAGTGTTTAGCTCCAGCCCCCCAAACTGCAGGCTCAGTCCTGTGCTCACATTAAAAGTGTGAGTCCCACTTCCCCCCCGCAACCCCCCAGAGCGGCATTTCTCAGCCAGGTCCAGGAATGCCACCCTGTTGGAAATATCTGCCAGCTGATCCCAGCAGACACAGACCTCAGAGCGGGATCCTCTGAGCATGCCCTGCCATGCTCCTTATTGTTGCACCTTGGGGTGCCCCCCAGTCTCCAAGACAGGCAGGGATGGAGTTTGAGATCCCTTCACAGAGCACAGCCTTATGAGTGTGCTCGTCATGGGAACGTGCCCCCCGAGGCTTGCCAGGAACAGGCTGCGCCAGCCCCCAGGAGACCTGAGTATCGCCCCCACCCGTGTCCCTGCTGGGTCTGGGGCTCACACCCACCCCGCATACTCACTCCCATTCTTTCCTCCTGGCCTGGGGGGTGCTGTGGATTTTGTGGGCTTGGTGGGCCAAGATGACATCCCGGTGGTCCACCACGCCACCCCGTCGCTTTGGAGGGGGTCCCTCGAAGCTGCCGCTCATCCGATGGGAACGGATGTCCTGTGGGTTGCTGGGTGTGTACACCGGGGCACCATCCAGATCTGGGGACCCCAGGACACGGTCATGCAGGGCATCATAGTAACTCGGGGGGGAGAACATGGGGTCCGGGACCTGGGAGGACTTCAACATCCATGGGCCTTGCAGAGAAAAGCCACGGTCTTCTGCCTCCAGCACAGTAAGGGTGAAACTAGAGTGAGAGAGACAAGAGAGAGGGAGAGGGAGAGTGAGGGAGGCGCAGAGAGAGTAAACGGGCAGAAGGGACCAGAGCTCAGCGGATAGCACGGCGGCCTGCCTCCTTCCCAGGAAGTCAAAATGCAGCTCCAGTGGAAGAGGCTTTAGTAATTCCTTGGCAACTGGGCCAGAAAAGCCAGATCTTAAGAGCTGCCTGGCAACAGCGCGATGTGGTAAAAGACCACGAGGCCGTGTCACAGGACACCTGGTCGCCTCGGAAGTGCCAGCCACAGAGGGCAGGAGGCTGGGCTGCTCAGCACCTCCGTGTTCCCGCTGGCCACATGGGCTGTCAGGAGCCTGTTTGTTCATTTTCCTTTGGTCCCTGGGTCTTACAGCACCACGAAGTCACTTAGAAAACAGGAACGCCAAGCTCAAGGTCAGGCTTTAAAATGCTTATGGGATGTGGCCATCTGTCCAGTGAGCCTGCTCATCCCACCTTAGCTGGTTTTGGTTTTTTTGTTTTGTTTTTTCTTTTAAGATTTTATTTATTTATACACACAAGAGCCAGGGTACAGGCCAGAGGTGTGGGGGTGAGAGGATTCACTGGAGACAGAGTGGGGAGCAGGACAGGCAGACTGACTGAAACACACTGCTGAGGGAAGCAGCAGGCCAGGCAGGAGAGGTCTGCCTGCGTCCTGTGGGTCCCCTCCCCAGCTGGGGGCAGAGATCAAACTCTTGCTGCAGTGGCAGCATTTTGCTTTATAGTGTGCTGTTTAACCCACTGCGCCACCAGGGAGGCCCCTGGTTTTCTGTTTGTTTGTTTTTTTAAAAAATATTTTATTTACGCATACATGATCTGGGGTACAGGCCAGAGGCACAGGGGGTGAGAGGATTCACTAGAGACAGACTGGGGAGCAGAACAGGCAGATTGACTGCAGTATATTGCTGAGGGGAGCAGCGGGGGAGATAGGAGGGGTCTGCCATGTCATGTGGGTCCCCTCCCTGGCCAGGGATTAAACTCATGCTGCAGTAGCTGCAGAAGCCCCACAGTGTGGCACTCAACCCCTTGTGCCACAAGGGAGGCCCCCTTGCTGGCTTTTTGACAAGAGAAAAGGGACAGTGTCTCTACCACTCACACTAGAAGAACCTGGAGTCCCCAGAAGATTCTTGTCTTTAATTCTTTCACTTATTCACTCAACAAACACTGCCTGGTCCCCTGCTGAGTCTGGGTACATGGTGTGGAATAAGGCAGACAAATGTCCTCCTTATCATGAAACAGCTGTTCTAGTGGGGAGATGATGAACAAAATAAGTATCATACATAAAGATTGGGGGTTGAAATTGTGGGGAGAAATTAGAAGAAAAAGCACATTTGCTCACTGGAATTACTTTGACAATGTCCCATAGATTAGGTGGTTTAAATAAAGGCATTTATCTCCTCACAGAGTCCAAAGGTCAAGATGACCTCATGGTTGGTTATTTCTGAGGTGCTCTTCTTGGCTTGTCCACGCTTCTCTCATGGCGTCTGTGTGTGCCTGTCACCTAATCCCATCACAGGACGCCGGTTGCATCATTAGGTGCCACCCCATTGTACCTTTATGTTTCTCCTCAAAAAGAGAAGAGAAAACAAAGATGTCCAATCAGACATCTTCTAGAGTAGTAGGAGTTAGAATTCCAACATGTGGGGGGGGGGCCTCGTTAGTGGCCTAGAGGTTAGGTCTCAGCGCTATCACTGCTATGGCCTGAATTTGATCCCTGGCCAGGGAACTGACCCACATGGCGCAGCAGATCTCTGCTGCCTCGCTTGCTGCTCCCCTCAGCAGTGTATTTCAGTAGCTCCACCTGTTCTGCTCCCTGTATCTGTTAAATCCTCTCACCTTCCACACCTCTGGCCTGTATCCCAGTTCTTCTACATACACACAGACAAGATTTTCAACATGTGAATGGCAGGGGGGATAACATACAATTCAGTCTATAACAAAGGGTGATCAGAAGTTTGGGTGGGCTGGTTATTATGTTAATTTAACACAGGAGTCAGAGATGGCCCCCAATGAGGAGATGATAACTGAACAGAGACACAGAGGAGGTGACACAGTAACCATGCAGGTATCTGACAGATGAGCATTCTAGGCAAAGAACAGCATATGCAAAGGTCCTGAGGTAGGACCATGTGTGACTTGTTCAAGGAAGAACAAGGAGTCCCCAGGGGCTGTAAATGTTCAAAGAGGAGGTGACAATGGGAAGGTGGCAAGGCAGACCTTGCAAGACCTCATGGATAGGGAGAAAACTTTTCTTGGGATGAAATGCCCTTGACTTTCAGGTTCACATCTCATGCAATGGCATGTTTTCAATCTCAAACTGATTTTCCCACCTGAGTCAGTCCCCACCACTAACCTCCCATTATCTGTCCAAGAAAATTAAAAGTAAACTGGAGGACTGGTACAAATGAAATAAAATTGAGAAGCCAAACATTATGCACAAATATTGTATAAGTCACTTCAATACCCACAGGTATAGGTGTAAGGGGGTGAGTGTAGATAACAAGGTAGCCCTCAAATGACAAACCAGGTGTGGGAATGTAAGCTTCCACTGCGTCCTCTCCATCACCACTGTGTCCTCTGGCCCTGGTTGTAGCAGCCAAAGAAATAAGGACTCTCTGGCCTCTGCTGAGCAGCTAAACTTACTATCAATTTAGTGAGTACAGTTACATTACCACCAACAACAACCCTTCTTCATCAGGTTTCCTCTCACATCTGGAAAGAATGGAGCATATTAGATCTAGCCTTCTTGACGCCTTTAAACTTCCATTTACTCCCATGAAACCTGAACTCTTAATCACCTGACTGCACGTTTTAAAAGTCTTTTGTGTTTTTCCAAATATGTTCACATCAATTTTTTTAAGTCTGTTACTCTTTTTGTAAGCACTTTCACCTGGAACACACTTTCTTTCCTGTTTTACAGAAATAAAATTGAGGTCAGAAGGTGGATTCAAGTATTTTGCTATAAGGTTCCATTTCTACCTCCAGGAGTCATAGTGTCCACCCACCCACCCAGCCCCCATATTCTTATTGTGTCACTATTAAAGCAAGAACCCAGCTTACAGGTTGGATGAACTGTCAATAATCAGCTAAAACCCCACAGACCAGTAGCAATGGAAACACCTTGATGGAAGTAGTTCCATGCACCAGAGGTGATATTTGTACCTGAGAGCCTAGAGATGGGGTGGAGAGAAGCAGGAAAATCAAAAACTTAAGGTATAAACCCCAGGTGACAGCTTTAACCTGCTCATCCCACAGGACAGAAACCAGATGCTCATTTCTCTCCCCTGCCTGACAGCATGTTGCTCTCAACATCCCCCTTTCATTAAAGGCCTCCCCAATTTACCCTGATGATGAAGCCACAAGTAGATTTATCATTCAAGCTCCTCGCTTCCCTTCATTCCCCAAGTCAAATGCATCAGCAGGTCCCACCCACTTGCTTCTACATATGTCCTGAATCCCATCACTGCCACTGCACAGTCCCCCCACCCAACTCCAGCTCCCCCACCACCACCACCACACCCTGCCCATCTGATGACGCTCTCCTGGGTTGAGGGTCACCTCTCCTGGGCCAGTCAGCTGCTCTACTCCCCACTCGCAACCCGTGGTCTCCTCAGCAGGCCGGCCATGAGGTCTTTCTAAAACATCAGTGGACCCTTCTGCTGTTCCAGGAACACACCTCCAGCAGAAACCCTGGAGGGCTGCCCCATCTCCTGGAGCTCATCCCTCCCTTCTTCCCATCTCCTTCTGAACCTCAGACTCACTGGCCTCCTCCCTGTTCCTGGCCTCTGCAGGGTTCATGCTACCTTGGCATCTGCTGTTCCTTCTCCCTAGAAAGTTGATCCCCTCATCTCCAATGGACCATCTCCCTTTCATTCAAGGCTGTGGTCAGATGCAGATGTGCTCCATTAGATTCTCAATAAAGTCTTCAAGGGCTTTGTCACTGTCTGGGACCAATATTTGCGTGCAGACTTGGATAACCTTTCCTCCGCCATAGGATGTAAGGACCACACAGGCAGGGGTCTTGCTCTGTCTTGCTTGCCATGGGTCCCTGACACCTTAAAAATGCAGGCCTGGATGAATGAATGAATGATCTTAGGAATGGGTCTACCCAAGAAAACATCATCAAGCACTTTGCAAACAGCTGCCTGAGGGCAGGAGATTTTCCTAAGTAAGGACAGGATAGTGTGGTTTCATCAGATGTTTTTTGGAGTCATGTTCAAGAGCAGCACATAATTGGTTGTCTGTGTAAGTCCCCAGCAAACTACCTCACTCTCTGCTTCCCTCTTCCTCCTCCATGGTGGGGAGTGCTTCAGAGGGCCACAGAGGGGTCAGCAGATGAACCCGGAGGAAGGCAGCACCCTAAACACAGGCCAGGCTGCGGGAACTGCTCTGTGGGTCTACACTAGCTCGAAGGGTGAGGTGGTGGCTGGCGAAGCAGAACTAGGCAACCGTCGGGAACAGGAACAGCTGCTCCAGCAATACTGTCGAGGGCACTTCGCAGCACCCTCAGAGCAGCTCCAGCAGGGCCAGCTGTCCTGTGTGTACACATGAGAAGCAAACACGTCCCAGCCTGGTGTCTGCCACCTGCACCTGCAGGGCTCCAGGGCCAGGTGTGCTGTTCTCACTCCCTGTTTGTCCACCCCCAGCACGGAGGAAATGGTGACGCACCTACCAGCTTGCTTCCCCTACCAGCAGCTGGGTTCCATGAACAGACGGTGCAAGGAGAAGACAATGGAAGGAAAGTAAATAGGAAAAAATAAACAGCATTAAACCCAAAGCCAAATACTTATTGTTAATGTAACAAGAACTTTCCCAAAGCACCAAGTATTGCTTGTGCCCACCACTCTCCTTCACCTGAATTGAAGCCACACCCGAGATGGGGGTTGACCCCCCCCCCATTGCCAAATATGCACCAGTCTGAGTTGTCATGGCAACCAGATGGCTCCTGATTAATGCAGCCTGTTCCAGGAGCCGTGTGGAAGAAATAGGGAGGAAGGACCTCAAGAAAGTCTGGGGTTTTCCGTGATACCCCCCACATAGACAGGTGCCTTGTTTCACTACCCGTGGGTGCAACAAGTGCTAATAGCTTGTATAGCAGCTTTACTCCTGGTGATAATGAGTAAAAGGCATAGCACTTAAACAAAAAAGTAGGGGAGGAATATTTCCTCCAACTTCACAGGCTCATTCCCACTAGAAAGATACACGGTGTTCTTAGAGAAAGGGATTCAAAACGCCCACCAGGTCTGTCATCCTGGAAATAAAAATAAGTCCAGGCAAAGACTTAAATGTAACCCTACAAGACTTCAACTTATTCACTGGTAAGGAAGGATGTATTTCCCCCTGTCTAGGAAGAGAATTTAAACCCTAAAAAAGTCTACTAAAAATCATGTTCACACCATTCTGTTTAAAGAAGCTCAAAACAGCCCAAAGGTCCACCAACAAAAAAACAGAAAAACAAACTGTGGTGTAGTCATGCGGTGGAATACTACATAGTAGTGAAAATAAAGTTGCTGCAGACAAACAGAGCAGGACATGCTGTGTGATACCATTTATGTGAAGTTCAAAACAGGCAAAATAGATGGCAATGATAATCATAATACTGTTGGCGTTGAGGGTGGGGGTTGTTGACTGGGATGGAACATGAAGGAGACTGCTATTAGAATTGCCAGATTAAAACATGGACACCTAGCTGCTAAAAAACTCTTCATTGTTTACCTGAAATTAAAATTTAATCACATATTCTGTATTTTTTTATTTTCTTAACCTGGCAAATTGTTTGGTGCTGAAAATTCATTGACTCTTGACCTGACTGATGGTGGGGATTCATCCCTTCGAGGCATTTCAGTTGACAATGGACCACAAACACAACAGTGTTTCCGACAAGCTGCACCACCTAGGTTGTGTAGTTAACTCTATGACATTCACACAATGAAATCTCCTCACAACATATTTCTCAGGATGGATCCCCATTGTTAAGCAATACCTGCCTATATGTGTATATAAAGACTCTTTGAGCACTTTGCTGCATGTTTGTTATACTTGAACAACTACTTTTAAAGTTAAAAATAGGCTTACAGAGCTCTTGGCTGTCCTCCTTTCAACCACATTTTGATCTGGACAGGAACAGAGAACCTTTCCAAGTCCCAAAGGAAGTAGGAAATCTACTCCTCACATTGCAGGTGGCATGAGGTTCAGAGAGGTATAGTGGCTTGCCCAAGCTTGCACAGCTCAGAACAGGCAGCTCAGGAATACCAACCCAGTTTTCTTGGAACACCCAAGCCCTCTCTGAGTTCTAACCCAGAGTCTGGCACTGAATCTTTTTCTTGCCAGGCCTACTTCTCCCCAAAACATAAACAATCGATACTAGGCATAATTTTGTCCCCCATGATCTTGGTCCCTGAGTATGTTGCGCTACATGACCATGCCACTGAAATTAAGGTTACAGACGATAAGAAGGAAAAATTATCCTGGATGGGCCCAGTGCAGTCAATGAGGCCTTTAAAAATGGAAGAGGGAGGCAGAAGAATCAGTAAGAGATGCCATCGAAGAGGCAAGAGAGATTCAAAGCATGAGATCATTGGTTCTGGAATGAAGGGGCCACAAGCCAGGGAATGCTGGCAGCCTCTAACAGCTGAAAAGTACCTCCAACTAACAACTGCAAAAGAAACAGGAGCCTAGTTCTATGACAGCATGAAGCGGAATTCTACCAACAACATGAATTAATAAGAATACAGTTCCACCCCAGAGCTTCCAGAAGGGGATCCAACCTACCAACACCCTGACCATGGCCCAAGCCTATCAGACTTCTGATCAACCATGGGGCAATAAATGAGTACTATTTTTAAGTGACAACTTTGCTAGTAATTCTTGCATTGTAGCAATAGAAAAAGCCAATACACACAATCCCATACATGTGGAATGATTTATGTGAGATAATTTTTTACAAGCACGGAATTTATGGAGATTATACACACACAGGTATATTAAGCCTGTGTATCAGTAAGCTCTTGCAAACTGCAAGCGAAACAACATATAACAAAACCAAATTGATCAAAGGATAATTATACAAGAGTTAAGTTCTACAGCATAATTATGGTCACAAGAATATCACCAAACTTCTAATAGTAGGCAGTCATTTTGCATTCATTCATTCCATCATGTTCCAACCTACATATTCTAGTTCAGGATCAGAGTGACCAGAAGTGATCTGGCAGGTCACAAGATGGGAACCCACCCTAGACAGGACACCCCTCCATCCCAGGGTGCATCATGCACACTCACACCCACTCTGACTGGACCTGAACATCTTTGGGACGCAGAGAAAACTCATGCAGATCTGGAAGACTGTGCCAATTCCACACAGACAGTGCCCCCTGCTGGAAACCAATTTTTTTCCTCATCAATATTACAATGAAACAGCATTGAATGAAAGGACAACACATGAGGACCAGCTGTGTACAGTCAGGTGTTACTGAATCACTGGGACATATTCTGAGAAGTAATGCCATTAAGTGATGCTTGTATGTGTGTGCGTACATGTACATAAACATGTATATATAAAAGTATATATACATAAAAGTCGACAACATTTTTTGGCATTTAATATGACTTGGGCAGTATTCCATACCAGTTCCTATAGTATTTTCTAATGACTCCACTGCATTTATCTACTTTGAATATCAAGGTCTGTTTGATCTTTTGCTATTCTCCAAAATGTTCCAACTAAAACTTTGTACGTAGATCAAGTGTTTCTGTAGAATAATGCCCAGAAGTGAACTTGCTATTTCAAAGTTTGTATACATTTTCAAATTTGACAGATACTTCCACCCAAATCAAGGCAACAGACAGTAAGGTGAATAGATGTTAATAGATGTTTGGCCAGGGACAAAAATCCCAGCTCCTCTTGAATTGGTATGGCCATGTGGCTTATTCTCACCCATGAAATATGAGTGGAAGTGAAAAGTGTCACTCCCAGGTAAAAAGCTTTAAGGAGAAGGTGTGCCCTGTTCTTGTTCACTTACTCTTCTACTAACTGAATATAGAAGATGCCAAGGGAGCCTCCCTGGTGGCACAGCAGGCTGAGCGCTGCACTGTGAAGCATCCACAGCACAGCAGTGCGAGTTCAATCCCCAGCCAGGGAAGGGACCCACGTTGTGCAGCAGACCTCTCCTGCCTCGCCCACTGCTCCCCTCAGCAGTGTATTCTAGTGGATCTGCCTGTTCTGCTCCCCACTTTGTCTCTGGTGAATCTTCTCACCTCCCACGCCTCTGACCTGTACCCCAGCTCTTATATGCATAAATAAAAAATCTTTAAAAAAGAAAAGAAGATGCCAAGGGCCTAGTGTATGATGGAGCCATGAAAACATGAGAAACAGCGTCATCAAGTCACAGTTGGGCAGAGGAAAGCCACCTCCTGTCCAGGTACACCATCTAGGTGAGTTAGAAACAGACTTCTACTGTGCTTAACTATTACTTTCATGTAATATTTGTTACAGCAGCATTCTTGCCTCAGTCAGCTTGAACTGCCATAACAAAATACCAAAATACTTGGGTAGTTTAAACAACAGATAGTCATTTTGTCACAGTTCTAGAAGTGAAGTCCAAAACTAGGATGCAAGCATGGTTTAGTCCTGGAAAGGGCTCTCTTTCTGGCTGCAAAGCATTGCCTTCCTGCTGTGTTCTTGCATGGTACAGAGAGGGAGGGAGGGAGAGAAAAACCAAGTTCTCTGGTGTCACTTCCTCTAGGGCACTAATCCCATCCTGGGGGCTTCACCTTCATGATCTCATCTACTCCTAATCACCTCCCAAAGATGCACCTCCAAGTACTATCACATTGGGGTTCAGGGTTTTGACAGATGACTTTGGGGGAATCCAGTTTAGGCCAGAGCAACTCCTTAACTACTACCCTACCCGATGGAAGCAATGCTGGTTTCATTTAATAATTTTTTCCTGATGCTTTGAAAATTATTTATTCAAGGAGAATAGATACAGCTGCAGAGTCCTGTTGAGAACACTAAAGTGTTCACTAAAAAAAAGTGAAAAGATATCACCTCTATGTGAAATCACTTCCCCTCGCCTCTTCTCTCCTGTTCTCTCTCTCAGGCCTTTATTCTCTTTCTTCCACTTGTTTGATCTTCTCCTGAGAAGTCTGGTCCTTCCCATCTCACTCTGTATGCTCAGATCTCAATCAATAAAGCATCTTAATGTTGCCCCGAACAAACCAGGGTTGCTAAGACCTATGGAAATCGTATCCCCTCTGGAGCCCCAGGATGCACAGTGTGAAGTTCAGCACACCAAGGATTCTAACAGCCAGGATCCTGATAATCAAGAAGTCATTTTAAAACAACCTTCAAATGCATTTGTCGCCTTCCGGATGATGTTTTATTTGGCTGGTAGTAAAAGTGATTTCCAGTCCCTGAACAAACAATCTCTGGAACAGGAAGTCAGGTATAAAGTAAGCGTTAATGGTGCACAGGTGAAATGGTGGTGGGAAATCCATGGGGACCACAATTGATGTCAAATATATATAAATAAAGAAAAAAAAGAAAAAGAAAAAGAGGAAAAAAATAAAGCAGGCATTAAGACTCTACCTGGATATTTAAAAAATTTAAACAGGAGCAACAAAAGCAAGTCAAAATTGGGACCACATCAAACTAAAAAGCTGCAAAGCAAAGGAAAGTACCAATAAAATGAAAAGGCAACCTATAGATGGGAGGAAATACTTGCAAATCACGTATCAGAAAAAGGGTTAGTATCAAAAACATGTAAAGAACTCATACACTCCAATAACTATGTACACACACACACATACACACACCATTGAAAAATGGGCAGATAGGAGGAATTTAAGGGAACCAAATAAGGGACCAAGGAAAAGAATAATAACAATAGTAAAAAATAAAACACAACAGAACCAAAAAGACAAGGAAAAATTGGGGACACTTTGTGGGGAGGAGGGAGGGAATGGGTTAAGAGCAGAAAGAGCACAAGGTACTGAGGCGATGGTGCACTGGTGAAATGGTGGTGGGAAATCCATGGGGACCACAATTGAGGTCAAATATATATAAACAAAGAAGAAAATATGCTGCAATAAAAAAAGAAAGAAAAGAAAAATGGGAGAACAACTGAATAGATACATTGCTAAAGAAGACAAAGGAACACAAATCAAAACCTCTACCCATTGTTACCTCACACCTGCTAGAACAACTATCATCAAAAAGACAAGAAATGACCAGAGCTGGTGAGGGTGCGGAGGAAAGGGTACGCTTGTGCATTATTGGTAGGAATATAAGTTGGTAACAGAGAGAAAACCCAAGCATTGGTGACTGGGAGACTGGATAAACAATTGTAGACATGTCTGAACATGTCTAAACATGTAGACAGCGGAATATTATTCGGTCGTGGGTGAACCCTAAGGACGTTGTATGCAGAGAAAGAAGACCATCACAAGAGGACAAATCCCGCATTAGTCCACTGATTTGAGGTCTCTGCAGGAATCAGATTCACCAAGACAGAAAGCAGAGTGGGGGTGCCCGGGGCTGGAGTAGGTGGAATGTGAATTAGTATTTAATGGGGACAGAGTTTCAGTTGGGGAGGATGAAAACACTGTGGCGCTGGCTGCTGGGGATGGTGGCTCAGCAGTATGAATGTACTCAACTGGACACTTAAAAATGGGTAAAATGGCAAATTTTACTTTATGTATATTTTATCAAAAAAGATATAGAAAAAAATCTTACAGGTGACCCAAAACATCCACCCATCTTCATGAAGGTTCTTAGAGTCAAAGTTGCCCCAGCGCTTCAGCCATCCTGCCCCACAGCTCAGACATCCACTTCTGTAGGCACCATGAGTGGACACAAGCACACAAGGACGCGCATGCTGATTCAAGCCACAACCCGAAGCCACCATGTCTGGGGCCTTGTGGACTCACCCTACATTCTATCTTTGCATAGAGAAGCGGAGAGCAAGGCAAAATGAAAACTAAAACCGGGACCAACAAGAGCTCTCATTGCTTGGGGCAAAACTCCAGAATTGCCCCACATTCATGAGACCAGAGCTAAATAAAATGCCCGACCAGATGGCAGAGGCTGGGGTTAAGCTGAGCCCAGCACGCAACGCTGTCCTGAGCCTGGCTGCAAAGCTCACCTCCTGGTGAGAAGAATCCGTGTCATAACTGGTCTAGTTTCTCACCCGTTTTCTTCCTCACTGACCAATCACAGTGCAGCAAGATACACAAGCTCCCCACCACCCAAATGAGCAGATCGCCTGGGATCATGGGCAGCCCCAGGACATTGACGGGGGCTGACATTCTCGTTGGGGGGGGGGGGGGGGGAACAANCGTGGGGGGGGGGGGGGGGTGAACAAGAAACATGATGAATAACTAATACATATAGCATCAGATGGAGGGGCAAATGCAAGAGGAGGGGGGAAGTGCATGTAGACTATCATTTAAATAAGGTGGTCAGAGAAGGCCCCAGTGAGAAAGAAACACTTGAGTAAAGGCCTGAGAATGTGGGGAAGAAGCCATGAGGGTGTCTGGGGAAGAACAGTCCAGGTAGACGAAGGCCTGGTGGCTGGAGTGTGCCTGGTGTGTGCAAGGAACAATGAGGAGGCCTGTGTGGACAGAGCTCAGTGAACGAGGGGACAAATAGGACAAGGTGATAGCAGGACTTGGGCTTTGCTCTGAGTGAGATGGGAGCCATGGAAGGTTCTAAGCAGAATAGGGAGATGACCTGACTTTTACAGGTGTCCTCTTGTGGTCAAATTTGTAAGAAGTCCAAAATGCAGGGGAACTGATCTCCCCCACCTTTCTGGGGTCCCCTCTCTTCCTCCTTCACCCCCCTTTCTACTCATTTCTAGGGATAGTATCTCACCTCAAACAGTTCAGGTCTTCATTCACCCCACCCAGATGGACCACAATTTTTTCCTCTTCAGCCATGGGAGTTGGGAAAATGTCCCCATCTTTGCAGCCAGGCTGCTTAGCTTGGGATCCTGGATTTGCCACCTCCTACTGTGTGACCCTGGGCAAGTTACTTCACCTCTCTGACCTGCAGTTTCCTCATCTATTAAGTGAGGACAATGAAAGTACATTCCGAGAGAGTTGTGAAGACAACATCATTTCATCCTATGAAACATGATGGGAACTGTGTCCTGCACATAGGAAGCCCCAGATACATATTAGCTAGTGTTGTGACTGTGACAACAATTAGGATTCCATTCTCTGCTAAACCGCAAAGCCTAGCACAGCACCTGGTTAATGGTACGATGCAATAAATACTTGTCCAGGCCAAGCAATATCACAGCTGGACCAAGCTTCCCGTGGTCAGTGTCCTTTATCATTCCCTCTTCTCTCTCTCATCTTTTCTTTCTCATTCTCTTCCCTCCCCCCCACCCCATCCCCTTTCCAATCCACTGGACGGTTGAAAGGGAAAAGGACAAACTGCTAAGAAAGAAACACAGCGTCTTCCAGGGGAACAATGTTCCTATAATGTGTTTCCCTTAAACTAGAACTCACAAATGCCTTCTACCTGGTTCTCAGGCAGGAGTGGGTAGATTTGCTTACACTCTGTCTTTGGATCCCCTTCCCCTACCCAGGACAGTAATAGGCATTTCGCTATCTCCCTGACTCATTCTGTCCCTTTGTCATCAGTGGCCGTGTGTAATAACAACATATTAATATATGTGATATGTTAATTCACTACCATGGTAATTATCAGCACAGATGTGCTTCATTTGTTCAACAAATATTTATTTAACACTGTGTGCCATTGTGGTCCAATTATTATGTATCTTGAGATCCTGAAATTCTTGAGAAATCAACTACAAATTGCCTGTCCTTGAGCCTGAAAGGAATGTTAGTGATAGGGAGAAAGAATTGGATATTTAAGGGCCCTCCCTGGTGGCGCAGTGAGTTAAGCAACGCACTACACACTACGAAGCAAACCGCAGCCACTGCAGTACGAGTTCAATCCCTGCCCCCAGCTGGGGAGGGGACCCACAGGGCGCAGGCAGACCTCTCCTGCCTGGCCCGCTGCTTCCCTCAGCAGTGTGTTTCAGTCCATCTGCCTCTTCTGCTCCCCACTCTGTCTCTGGTGAATCCTCTCACCCTCTGTACCTCTGGCCTGTACCCCAGTGTTTGTATGTATAAGTAAATAAATCTTTAAAAAAAAAAAAAAGAATTGGATATTTCAGTTGGGAAAATGTGAGTAACCCTTGAGTCCAGTCTTGAAATACGTTTGAAGACAGAGATTCCCTATAATTCACTAAGAATTAAGATGTGAATTAGTAGGGCCCATAATATGGTTTCATTCCTGAGGAGCGGTCTCCCCCAAGATGTCTAGAACAGGCCTACCAAGTCACGCAGGCACGTGGATAATTGCCAGCCAAGGTCCATCAAGGCCCTACAGGATGCAAGAGAAACTAGTACCACTCCCTTAACTGCCCAGAAGAACAAAAGCTGGGGTACTATGCAGATCAGGGTTATCTCTAGATACTCTTCTACTGGAGAAACCTACCCATATTGGGAGGCAGGGGTGGGGGGGGAAACAGAGCATTGGGGTTTTGTCCTGTGGGTCCCCCTCATCGCTGCTTGAAGGCCTGGTCTCCTACCCCATACTTTCCCTCAGAATAAATCCTCTCATGTTTGTCCTGTTTACTTCGAATCCACATCCATGTAGATTCTGCATAGATGTGCAATTGTTCTTTCTTCCTACTAATCTGTCTGATGTGAATTTGATGTCTTGATGAGTCCAAGAAGAGCCCAGAGGGCAGGAGGTCACCTCCTCTCCACTCTTCAATTGCTCCTGTCTGACCTGCATGACTTAGGTTGCGAGTGGATGGCCGGGTGGAAGAAGAAGCAGGAAAAGTAAACTATAAGAGAAATTAGAAATGAAATCAGCCAGACACAAAAGATCACCTGTTGTGTGATTCCAATCACAGGAGACACGGAGAATAGGTAGCTCCACAGAGACTGAAAGCAGATTCGTATGGCCAGGGCCTGGGGGGAAGGGAAAGGGGTGGCTGCTTAACTCACAGAGTTTCCCTCTGGGGTGATGAAAAAGTTCTGGAACTAGATAGCAATGATGGCCGCACAAAATGGTGACTGTGCCGTATGCTTGAAGCCAAACCTTAAAACAAACCCCTGATAGCCGAGCACAGAGCCCAGACATGCAGGAGGGGAGGGGAAGAGTGAGGGTGAAACAGGAGTGGGGGAGTGCACCAAGGCTGATGGAGGAGGACACCTCAAGAGAACTGCTACACTGTCAAAATTAACGAGGACATAAGGAAATGGTCTTTCATTTAAAAATAAACAAATAGATAAGCAAACAAATACAAAGAAACCTTAGAAACCAGGACTGGATAATTACTGGAGTTACAGGAGCTTAACTCAGGGGCATGGAGGTCAAGGTGGAGCATATTTTAGTTCCAGCCAATGCACTCTATCCCTAGTCCTGAGAAAGAAAATTAGGGGGAAAGGAGACTCTAGGAAAAATAATACTATATTCTAGTCAATGCTTATCAATTTTAGCTTCTTAAATCTGAATATATTAAATTTAATTTCTAACTATAAAAATATACCTTGTGTATGTTGCAAATGGAAGAGAAAAGAAATGCCAAGTTGGATTCAGACCCTTACCCTGGAGAGTAACTTAAAAGTAGCCAATATATCAAAGGTCTAATGTCCTTTCCCTTTCTTTTAAGACTCAGTATAACTATCTCCAGTGACATTTTCTTTCTTTCTTTTTTTTTTAATAGTGCCTTTTGTAATTAAAAAAAGAGAAACAAACAATATAAAGTTTAAAGTCAATGAATTTAAAAAGAAAAAATTTGCTTTTTTTTTAAAAAAAGCAAAACATAGCCAAGATTCTCGAGCACCTACTAGGTACCCAGGACGGAGCAAAACCCTGTCAGGCCTCCCAGGAACCTACTGTGTGGGTGCAAGTTTGGCCCGCTTATCAGTCAGGAGCATTGGGGCACAAGGCGTTGGGTGAGGTCACCGAAAAAAACTAAATAATTACATCAACAACAACAAAACTAAACAGACAACTACAAATCAGAGACATTCTACAGGGAAGAGGGAGGGATTGGAAGCAAGGCAGGGAGCGGAAGAGCACGAGGGACGATGGTGAGGGTACACGGGTGAATTGGTGGTAGAAATTCTACAGGGACTACACCTAGAAAAGAAAGCAAACATTGTAATAAAAATAAATAAAAACTTTAGATGGGAACACGGGGGATTGAGGTGATGGTGCACTGGTGAGATGGTGATGGGAAATACATGGGGATTACAATTAATGGCAAGTATATGTAAATTTTTAAATATTTTAATAAAAAATAAATAAAATGCAAAAAATATATTTTAATAAAAAAATAAATAAATTAAAAAAATACAGATTCTAACTCAGTCAAGCCAGGTAGGCCTGAGGCTGCATCCCCAGACAGTGCTGCTGGCCCACCCTCTGCACTTTGAGGGCTGGTCTGGGATTCTGCTGAGTGGCCCCTCCCACTCCTCAGGCAGCCTGGCCCCCTTCCTCCAACAAACTTAGCCGAGCTGGAGGCAGGAAGAGGGGGAGGGCTGGTCAAGAGCCCTTACCTCTCCTTGAAGTCACCCTGACTGAAAGGCTCTGGAGTAGACTCTCCCTCCCTTGCCTGAGCCATCAGAGGCCCTGATCCTGTAAGCTGACATTTTGAACAGAATAAGAAAATAAGTAAGTAAAGTCCTATGGGGGAGTCTCCAATGTCCCAGAGCTGCACTTGACTCTGCTTTGGCCCCTATCAGCCCTGAAATTTGTTCCATGTCAATTCCACCCTTTTCACACAGAGCCCTGGTCCTAATCTTCCAGTCTACTTTGGAGGGAAGGGGGTGGTGCAGCCATAAACTACCTGTCCTGTCAAGAAGGTGAATGCCATTCGCCCAAAATGAAATCTTTATGTGTCTCTGTGAATCCCTGGGGTGGGGGTGGGGGGCAGAATATCAAAGGGAATGAACTCTGCTACTAAGATGTCTGGAATTGGAATCCTCCCTGGAGCCTGGCCTCGGAGTGTTGGGGGGACCAGAGATCACATGAGAAGTGAGGGGCCAGACCCAGCCAGATACCTAGTGAGAGGACACCTTCCCCCAATGTTTGCTTGGCGCTAAGCAGGGAGGGGGCACGGTAGGAACCCGTTCTGCCTAGGGAAGGCGCTCTATCCTCTTTATATTCCATTTTGTTTCCGTCTCCGGTTTAGTGTGGCATGGGCCTCCCCAAAAGCTGGAGCGTCCCCCTCCCCCCAGCCCCAGAAGTCTGCAGCTCGCTCCCCCCTCCACCTCCTCGGGTTGGCGGCACGTGTTCTGGGAAGCTGTCAGCATGCAGGGCAAGAGAGAGCCGAGGGGAATTCTGCCGCCAGCCTTTCTCACTTCTGGAAACAAAGGCCATCCCCAGTCAACTTGTTCAAAATAAAAGTGAAGGGAGGGCTCAATCTAGAGGGTGTCAAGTGCTTTGGCTGATTGTCGTTTGTGTGGTGCAAGGGAGGGGAGGACATTAAATATTAAACGGAGGAGGCAGTTTCCTAAGACGATGTAATTATTCTCAACAGTCTAAACCCCATCTGCCGGCTCCCTTTTTCCAGTGTACTCACGCTGTGTTGAACACAGAAAACAAGGCCCTGCCGCATGGGCGCACAGGGAACTTCTGTTTCGGGACCCCCCAAAGCCCTAGGCAATGGGGGAGAGGGAGGCGCGCCTTCTGAGCCCTGTCGCTGTGTGGCCTGCCTGGGTCTCCTCACTGAAAGAGATTAATGTCGACTTGAGTGAAGGGGTGGGGAGGACATAAAAAGTCAAATCTGACTTGGGCTGGAAACTGTAATCTGAGGAAATAACGCAGGGCAGGTGGCAAAGTTGTTAAATGCTGCAAAGAAACTAAGGGCTGTTGAAAGAAGATGGATTTTATTTTATCTTATTTTGTTTTATTTTAAAGAAAGAAACAATTTGAAACTAGAAATGAAATCTCTGCCTCCCTCCCTGCAAAGAGAAACCATTCTGAAAGGGAAACACAAAAATAACCTAGAAATTAACTGCTCACTCCCAAAGAAAGAATATCCGTGGAAAAGGATGAGGGAGGTCAGTGCCTCTCTACCTTTGCGTAGGGAGAGCTAACGTTACAGCAAGGAGATAAAGACTAAACTTCCTGCGCGACTCTGCCCCCAGCATCCCCACCTCTGGAAGGAAGACCCGCTCGCTCACCTGCTCACCTGTATCGCATCGGCTCCCAGGCTCTGGCAGTGCGGCTAGTGGGCAGCCGTGTGAGTCCTCCAGCTGCCCTGAGAGTCCCACCCAGTCAGCACCCAGGGGTCCAAGACAGCTGAATCCCAAACATCCATCGCCTGCCCAATGGAAAGGAAAAGAGACCCCCGAGAGAGAAGAAAGAAGGGGAATGCTAAGAGCAGCTGAGGGTTCCCCACAAAGGCTGGCGCCAAGCGGGGCTGCTGTGCTAGCTGCCAGGGGGGAAAGGAGAGAGACAGAGAGGAGGAGGAGGTTTCCCCGGTGCTGGGAGGAGGGAGGGGAGGACTATAGGCTCATCAGTTCCTGATTATCTCCAGCAAAGTGCTGCAGGGGGACCCAGGACTGGAGACAAATCCCGTCAAGGGCATGCCACCAGCCACCCCCATTGCTCCTCAGGAGAAAATAAAGGAATTTCTCTCTAGGTTCTCTGCACCCCTTAATCCTGCACCTCCCAGCACCGGACAGGTCTCTAGCCTCTGGAAAGAGGCTGTTAGTCCTCCTTTCCACCTCCTCTCACACTGGCTTCCTTAAGGAGCAGGAGAAAGGTGGCAATAGAGGTTCTCCCCCTTCCACTTGGGGGATCTGCAGAGGAGGCTGTAGAACAGGAATGAGGCAGCGGGATATGAAATCGCGCTTATGATTTAACCATCTCCCCTCCGCCAGAGCGCAACCTAAATTATTTACGCCCTTACAAAAACCATCATTAGAGGACAGCTGCTAACCCCTCAAACAGCCTCCCCGTGCCCCCCACCGCCCTCTTTAGACAGAGGGGTTGTATTATTTGAACAAAAAGACGGAGAGAAAGAAAATTGAGTCTCTCGATCCAAAAAGGCAAGTTCTTAAATTAATTTGCCAGGTGGGTAGACTTAAGTCCCAAAAACTGGGGTGACCTCGTTTCTCTTTTTTAAAGGGGCCTGCTTTTAACGTTGAGGGTTATGTGTTTCTTATAAGAGGCATGTAGGGCACAGAGAGTCTTTGTATGTTTCTGAAGTTGGAGTCAAAGTGGGGCGCTCTATCACAGTGAGGTGAGCAGAGTTGTTAGACAGGGAGAAGGAATCCTGGGCTGGGTGTTAAAGGATTTTAAGGAACTGGTTAGTTTTGTAATATGTGGCAGTGATATTTTAATTATGTGTTTTTTAAAAAACCTTTCTGTGTTAGAAATGCATATGGAAGCATATATGGGTGAGGTGAGGTGACATTTCCACAAAGCAAGCAAATCATGCATCAACAGATAAATACATCAATAAAATGTACACCTTCCATGTGGTGAAATATTACTCAGTCATAAAAAAGAACAAAACACTGGTACATACTAAAACATGGAGGGACCTAGAAAGCATCAGATTAAATGAAAGAAACCAGATGAAGAAGGTCTCATGGTGTATGGTTCCATTTATAGGAAATGTCCAGAACAGGCAAATCCATAGAGAAGAGAAGTAAATTAGTGGTTGCCAGGAGAGTGACTGTTAATGGGGATGGGGCTTCCTTTGTGGTAATGAAAATATTTTGGAACTAGATAAATGTGATGGCTGTATGACATTGTGAATATACAGTCATGTGCCACATAAAGACCTTTAACAACATATCACATATATGATGATGATCCCTATAGATAACCCAGGAGTGTAGTCGACTATACCATCTAGGTTTATATAATTATATTCTATGACATTCATACAGGATAAAATCACCTAACGACACATTCCTCAGAACATCCTCATTGTTAAGGGATGCATGACTGTACTTTGCTATTTTTACTTGCATTTGTGCTCTGAATTGTCCATTTTAAAGGGTAATTTTATGTGATAGGAAATTCATCCCAATTTCTTTTAAAATCCAACATAAAAAAGAGGGAAAGATAGTATGATGAGCAGAAATTGCTAATTGAGGAATCTGGTTGATAGGAACATGGGTGTCCATTGCATTTTTTTCATTGTTCTTCTCTCTACTTTGTGTACACTTGAAATTGTCTTTTCTTAAAGAGATGAGGATTGGGATGGAATAAGAGGAATGCAGCCCATGGGGGTGGGTTTGAGCAACAGGAGAGCGAGTACAGAGAGCTCTTCTGTGGGTGAACCCAGCTTTCCATTCAACAACCAGGTCAGCCCCTAGCCTCTGAAGCTACTGAAAAGCAAGCTGAGCATGCAGAAAGGAGATGGAGCCTCCTAGTCCAGGAGTGCAAACAGATGCCCCTCCATCTTGCCATTCAGCAACCTCAGGTAAGTCTGAATGACCTTGTCAATAAGATAAGACCAATCCTTCTACCATCTTACCTTACCCTTATTCTCATTTATGAGAATTAAATGAGAAGGCACTGAAAAAGAGGAGTGGCAGGAAAGATATTTGCTTCTCTGTATACTAAAACCATTTCTGTAAAGACACTGAGAATTACTCACAGGGACTTCATGGGGGGTTGGGACCCAGCCTGAAAGTACAGTGATGGAGGAGCCTTTCCTGGTTGCTTTTTCATATTTAGGGGATTTTGAACCATATAAATGCAGTAGAGATTAAAACACTAAATTAAAAAGTAAGATTGTATATGTCAAGAGATGGCACACTTTACCTGTAAAAGACTAGATAATAAATATTTTAGGTTTTCTGAGACACGTGGTCCCTCTGGTATCTCCTCAGTTCAGCCCCTGTAGAAGCTTCACAGACAAGGTGAATGACCATGGTTGTGTGCCAATAAAACTTTATTTATAAAAGCTGGTTAGAGGCTATATTTGGCCCCTGAACTATAGTTTCCTGGTCTCTGATGCAGGTAAATCTCCTAATATCCGCCACAAATGAAGTACTTTGTTAATTCCAGATTCTACCACTGGTAAACTGTGAAATTGGGCAAGTCATTTAAGATGCCATCATTTCCTGTTCAAGACTAGGAGACTCATGCTTGAGGGGGGTTCTTCTGAGTATAAAAGGAGAAGCTGGACATTGAAGTGCATTGGTACTCTAAAATGCAATGCAACATAAGAGCTTATTGTTATGCCAGAAGCCATAAGTCTATGCAATTAGCTTTGAATTTTCCTATTTTTAAATCACATGACCTGTATGAGTCATTTCATGAGGAACATAAATAGCCATCCTGGTTTCCTTAAAAGTCCTTTGAAAATGTCAAAAAAGTGCTGCTTTTTCCCTTGTGGGAATGAGACCATCCTGAGTCAACCATCTTAGTCTTTTGCAAGAGTTGGTCACTGGGAATAGACTGAACAATTAGCCCAATTATTCAGTCCTTCCTGTATCCCTTTGTTTGTCCCATTCTTATGGTGGGTGGTATTTCCCCAACTGCTGGCTTTGGACTTGTTTTGACCAATGGCACGTGGGCAGGAGTGGCAATGAATCAGTTCTAACCCTTGGTTTTACACACCTCTGCTCTTACCCTGAGATCAACTATGCTAGGAGAAAGATGAGAGATACCTGGAGAGAGTCACACAGCTGAGTCCTGCTCAGATTAGCCAGCTCCAGCCAACTCCCAAGTGGGTGGGCCTGTATGACTATTGCATTAAACCACTGAGCTTTGGGGTAATTTATCAGGCAGCATAATTATGACCAGCCACTGACTGACCAGGAGAAGAAGCACAAAACATGAAATTTGAGCAGAATCGGACTGAATTCAAAGTAAAAATAAAGATGAAATCTGCCCAATCACCAAAGTTTGGGTAGTTCCCCACAATTTCAATTGGTTTTCTAATTCTGCCTATGAGAAAGGAGAGGGATGCCATAAGAGAAACATTTGAGAATGCAATGAGATATGCTGATCCACTTAGGAAACTGAAAGGACTGTGGCCAGCTGTTCCAGAAGGAGGACCCAAAATGCTCCTAAGAGGACTGACTACACCCATTTGCAGGGAAGACTGGAGAATGTATTCTAGCTGGATCCCTTGAAGAGGAGGTGGATTTTCGTGAACACTCAGCAATCTTTGCCACAGTGATTTAATAGGTGCTGAGAACACCTAGTAAAGCTTCTAGGAGATGGAAGATGTTCAGTATGTATCCCCTCTTGTCTTACCACACAACTGGTAAAAAACAAACAAAAAACTAGAACTCAAGCACTCTTCTTTTTCTTTTAAAGTTTTATTTATTTATGCATACAAGAGCTGGGGTACAGGCCAGAGGCATGGGAGGTGAGAGGATTTACCAGAGACAGAGCGGGGAGCAGAACAGGCAAATCGACCAAAACACACTGCTGAGGGGAACAGCAGGCATGGCAGGAGAGGCCTGCTGTGCCATGTGAGTCCCCTCCCTGGCTGCTGTGCAGGGGGATGCTTCACAGTGTGGCACTCAACCCTCTGAGCCACCAGGGAGGCCCACTCAGGCACTTTTCATTTGCTGTTCCCTCTACCTGAAATTTCCCTCCCTCACATAGCCTCCTGGCTCACCCTATCACTTTTTCCTGGTCTCTACTGAATTTCACTTATTCGGAGGTCATTTCTGTTTACCCTATTGGAAAGACACCCATAAATGCTCTCTAACCCCTTATTCCATTGCCATTTTAATTGATTTATAACTACTTGGTATTATATCATACAGACATCTGTTTATTGTTAGTCTCCACCCACTAGAATGTGAGTTCTAGGAGGGCATGGGCTTTGTTTCAGTCATAGTTGCACTTCTAACACCTACAACTGTTAGTAGCACATAATAGATGCTTAATAAACATTTGTTGAATAAATTAATGAATGAGTGAATAGATGAATAAAATAAACTCTTTCAAAACATTTGTTAAATCAACAAAGGAAGAAATGAATAAATATCCACTTTTTTCTATGTATCTTTTCATAACAAGAAAAAGGAGTTTTCTTTCCTTCATTTTTGAGGCAAGGAAAGAGGAATTTGCTAACTGAAGAATAAGTTTGTATATGAGGAAGAATAGGGTGAAGAACTTACAGTTTCTCAGAGGAAACAGAAGATAGTGTATGGGTCTCCTCAGGACCAAAATTCATGCAAACTTCAGCTTACATGGGACAGGGAAGGACATTTCAGAATTCTGGCCTGAGATATATTAATCAGTATATACTTGGTTATGCTGAAATAACAAACATCTCCAGAATCTCAGTAACCAAAATGGGGGGAAGAGGAGTAGTCTTCAGATGATATGGTTGGTTGGGTTTGGGTTATCCAGGATGGTTTCATTTATGTCTGGTGGCAAGCAGGCTGCACAGTCTAGTGTTCCTAGTTGAGAGGTTTCATCTCTACCCCATGAAGTAATTCATCCTTCCATAAACTAGTCCTAAGGTCAGACTTATCGATCCTTGAATTTTTAGACTATTTGGCCACTGAGAATAACCTAGGAATTATTCCCTATCTGGTTGAGGTAGAGAGCTAGTTATACTTTAAATCCCATTTCCTTACCTTCCACAGTAAAACAACTTCAGCTGGGCACAAGGCAAAAGAACATTTCCCAGCATCCTTGTAGGTTAGGTGTAACTGTGTATTTAAGCTATCAGTAGAACATGAGTGGAAGTGATGTGTGCAACTACCAGGTCACCTGTTTTTAAAAATAATTCACATGTCCTGGATTATCTTTCTTTCTTTCTATATTCCCATGGGCTGTATTGTAGACATGGTGGTAACCAGCTTCAGCCATGAACATAAGGACACTACTCTGGGGACTGCAAGAGTCACAAGATGGAAGAAACCTGGGCCCCAGATTATTTCAAGAGAGTAGAACTATCCACTCATGTAACCACTGCCTGCCTCCAAGTGGTCACGCAAATTAGCATGAGTCTCTGTGTTTTGGGTCTCACTGCAGCAGTTTAATCTGTATACTCACTATAACAACAGGTAGCATTCATAATTATTGTCTTTTACCCCTGAATCACACTTGTCTTTAGAGGACTTATATTTGTTTTTTTTTTTTTTAGAGGACTTATATTTGAAGTGAACACTTTGACTTTTGTGCCCTATTTAATGTTTCTACACTATTGTGTGTGGATACTCTACAATTGTTTCAATGCCAATATGCCCTAAATTTATTGTGACCATAGTTTCTGGATCAAACACTGAAATTCAGATATATCTACAATGGGGGTGTCATTTGCACCCTCTAAATGAAGGTGAGTGAGTGTTCATTCTGCTTCATGAAAATATGCAGGTTATTTCACCTCTCTGACCCTACAGAACTGCAGATGATAATAACACTCGCCATAAAAACCGTGGCAAAGATTATGTAGGTGCAGGATACAGCAAGTCACACTATATGTTAACTTCTTCTGTCATTGTCATCCATCAAAATCCTGTGACTTGGGTCATTTTTCTTAACAGTCTGCTTGATTGATCTGATTTTCTGCTGCCTGAGTAAACAGATACCAAAGGAAAAATCAATTCTCCAATGAATTCTCAGTAAATCTTAAGGACTATTCTACCTAGACATTTATATCCACAGTGATATCTGTTTTGAGCTAGTTTGCCCAAAGAAGGAAAGCCATCTACTGTTTGCCTTCTCTGGATCACATTTCTCTTGGCTGAAAAAGCAGACAGCTGGCCCAATGTGCAATGCCCTTCAGGGCAGCGAAGGTCTCTGAGCCCGACAGCTGAAGCTGCCGCTGGGAAATGTGACACCCATCCACCATCCACAAATTGCCATTTGCTCAGGAGAGAGAATTGTGGCTTATATACGCTGGGCAAAGTCCGGTGACATGGTAACTGGAAAGAAAGTGCAGAGAGGGGAAAGCAAGAGACAAAAATGTCTTCAATCCATGCCTGTGTGAGCCAATCATTTATGCCAAGAGAAGACCCATAGTGAAAGTGTTCAAGTTCTGAAATCAAAACGTCAGTGCTCAGACAAACCACTGCTAGGATGGCTGCAACAAAGCGCCATAAACTGGGTGGCCTGAACAATAAAAATACATTTGCTCAGGGTGCCGGAGGTTTGAAGTCCAAAATCAAAGTGTGGGTAGCAGCGGTGCTGTTCCTTCCGAGGCCACGAGGGAAGGGTCCGCGCTGGGCCTCTGTAGGTGGCTGTCTTCATGCTCACATGGGATTCTCCCTATATGCGTGACTGTGTCTGAGTTTCTGCTTTTTTGTATAAGGACACCAGTCATATTGGATTAGGGATCACCCTAGAAAGCTTATTTTAACTAAATACATCTGCACCCATGCACCAGCACCATAGTCCCTTGTGCCCTTCCCAAACTTGTCCTGATCCTTCTCCCTCCTCCTCCCCTAGAGAATGTCTTTGATCTATAGTTGCTTGATGATTTTGATTTTTACTTTTACTTTATTATAATTACTTCCCCATCCTTTATTTGGTTCCTCTACATTCCTCCTATAAGTGGTCGTAGGAATTTCATGGGGAAATCATACATTGTACAAATATGAAGAATAATGTAATAAATATATATTTTAAAAAATCATCCATGATGGGGGTGAGGTTCATTAGGGATTCACCGTATTTAACAATGGAATTTTTGAATCAGACCTCAGCGTGGGTTAGTGATGTTTTCTTTCCTCAAGGTGGCAGAGAGAGATACCGGCTTAAAAATTAACAAGAGGAACCTTTCCAGAGAGATGGACAATGCTAAGAGATTTTGCCTAAAGAGTTTTCCCAAACAAGCACGGGGGACTGAGGTGATGGTGCACTGGTGAGATGGTGATGGGGAATACATGGGGATTACAATTGATGTCAAATATATGTAAATTTTAAAAATTTATATTAAAAATTTTAAAAATAAATAAATAAATAAATACATCTGCAGTGATCCAGTTTTTATGTAACGGAATTTTCCTAGAGTGGTCACATTCTGAGTACTTGGAGGTAGGACTTCAACATAAGACTCTGGAGAGCCTATACACAATGTGTGTACCTCCCTCCCTTCAAATTCATATATTGAAACCCATTCTCCAATGTGATGGTATTAAGAGGGAGGACCTTTGGCAGGTGATTAAGTCATGACAGTGAAGTCCTCACGAATAGGATTAGTGTCCTTATAAATGAACCCCAAAGAGCTTCCTTGCCCCTTTCATCATATGAGGACACTCTCCATGAAACAGAAGTGGCCTCAACAGACACTCAATCTGCCAGCTCCTTGATCTTAGACTCTCCTGCCTCCAGACAGAAAGAAATCAATGCCTGTTGTTTCTAAGTCACCCTGTCTATTGCATTCTGTTGTAGCAGCCCAAACAGAAAAAAATAGCGAAGACCCATAATAGTTACTTAATCAGAGTCTCAGTTTTCTCCTTGGGAATAGGTTAGGAATCTTAAATGGGCTAATAATCTTGAATAAATGATTATCAAATAAGGAAGTACTTTAAAAAGTGCCCCACACATGGTCGGTCCTCAAAAAGATATTGGACTAGCAAAGAACATACTGAAAATTTCCAGGTGGAGTCCGATGGTGGGATGGAACATGAAGAAAGTCCACCAACATACTGGGTATTACGCTGGGTAACACATAACACATCATAATTGGCTTTGTTGATATATAATTTACCCACATACAATGCACCCATCCTGAGTGTACGGTTTGATGAGCTTTGACTAATGTATAGAGCATGTAACCAGCATCAAGATCCAGAACCTTAAAATCGGTGGGAGCCTAGTAGACTATAGTGGAGAATTACTCATACTTTGATGGTGGGCCTGGTATAATAATACATACCTAAAGCGGTATGAACCTATACAAATCATATACAGTGCTGTAAACCAATTAAACATAATACAATTTTTAAAAAGATCCAAAACATTTCCATCATCCCAAAAGCTTCCTTGTGTCCCTTTACAGTCAACACCCCCATCTCTAACTCCAGAAAACCACTGATCAATTTAGTTTTTATCACTATAGACTAAATTCACCTATCCTATAATTTTATATGAATGGACTCATTCATGTCCAGCGTTTTTCACTCAATGTAATGTTGTTGAGATTCATCCATGTTAGTCTGTTTATCAGCAAATATTTCTCTTCATTACAGCCCTCTGTGTGGATGAACCACATTAACCTATTGGTAGACATTCGGTTTGGTGTGCCTGTGTTTGGCTGTGACACAGCTGGGGATGGCTCTGACATCTCAATGGGGTTTTCACTTGCACTTCCCTAATGGTTAATGATGCTGTCCACGGGTCATACACATATACATACATTAGTGAGTTCTAAAGAAATGAGAGGGGTCTCAGAAGGCCGAGAAGTGTTAGACAAGGTTCAGGAGTAGGCAAGATGACATTGCAAAAGCTTGTTTAGGGTTGGGGGTGTCTGTGGGGTTTTACTGACCACAAAAGGGCAAGAGATGAGGCTATTTTCTTGGTGAATAAGAATTATAGAGCTGGGATTCTTAGGACCACGCTACAAGGTTTGGATGCCAGGAAATTTTTGTTTACCAGTCTAAGAAGAACACAAGGAAACCTCCTTTAATATTTCTGATAACTGTGTCTGCTATTCATATTCTCCTTAGAACTAGTTATAACACATTATAAGTTCCCTCACTCATGAATTAGATAAAATTAGTTAAGCTCTTTAACATATATTTGCTTTATGTGTACACAAGAATCATGATTTGCCTTTATCTTCAATTGTTCTTTGCTAACATTATTTACCAATAATTACCATTATTTTCTCAATAAGAGTTTGGAAAGAGATTCAAACCAATGTTACAAAATGCCATTCACCTCATTGATTCTCCTACATCTGTGACTATAACAGCAGGCTATCTATGTATCTCCTTTTGAAAACTTTAGAAAAAGGTTCTCTGATTTAATATCATGTTTGGAACTTGCCAGATCATCTGATGAGTATTAAGCTGGAGAGGCAGTGAGAAGTCAAAAATGGAAAACAGATTCAGAAGCCGTGAGTAACTAAATGAGTAACTAGTGGGTGTGAAAAGAAATGAGAGGAAATGGCAGGCAAATGGGGAAGGTTGAACTAAAGAAGCCAAAGACAGAGGTGGACAGGGCAGCATTAAGAGCCACAGGCTGGAGGAGTTCCAAGACAGGAGCCTCAAGAATGTCTTGTAGAAAATATTGTCAAGGAAGTTAAGGCTTAAAATAGGCCATGGATTTGAACAAAAACTAGGTCACTAAAGACCTTGCAAGAATAATTTGAGAAGAATGGTGTCTTGAAGGTAAGCAACAGTAGGTTTAGAGTAAATTTAAAGGAAAAAAAGGAAGTAGAATTGCAAAGTGCAGACACCTCTCAAAACAGTCTGCTGAAAAAATGAGTAAGCACGCCTGATTGCTACAGGGTTGTTATGACAACCAAATAAGAAAATGGTGGTGGTGCTTTTCTGAAGGCCTTTTGTTTTTATTAAGGTATAAAGTATCTATAGCCAAGTTAACCCTTTACTAGTGCACAGTCAATAGATTTGACAAATGCACACAGTTTTGTAACCATCACAAAAACCAAGATAGAGATAGAACAGTTCCATCATCACAAATAGCTCTCTTGTGACCCTTTGTAATTAACTCTTTCCACACCTTCAACCCATAATAATCATTGTTCAATTTTCTGACCCCAGAGTGTTGCCTTACCCAGCAGATCATATAAATAGAGGTATAGCGTAGGGAGTCATTTGAGTTTGGTTTCTTTCACTCAGCATCATGCATTTGAGATATACCCATGCTGTTGTATCTATTGGAATTTCATTTTCCTCTACCACAATTTTTGTGCCACCTAATCCCTTACCATTCCCCCTCCCTCTTAACCTCAGAGCCTTAAGGGTGTTTGTTGATGTCCAGTAGTTTTGGGGGATTTTTCCCTTTATATATATATATATTTTAACATCAATTGTGGTCCCCATTTCCCACCACTATTTCACCAGTGCACCATCACCTCAGTCCCTTGTGCTCTTTCTGCCCTCATCCCATTCCCTCCCCAACCACACACAAAGTGTTTCTGATTTGTCCTTATCTTTTTGTTTTTATTGTGCTGTGTTTTGTTTTGTTTTTTTCATTGTTATTATTCTTTTCCTTGGTCCTTTATTTGATTCATTTATATTCTTCTAGGAGTGAAACCATTCTTCCTGACTTACTTCACTGAGTATAATCCCTTCTAGCTCCAGCCATGTTTCTACAAATGACTCTAGCTTATCTTTTCTGATTGCTGAATAATGTTCCATGGTGTTTATGTACCACATCTTCTTGATCCAGTTATCTATTTTTGGGCTTTTGGGTTGTTTCCAGGTCTTACCTACTGTAAATTGTGCTGCAATAAACATAGGGGTGCAGATAGTCTTTTGAATCAGTGTTTTTGTGTTCTTTGGGTATATTCCTATGAGTAGGATTGCTGGATCATATGGGAGTTCCATTTTTAGTAGTCTGAGGAACCTCCACACTGCTTTCCATAGTGGTTGGGATATCCAGTAGTTTTTAAAAATGTTTTATGTTGTCTGTTTTTTATCATCCTGACTTGCTTTACTGTATGTAACTTTTTCAAACTCCCTCTATTTTGTTGAAAATGACTGCATTTCATCCTTTTGTGGCTATGTACTATTCCATGGTATCTATGTACCACATCTTTTTGATTCATTCATCCATTGCTTCCATGTCTAACTATTACAAATAATGCTGCTGTGAATATTGTAGAACATACGGGCTTTGTGGTGTTTATTTTTTTGAATGTTTCATATTTTGTAGATAGATGCCCAAAGTGTGATTGCCCAGTCACATGGTGTCTCTGTTTTTAATTTTTTAAAAAATTTATTTATTTATGCATATAAGCACTGGGGTACAGGCCAGAGGTGTGGGAGGTGAGAGGATTCACCAGAGACAGAGTAGGGAGCAGAACAGGCAGATCAGCTGAAAGACACTGCTCAGGGGAGCAGCAGGCAAGGCAGGAGAGGTCTGCTGTACCATGTGGGTCCCCTCCCTGGCCGGGGATTGAACTCACGCTGCTGTGCCACGGATGCTTCACAGTGCTGCGCTCAACCTGCTGTGCCACCAGGGAGGCCCTCTGTTTTTAATTTTTTAAGATAAATCCAGATAGCTTTCTGTGGTGGTTTCACCAGTTAACAGTCCCACCAACATTGTGGGACTCTCCAGTTCTCACCCTCTCCAGTTCATGCTATTGGGGGTCTTTCTGATATCTCCTATTCTCACTGCTGTGAGGTGGTATCCTGCTCACTTTTAATCTGTATCTCTTTTATTAAGAGTGATGATGAACATTTTTTCATGTCTTGGCCTGAATAGCCTCTTTAGTAAATTGTCTGCCCATATCTGCTGCCCATTTGTTAACTAGGTCATTTGTTGTTTTTTGTTATTGTTGAATTGTAGAAGATTTTACATATATTATATATATCGGATATTAATCCCTCATCGTTCATATATTGTATAAATATTTTCCCATTCGGCAGGGTATTTATTTAACAGTGCTGTTTTTTTCTTTTTATGTAGAAGTTTTTTTAATGTACTTCTTTTTCATGAAGTAATCCTGGCTTTATTTTTGTTTCTAATTCCTTTGCCACAGAGTTGAGTCACCAAAAAGATCTTTATTGTTGAGATTATAGAATGTATTGCCAATGTTTTCTTCCATGTATTTGGTATTTTATTCTTTATTGTTGAGTAAAATCCCCCTTCAAGTTGAAAGTACCTTGAAAAGTGTGAAACACTATAGAAAACTACAGGAAATTATTATTCTGGGCAATATACATGTATGAAGGATGGGGGTTGTGACTTAGAATCTGCCTCAGAGAGAGTCATAGGCATTATTCAAGTGACAGTAGTTTACTGTAGAGGTGGTTTCAAAAGACCCAGAAAGGGAATGGAAAATGAAACAGGGAAGGAAGACAAACCTGTACATGGTGTGTTATCAAGTGGTGGACAACTGAAACTCAGTTCCACTGGGCCCCCCTGGGAAGTGACACAGAGTACAGATGTCAGTGCTGTGGAACCGATGGAGGGAATAATAGAGCTTGGGTTTCATCTGCCATGTCCTAGTAGTCACCAGTTGACAATCATGCAGGGAGGATATTCATTCCTTGGCATTTCTGGTAAATTTCATCTATGTAAATTTCATCTATGTAGATCACAATGTGGCCTTCAAAGGTCAGGCAAATGAATGCAGGATCTGGCCACTGGATCAGACCAATAGATGATGATCATGAGTTGACAACTCCTACTACAGAGAAGATACACAGTCAGATCCTGAATTATCCCCTGTTAATTTTCATAATTTTTCTTGAGATGTAAACATCAGCATTTTTATAGCTAAACTCTTTTGCATGGAGACCTTCTAAATCATTTCTGTGTCCTCTAATTGGGCTTGTCACTCACAGTTAATATTGTTATATTTATAGTTACTCTCTCCAAATAGGGTCTGAAGGTTTATTTTTGAATTGTGAGTCAAGGATGCATACCCCAAGTACATGTGTTCATGCAGCTATTTATTTATCTCTTTGGAAAAACAAGGTGTCATTTTCCATATTTTCCCTTGTCTTGCTCTGCCGACCTCTGACTCTTGGCTATCAGTCTTTTTTAACATTAACTTTTATAAATATCTCCCACGAGCTTCGTATTACACCAAATATTCACAAATAGATTACTTCTCGATATGTTTAACTCAGATCCTACTGAGGCTGAGAATTCGAATATGTGAGTTTTGTGAGGACACAATTCAGTCAGGAGTATTGCCACCTGTTAGGCTACCAGTAACTTGAGCAAGTGTGGCTAAGTAGAGAGGACTTTAATTTTCTCACATAACGAGAAGTGTAGCAGTAGATCGAGGCTCTGGTCTGTCCACAGAGGCAGCTACCACACGCTCATCAGACCCTCGGTTAGCACGAGATCCCGGACAGGAGCGAAGCCCCTGCCCCGGTGCGGTGCCATTCTGCATTCTGTCTTGACAGTTTTCAGAACGCAGTCCATTGAGGTTAAATGTCCGAAAAATAGGTTGTTTTTCTTCATCTTCCTAAACGAAGCTCCTCAGAAGTCTTTTCTTTAACTGTCTTTGTTTTTTTTTTGACTTTTACTTGTTTTATTTCCTTTTTTATCACATTTTTTTTCTTGTCTTTCCTCTTAATTTTCCCTTCTTATCTCCTTTTTGGTAGATCATGCTTCTTCCCTGTATACGATCTGTTCCCCCTCTCCCCTCTTTTCTTTTCTTCTACCATGACCCTTATTAGTTGATATTTATTTATTTTTTATTAACATTTTTTATTTATATATATTTGACATCAGTTGTAATCCCCATGTATTCCCCATCACCTTATCACCAGTGCACCATCACCTCAGTCGCCTGTCCTCCCGTCTGCCCTCAACCCTCCCTCTCCCCCCTCCCCACCAAGTGTTCCCAATTTGTCCTTGTCTTTTCATTTTTTATTTTTATGTCTTTATTGTTATTATTATTGTTGTTGCTGTTCTTATTCTTTCCCTTGATCCTTATTTGGTTCCCTTGTATTCCTCCTAGGGGAGGAACCATCTGGTATTTTTCTTTTGCCTTCTGACTTGCTTCGCTGAGCATAATCCCTTCCAGTTCCATCCATGTTCCTATGAATGCATCTAGCTTTTCATTTCTGATTGCTGAGTAGTATTCCATCGTGTATATGTACCACAGCTTCCCGACCCACTCATCTGTTTTTGGGCATGTAGGTTGTTTCCAGGTCTTACCTATTGTCAAGAGTGCTGCTATAAACATAGGAGTGCATCTTTAACTGTCTTTAAACAGCTGTTCTCTAAGCATGATCTGTGGGCCCCTGAGGGACCCCTTTCACAGGTCCATGAGTCTGTGTATGTGAGAACCAACTCCCATGCTGAAATAGTACTAAAACACTTAAAACAGAATTCAGACAGTGCCAATGGACAGTGAACATGGTGCTAAGACAGCGACCAGGGTGGGGAACAGGTCTGTGGGTGCACATAATTGCCAGACCATGCAGGTTCAGGGTCCAATAACAACTGGGTTTATTTAATAAACAGAAGACTGGGGAAAAGGAAGGCATTTCTAAGGCCACAGTGGCTGGCTTTCTCATCCCAGATAGTGTTTGCAGTGTCCACAAGCCCCCAAAAAAGACCACCCATGGAACATGAATGTGATATGTGGAACCAACAACAGCAACCTGAAGTTGCCAGACCCAACAGCAATGGGGCCAATGGCACCAGAAGGTGGTACCAGAGAACCAGAGGCTGCAGTCAGTTCTTGGAGACATTGGGCTGAGCCTGATGGTGCTTCTTACAGGCAATGTCAAAGACAGGTGCAGCAGCCAAGTCTCTGCAAAGGTCTATGGAGGTGTAGAGACCTAGAAGTCTAAAAAGTCTACAAAGGTCTCAATGCTTCTCTCTTTCAGAGGCTGGAAGCAGAATCCGTCCTCTTTGAAGGTGGTCTGATAAATGCTTCCTCTATGAAGACTGGCTAATGACTTTAAAGATGGTCCAGCAGCTCCTTCTCTCTGGGGAGGCTGGCTGCCAACTGCCTCAAGATGCCTTATATCCCTTTCAGGATGTCCTACACTACAAGCCTGATTGGACTGTTTTTAATCTTAATTGTCTGATTGGACCATTTAGCACCAATCATCTCATTTTCCATCTTCCAATCTGAATAATTAACTAATGGCATGAGCCTGGATCTGATTGGTCCATTTAGCTCTCACCTGACTGATTAATTTTTGAATCCTAGAGACAGATTTGAAAGGAGAAAAAGCCCAGCCTGGCCAACCCTCAAGTCAGGGCAGGCTTGTGGGTCTGTTGGTTCCAGGAAGCTTGGCCAGAGTTGGCCTCCCTGGGACTGAGGGAGTGGGGATGCCCAGGTGTGGGAGAGCTGAGGTCAGTTGCCTCAGCCCCAACAAAGCTGCCAGAGGTTGTAGGGAATCTAGTTACAATATCAGCTAGAAAAAGACTAAATTTTTAGGAGTTCTTGTGATTCACTTAGCTTGAAATTAGCCATGGAAGAAATATTACACCATGGAAACTGAGATACAGAACTTTTTAATTCTCCTTCTTTCTTTCTGGTGGGACAATGTTAAACATTTGACAGGACACCTAAGTTCTTAATAATATTAAGACATTATTTCCCCTTTCTCTGAGTTGTCATTTGTACTGTTGGTATAAAAACAATAGTGGGGCTATGGGTTCTGATCAGTACTCACTCACAGCAAAGATAGAAACAAAGCAAGGAGGGAGGGAGGGAGAGAATGAGGGAAGGAAGGAAGTGGCAGCTACACTGAAGCAGGTCCTCAATTAACAAGTGTTGGTGATGATGTAAAAAAATTGGAACCAAATGTTAAAGGGTGAAACTACTATGGAAAACAGAATGGAAGCTCCTTTAAAAATTAAAAATAGAACCACTCTAAATCTAGCAATTCCACTTCTGGGTATACAGCCCAAAGAATTAAAAACAGAATCTCCAAGAGATATGCACAGCTGTGATCATATTAGCATTATTCCCAATAGCCAAGGGGTGGAAACAACCTAAGTATCTATCACCAGATGAACGGATAAACAAAATGTGGTATAGACCTACAGTGAGATATTCCTGAAAAAGGCAGGAAACTGTGGCATAGGCGACAGCAGTGGAGGAACTGGAGGACACTGCTGAGTGAAATAAACCAGTCCCCAGAGGACAAACACTGCAGGATTCCACGCACACAAGGTGAAAGCTGAATGGGTTAAAAGGGAGTGAGGGGGGAAAGCTGCGGTTGTTCAATAGAAACAGTTTCACATTTGCAAAAGGAGAAAGCTCTTGAGAGATGCAACACAGTTGTGATGGCAACACAGTTGTGTGGAGGTGCTCAATGTCCCTAAATTGTGCACCCAAAAATGACTAAGATGGTAATTTTTGTGTGATGCACTTTTATTCACACTTTTTTGAAGATTTTGTTTATTTATGCATACAAGAGTTGGGGTATAGGCCAGAGGTGTGGGGGCCTGGGGGAATGAGGAGTCACTAGAGACAGTGGGGAACAGAACAGGCAGATTGACTGAAATATACCGCTGAGGGGAGCATCAGGAGACGCAGGAGAGGTCTGTTGTGCCATGTGAGTCCCCTCCTAGGCTGGGGATCGAACTGGTGTTGCAGTGGCTGCGGAAGCTCCACAGTGCTCAGCCCCTTGTGCCACCAGGGAGTTCCCTATCCACACTTAAAAAAAAAGAATGTCCTCAACCATAAAAATTAATAATTTTATTAAATCTTGACCCTAAATTGCGTACCATTCTCATATTGTCTGGGGCAGATGGGAATGATGGTGAGGACAATAGTTGTGTGAATGTTTATGTTGAGAGGTAAATTGACCAGTTTGTTTCACGGAACACCAAGTTTTTCTGAAAGAACGACAGAGAGACTAACTATGGTGATTCAGACTTGGGTGTTTGGCAGAAATTTTCTCAAAAATGAACAAAAAAGCTTGCCACTTCAAGGAAACTAATTGGCAGTATTTGTTGCCAATGATAAAATTTGAACTTTCGAGAAAATTAGAATTTTGGAAGACATGCATTTGTCACTATGTTTGATGACTTTCCAATATTTAAAGACTGATGAGATTGGTGGTAACAGTAATAAATGGGGTTTTTGATATTATGTAATGAAATATGTCAATGCTGTTATCTGTGTAACTTAGTGAGCTAATATTTTCCAAAAGACCAGTGCACAATGTCACAGTGTCCATCCAAACTAAAAGACACTTCTCCAAAGAGGACATACACATGGCCAATAGGCACATGAGAAAATGCTCAACATCCCTCATAATCAGGGAAATGCAAATCAAGACCAC
>JAGFMF010011788.1:51233-61442 GCA_019455555.1 Galemys pyrenaicus | reverse complement strand
TTCCTTTTTATGGTGAATTTCTAGCTTGATGGCTTCGTGGTCAGAGAAGATAGTTGGTATGATTTCGATCTTAGAGTATTTGCTAATGTTCATCTTGTGGGCCACAAGATTCCTATTCATCAAGTAGGATACGTTTTTGTTGTTGTTGTGAAATGGAGGGATCCTAACTGGAGAAGCTTCGTTTGTCTGAATAACTTACAGGCTGGCAGGGAAGTGAACCCCACCACTCAGAGATAAGTGGCACTACACCCGGTCTGTTTGAGAAAGAGGGTTATTTGGCTTGTGATTAGGTCACCCGAGGTCCTCCTGGTTTCACCAGCTGTCCAGGCAGCGTGTAACCTGCACTTTAATCCTAGGCATGATGCTGCATTGCTGTAGAGCACTATTTTTGAGGATCTACTGTGGACAAATATGAAAGTAAGGTAGAAATATTTCCCTAAAGGCTTTTGTTCCTAATCAAAGTGTGTGGTACATGGATCAACACAGGTGTCAGGCTGACCTTGTTCTTCTTCTTTTTGTCCTGGGGAACTAAATTCCCAACAAAGTGACTTGAAGTCAGAGAGGACTTTAACCTTGCTGCCATGGAGACCATGTTTCTCACTCCCGGGGCAAGGGGGCATTTACAGGAGGATTTCCTGAGGTGATAAGCCACCTGGTCATTGGCAATTCCAGATATTTGATGACAGGCCAGAAATCATGGGAATTTCCTGGAACTGATAAACAGAGAAAGAGAAGCTTAGGATCTTGATGTTGTGACTTAAGAAATAAATATATTTGGTTTTCTTCCCATTCCTGACACAGAACTCCTAAAATCCTTGGAATTTCCCATGAAGAGAGGGAGAAAGATATCTTTTGTCATGTTGATGTTGTGATTCCAGAAACCCCTATAGTTGTGGCTGGTTACACAAGAGTCAACCATGTGATTAGAGGGTTGGAACTTACAGTCCCACCCTCCCACACTGAGAGGGACTGGACCAACCACCTGCTAGAGTCTGTCGCTTTCCAGGAACTTCCCCTCTGACAGTCCCCATGGAGAGAAGAAGGACTTGAATTGAGCAACTGCCAATGATTTCCTCAATGGTGACTATGTAATGAAGACCCCTGTTGTGCAACCACCCCTGACAGGGCAGGTACGTTGTTGATTCAGGCAGATGAAAAGAGAATTTCCAAGCCATCAGGATTTCTATCATGCCTTTATACTGAACCAGGGGCCAGACAGTCAGACCAGCAAGCAGGGAGGCAGGAACTCAGCCCCCGAGCCTCAGAGTGGCACTGCTGCGAAGGCCAGAGCTGGGGAGCCTCTTTCATCCCTCGATTCTCAGCCCAGGTGTAGTGCCAGGAAGAGCACAGAGCAAGTTCTCGATGATTCTGGGCAGGCAGGTAGAGTCCTGGAGCCCTTGGTGGCTTTTTATGCTTTTATTACATGAGGCGACCACGTACACAGCAGGCAGGAGTGCCGGGGGCCCAGGAGCCTGGCAGGCCTCCTAGCCCCCAGCACATTTCCCTCTCTGGGCTGCTGCTGCTTCTTTCTTCTGCTTTCTTCCCCATTCTGTTGGCATCCTCGTGATGCCGCCATTGTACACCTGTGTCTAAACCCAGGTGCACCCACTTGTGCATGCACACTTAGGCATGTGTGCAGAACCGCATGTGTCCATCATTACACCAATGGCAGGAGGGTGGAAAAACCTGATAACTTTCCTCTGACCCTACAATCCACCCCCTCAGGGTTTTTCGCCATATAAAACTATACATAAGTTTTCCTGGGCAAATATAAGCATTGCAGCCATGACCCACAAAAGTAAACAACACAATCCAACAATGCAACAAAATACAAATACACTCAGGGAGGGCACCAACCTAGGGGCAAAAGACAAGACTATTGGCACCAGCAGGTGATCCACCACGTCTGCTGCCAAAGGCACTGATCGTGCAAGAAGGGAACCACTCACGGCATCTGCCATCACATGCCAGGAGCCATCAGGCTTCCTGGCCTTCTCTGGCTGTGGTCTCAGCCAGAAGTCACACACCGCACCCACCCCCAGGATGTGCTCACTCTCGGGATTGCAGTACTATACTCTTTGGGGATAATCGCCCAATTCCCAGGGTACTCTCTGCTGTCACTCCAACACTTGGCTTTTATAGCCACCAACGTGATATGCAAGCCCTGCACTCAGGCCAACCCTGTGCTCATGCACATGGGTTGGGGGTCCATGGATACGAGCTCCACATGCAGCATCTCTTGGGTCCCCTTCTTTGACTGTGGGCTTCTCCACAAGCCACGTTTCCTTCCCAGCCCCTAGGGTGGTTCCTCAGCTCCTCACCCTCACTCTACAACAAAGAGGGCGTCACCCACACGTTATTTCAAGAGACTCACTGGCCTTCTTTAACAAACCTAGGCTGCTTACCAGCCGTTCAGGACTTCCCAATCTTAGCACCAGCTTTTGCCTTCTCTAGTTGGCTTTTTGATACCTCTCCTCTGCCTGGCTACAGAGAACTTGGCAAGGGCTTCCTCCCTCAGCCACTCTTGGACTCTTCTATGCCCAGGCTGCATTTGGCCACCAAGGTCCACTGGCCATGCCTCTATTCTCATCTCGTGGGGTTTACAAACAATACCATCCACCCCCAGGGCCCCATAAACATAACATCAACCTGCAAAAGTTCCCAGCCTTCTGGTGGGATTGTCAGTCCATCAGTCCTTTCCTTGTGTCAGCAGTGGGAGAGCTCTGAATGCCGTATCACAGTCCGCTTTTCCAAGGAGTCTGCTGCCTCAGGGGTCATGGGCTGGTCCTCACAGGCATCTCCTCCTCCACTCGAGGTCTTGTCCTGCAGCTCCTAGACCTTGTCCACCTCCTGTGCTCCTACAGCATCTTTGGTTCTTCCTACAGTGTCTTTAGCTCTTCCCGCAGCTCCTGGACTTTGGTCACCTCCTGTACTGCCATGATCCTCCAACATTGTCACAATTCACAGTCTGCCAGCTCCCAGTCCCTCCTGCAGTCTTCTTAGGGCTTCACACCCATCTGCATCAAAACATCCTGCCAACTACGCCAGTTGTTGTGGCAGCAAGGGGCACAGAGAAAGTTCTCGATGATTCTGGGCAGGCAGGGTAAAGGAAGAGTCCTGGAGCCCTCGGTGACTTTTTATGCTTTTATTACATGAGGCAACCATGTACACAGCAGGCAGGGGTGCCAGAGGGTCAGGCTGGCAGGCCTCCTAGCCCCCAGCACATTTCCCTCTCTGGGCTGCTGCTACTTCTTTCTTCTGCTTTCTTTCTCATTCTGCTGGTGTGCTCGTGATGCCGCCCTTATACGCCCATGTCTAAACCCAGGTGCACCCACTTGCATATGCACACTTAGGCATGCGTACAGAAAAACTGCATGTGTTCATCATTACACCAATGGCAGGAGGGCAAGAAAGCCTGATAACTTTTCTCTGACCCTACACCAGGTTTCCACATTTATTCATGCACCTGTCCCATGCTCCCTAGCTTCTTGGCCCAGGTATCCACAATTATAGGTGTGCACGCTTCTTGCACATGCTCCCTGGTGTCGGCCACAATGCGTTATCACATGTGAGCAATGAAACCTGGGAGGAAAGCAGAGCCACAGGCAGCAGCTGTAGAGGCTGGCAGCAGGAGGCGAAAAAGAGCCTGAGGACCCCATGTTCCTTACAACCCTGTTAAAAAAAATCCATCCAACTGGAAGGGATTATGCTCAGCGAAGTAAGGAAGAAGGCAAAAGAAAAATACCAGATGGTTCCTCCCCTAGGAGGAATATACGGAACCAAAAGGAATAAGAACAACAATAATAATAACAATAAAGACACAAAAACCAAAAATGAAAAGACAAGGACAAATTGGGGACACGTGGTGGGGAGGGGGAGGGAGAGGCTTGAGGGCAGAGGGGAGCACTGGGACTGATGTGATGGGGCACTGGTGAGATGGTAATGGGGAATACATGGGAATTACAATTGATGTCAAATATATATAAATTTTAAAAAATGTTAATAAAAAAAAATAAATACATGTGACTAAAGAAAAAATCCATCCAGTGGAGCTAGAAGGGATTATGCTCAGTGAAATAAGCCAGAAAGAAAAAGAAAAATATTGAATGGTTTCACTTATAGGAGGAATGTAGAGGAAACAAATAAGGAAAAAATTAACTATAACAAATGAAAAATCAAATCAACAGACAACTATAAATCTGAGACATTCCCCAGAGGAGGAGGGAGAAGGAACAACATGGGTGGGAAGAGCACAAGGGACTATGGTGATGGGACATGAGTGAATTGGTGGTGGGAATTTCACAGGGACTACACCTGAGAGGAGAAAGTATACACTGTAAAAAAATGAAAAATGATGTAATACATATATAATACATAAAATAAGATAGCATTTGGTACCTTAAAAAAAAATCCAGCCACAGCCAAAGACCAGGGCCACCTCTGTGGGCTTGGGCCTCTGCTTGGCCACTTGTCAGCTGTCATCTCACTCAGATCCACACAAGGCAACTGTCTCTCACTAGGAAAGAAAATAATCATGAAGTAATTCAGACCTTCTGTAGGGTAAGTGCAAGTGATCAAGTTTTTCTGCCCTCCCGCAATTAGCTTCAATGATTGAAACCTATGATCTTACACACATGCCCGATGGTGGCACCCGGAGTGTAGAGTGGGCATGTGTGAGGGAGAGTACCTGAGCTGAGAGATGGAGCAAGTAAGGGCAGAGGCAGCAGAGGATGGGGGAGCAGAGGATCGTGGGGCAAAGTGCAATAGAGACCAGAAAAGAAACCACAAGAGAACACCAGAGAGCCCAGAAAGAGTGAAGATTCACCGGAGGCAAGGAGGCCTGCTCTGCACCTGGTAGCCTCACAACAAATGGTGTAGAAGGGTCATTAAAAGCCTGAAAAACCCACTGAGGGCTCCAGGACTCCTCCTTTACCTGCTCCGTGCCTCCCTGGCACAACACCCCCCACTGCAGGCCTCCAGGGTCTCATCTTCAGGAGCTGAGGGAGAGAAACCAGGGCCCTGGACACTGTGATCATCTGGGGTACATCCAAATAGAGCCTGGTCAGAGCTACGAGAGACAACACTGCAGGAGGAGCTGGTGTGGGTCATCTCCCCATGGACTCCGTCTACTCTCTCCCCTTCTCCCCTGAGAAGTCAGGCCCATGGTCCAGACTTGCCTGCAGCCTGAGTATGGCTTCCTCCTTTTCTGTCTGGAGGAGGAAGACATCAGGTGAGGTCCAGGGACGAGGTAGCCCACAAAGTCCTAAAGAAACCCCCCTCATCCTGGACAACATGGAAGTTTCCAGAAGTATGACTGAAGACCAGGTGTAGGACTGGAAAGTATGAAGAAAGGAGAGAGAGGGACTGGACCAAGCACCTACTGGACTCTGTCCACTTCAGGAAACTCCCCTCTGACATTTGGTGGGAATTGGGTTACCATCGCCAGAATTATAAGACCCTGAAGCAGCTTCATGTGACCATCCTCGGAATGGACACAACATTCAGTCTGGAAGAGGAAGCACAGGACCCAGAGACCGGCCCAGTCTAGGGAATCCAGGACAGTCTCCCATTCTGTAGAAAGTTCTAGAATCCGAGAATCTGTGGTGCCATGCCATACACCTGCCCTCCAGGGGTTTCTGAACTGCCCCACCACGCTGCCTGCCTCCAGGCTGCTCTTGGTGATTGGAACAGCCTTGTCTGCTGCTGTCCAGGAGCGGAGGTCCTCATTCTGGAAAAGGACAAGGCTTCAGGGCGACCATGGATCTGGGTGTGCAGTGAGGGTGATGGGAGGGAGTGCAGGGGAGTGTGGTGGTGGTTTCCAGGAGAAACCACGAGGTCTACACCTGAGGGGAGAAACCAATTACCATAAAAGGGTGAACAATGATGTAAGAAAATAAATTTTTTTAAAAATCCAAAAGGACAGAACTCCAGGCTGGAGTACAAGAGCACTTCAACTCCAAGACAGCTCCTTTGTTCGAGACCTCGCCCCGTGTGTCTCATCTGTTGATTTACATCCTTCAATATCTTTTGAAATAAACCAGTATCGGAGTAATCCTGAGTTCTGTGAGCTTCTCTAGTAAATTAAACCCAAGGAAGGGGGTTGTGGGAAGCCCTGATTTTATAGGTGGTTAGAGAGAAGCATAGGTGACAACTCAGGCTTGTGATTGGCATCTGAAGTACAGGGGACTGTGAGGTTGAGCCCTGAACCTAGGGAGTCTGCCATCATGTCTGAAATGATTTGAATTGTAGGATATCAGCTGGTGTCTGAGAACCACTTTCTGATGTTGTGAGCAGGAGAGACCCACACACTGGAATTGGCATTGTTAGAATAAAAGTGGACAGATTGTTAGAATAAAAATGAACTCCCTGAGGCCTCCCAGTGGTGCAAGGGCTATGCACCTTGCAATCCACAGACAGCCACTAGCACAAGTTCAATCCCCGACCAGGGAGCTGACCCACATGGCACAGCAGACCTCTCCTGTCTCACCCGCTGCTCCCCTGACCAGTGTATTTCTGTATCTGCCTGTTCTGCTCCCCACTCTGTCTCTGGTGAGTCCTCTCACCACCACCCCACACCTCTGGCCTGCAGCCCAGCTCTTGTATGCATAAATAAATAAATCTTTTTAAAAAATGGACTCCCTGAAAATGGACAGATTAACTGGCTTCCACCAATTAATCCCCTACAGATTTTGAAAGAGCCAATAATAGGTTTCAAGCAAGGAATTTTTACTGTGGATCACACAATAGGAGAGGGACAGCAACTGCCCTAAGCCACACTCATCTCAGAGCCAAGGGGGTCTGGTTTTATGGGCTTGGCTATCAGGGCAGGGGGCAGGGAGCAGCATCAGCACATGTGACGGGCTGGGCGACCCTGGGACACACACAGACCAGTTACACGCCTCTTCACATGTTGCCTGTCGCATTAGCAGCTTCAGACTCCACTCGGGGGTGGGGGTGGGTGTGTTTTAGCATGCTAGTGAGTCTTCGTCACTTTTATGTCAGGTCTTCTGCCACCTGTGAAGGCAGCCATCAGGCTTCAGCTGGTTCTGGAGTCATTGCCTGAAGACAGGAAGCCTCTGAAGATGGAGGGTCCATTTCTCACTGGTGACTAACTGGCCGGGTTTTGTAATAATAATAACAAGTTAATAACAGAAAGATTAGGCAAAAAGGTCTAGTTCCAAGGGAACTTGTAACAGAGAAATGTCTTCCATATCCCTCATTCTAAACCAGGCACCCCAATCCTACTGCCCCCTCACTCTGAACTTTTTCATCACAAAAACTATCACCATTTGCAATTGCAAATGCATCATTTGTTTCCTTGAGGGTAAGTGGCATAAGTTAGAAAATATGTTGACTTTGCTTGTTGCTGTAGACTAATAGATATTTAGAGAATAAATACCCAAATCTAACACACGTACGTGCATACACACCCACTGGGTAACGGAATCATGTATGAGGAAGGCAACCAACCACCAGGATTTCACAGAGCAGAGGGACCTCTGAGACCTGGGACTTGCAGAGCTAACAAACACAAGGAAACTCCATGGCAAACCAGGCCTAAATGACAACCGAATAACTCATCTGAAACTTGTTCTGAACTTTGAAGAGATGAGTCCCAAGCAGCTCACCCACTGTTGTCCCAGAGTGACCTTATCAAGCCTCCATTGCTGTCCGGCCAACATCCGGTGCTGTCCAGCCCAGACTTCAGACATTGCCATGGGCTGCTTCGGTATCATCTCAGTGACACCACCTGTGAGCACCTCCAGCTGCCACTGTGAGTTGGACCCAGGCCCCTGCTTGCTGCGTGCCATGTGCTCCAGGCCCTCATTGACAGGACAGCACCATCTTGCACGAGTGACCTTTTGTCTGGGACTTCTGGACAATGTGGACAGTATCTGGGGTGACATAGCCAGCCATGTGTGGCCTTAGAAAGATTCCCAGGTTTGCTAAGTAAACCCCATTATGTTGTTCCCTGAGGCTGAGTGGTTTGGCAATAGAGCGCACGAGTGAGAACCCACAGAGAGTGACCCGTCCTCTGCCTTAGCACTATCCTTTGAGCGCTTTGGCGCTGCTAGAGCCCTGTTTGAAAATGACTTCGAAGAGCAAGGAAAAGAGACTGGATTTATCAAAAGGATAGAGGTAAGTGTTGGTGAGAATGTGGCGAACAGGGAACCCTAGTGCACTGTTGGTAGGAATGTAAATTGGTGCAGCAATCAATGGAAAACAACATAATGGGGCCTCAAAAAATTAAAAATAGAATTTCCATATGATCCAGTAATCCTATTTCTGGGTATATACCTAAAGGAAACCACATCATTATCTCAAAGAGATATCTGCATCTCATGTTCATTGCAGCATCATTGACAATAGCCAAGACATGGAAACAACCTAAACGTCCATCAGCAGATGAAAAGATAAAGATGCGGTATTTAGAGTCAATGGAATACGATCCCGTCATCACTGAAGAAGGAAGTTCTGCCACTTACAACAACATGGAGGACCTGGAAGGCATTATGCTGAGTGAAATAAACCAGACTCAGAGAGACGAATGCTATATGAGCTCACTTATATGTGGAATCTAAAAAAAGAACAGTCGAAGTCATAGAACTGTGTAGAATGGAGGTGACCAGGGACTGGGGGTGGGTGGGCAGGGAGACGTCTGTCAAAGGGTTCAAGCTCCCATTATGAGTGAGTTCCGAGGAGCTGATGACCTGCATGGTGACTAATTAACAATACTGTATTTTATACTCAAAATTTTCTGAGAGTAGATCTGAAGCATTCACAACACACACACACAAAGATAATTATATGAGATGATGGATGTATAAATTATCTTGGTCGTGATAATCATTTCACAAAGTATAAATACAGAGATGATAATTACCTCATACACTTTAAGTATATGCAATTTTATTTGTCAATTATACCTCACTAAAAGTGGAGAAAAAAAACCTTTCTGAGTGTGTGTGACGGGGGGGATGATTACTGGGTGGGACATGGGGAGCGCCCTGGGGGCAGGAGTCATTTGAACTCCTTCCTGCACCATGAACTCCCAGGTTTTCTGACCAGCCTGTCTGAGGAGAAATGGGAAGGAAGAGGCTTAAACTGATGGCAGTCAGACCTTGAAAATGGAGTGAGCAGGAGAGGACAGAATGGAGAGCTATTGTTTAATGGGGACGTTTCAGTTTGAGATGATGAAAAAGGTCTAGAAATGGATAGTGGCAATGGCTACAACAGTGTGAGTGTAAAAAATGCCATTGAATCATTCCCTTTAAAAGGGCTAGAATGGGCCTCCCTAGTGGAACAAGGGGTGAAGTCTCAGCACTATGAAGCTCTCAGCAGCCACTGCAGCACAAGTTCAATCCCTGGCTAGGGAGCTAACCCACATGGCACAGCAGACCGCTCCTGTCTTGCCCACAGCTCCCCTCAGCAGTATATTTCAGTACATCCAGTACATATTCCATTGAATCTATATTTTGTACAGTGTATTTCAGTACAGTGTAATTCAGTACATTCACCAGTTCCCCACTCTGTCTCTGGTGAATCTTCTCAGCCCCTACCTGCTGTACCTCTGACCTACACCCCAGTTCTTGTATGTATAAATCTTTTTTAAAAATTAAAATGGTAGGGCCTCCCTGGTGGCACAGCGGGTTGAGAGCTGCACTGTGAAGCATACTCCACATAGCAGCGTGAGTTCAATCCCCAGCCAGGGAGGGGACCCACATGGTGCAGCAGACCCCGCCTGCCTTGCCTGCTGCTCCCCTCAGCAGTGTGTTTCGGTCAGTCTGCCTGTTCTGCTCCCAACTCTGTCTCTGGTGACTCCTCTTACCTCCCATGACTCTGGCCTGTACCCCAGTTATTGTAAGCATAAATAATAAATCTTTTTAAAAAATTAAAATGGTAAATTTTGTTTTGTGTATTTTAGCATAAGAAATCTGTGGTGCAATGGACTATGTGGAGGATTACAGGTGCTTTGGTGGTGGGACAGCTATGGTACCCACACCTGAGGGGAGAGATCCTATATTGTGAAACATTTAACAAGGATGTAAAACAATGGTACTTCAGAGAAAGTAAGAGAAGGGAGAAAGGAAGGGAGGGAGAGAAGGAAGGAAAGGAAAGAGGGAGGGAGGGAGAAAGGGAGGAAGGGAGAGAAGGAGGGAGGGAGAAAAGGAGGGAGGAAAGGGAGGAGGGAAGGAAGGAAGGAAGGAA
>JAGFMF010011788.1:36596-51088 GCA_019455555.1 Galemys pyrenaicus | reverse complement strand
CAGGGAGGGAGGCAGGCAGGGAGGGAGGCAGGCAGGGAGGGAGGCAGGCAGGGAGGAGGGAAGGAAGGAGGGAAGGAAGGAGGGAGGGAAAAAGGAGGGAAGGAGGGAGGGAAGGAGAGAGGGAAGGAAGGGAAGGAAATTTGTGGTATATTTGTGTATATTTGACATAAATAATACACTTCTAGAAATAACACAGAAAATGGAATATTTAATAAAGTATTCTAAAAAGGGACACAAAGACATAAAATATTGTCAAATATATATACAAATGGAGATTTTAAAAGAAAACATGGCTTCAGTTTCTTCTTTACACTATCCGAATGTGGGAAGCAGGTTAGGGGGTTCTGACCTCACTTGAGTAGGAGGGAATGGGAAAATGCTCTGTTTTTTAAGAGGTGAAGAGGTTGACTCTAAATATGGACAGAGTTGGGGAGATGGTGGATGGATTGCCCATGCAACAAATCCTTCTAAGGAAAGACCCCCTCATGTGGACTTTTAGATGATTTCGTTTCTTGGGAGTGGGGAAGATACGGAGGGGAAAGAAGGAAAGGAGAAAGAGTCCTTTAGAAGGAATGGATAAAACAGAAAAATGAGATATCAAGGAAAGGGTCTACTTCCTACTTTTTCTGTAAAGCGCCAGGTGGTGAATACCTTCATCTGGGGACACCAGACCACCTCTTCACTATCACTGAACTCACCTGAGTCCCAGGAAAGCAGCATGGGCGAAGTGTGCTGAGTGGGCAGCGCTGCACTCTAATAGAACTTTATTTGTGGACCTTGAAACTTGAAACCCATAACATTATCACAGGCATAGACTATTTTCTATTTTAAGCTTTTCAGCAACTTAAAAATGTAAAAAGAACGTTCTTAGTCCATGACTTGTATAAGAAGATTTGGGCAGGGCCTCCCTGGTGGCCTAGGGGTTAAGTCTCAGTGCTATCACCACAAGGGCCTGAGTTCAATCCCTGCCAGGGAGTGACCCACATGGCGCAGACCTCTGCTGCCTCGCCCGCTGGTCCTCTGAGCAGTGTATTTCAGTCGATCTGCCTGTTCTGCTCCCCACTCTGTCTCTGGTGAATCCTCCCACCCCTGCACCTCTGGCCTACACCCAGTTTTTGTATGCAAAATAAATAATAATTTTATAATAGTTTTTTTTAATTTTTAAATTAAAAAAAAAAGTTTTGGGCATCCTGGTACTTTGTGGGGCCCTGTCCAGTTACATATTTCCAGGCTCTGGTTCAGCCATGTCTCTAAAAAGCCCCATAATTAAAATTTAGCAGTATTGTGACACCCGATACAACCGGACCCTTGAACAGGTCACACCTAGTAAAAGAAGCCAGACACTATAAAGGCTGCCTATTGAATGATTCCGTTTAAATGAAATGTGCAATACAGAAACCAAGAAACACGGGAGGCTGATTGCCAGAAGATGCGAGGGAAAAGAGAGGCTGTGGACAGGTACAGCACTTCCTTTTGGGATGATGCAATGTTCTGGAAATAGATAGATATGAAGGTTGCACATTGTGAATGTACTAAATGCTACTACATTGTTAAAATAGTTCCTATGGTAAACTGTACGTCATGTGCTTTTAATCACAATAAAACTTGTTTATCCCACTGGGATTTTGATACCAAGCCAAGGAAGCCCTCCCATCACCTTATCTTATATTCTTGCCTCTGGGATGAACATTCCTGGAAAATCTAAACTCCTTTGGGCACAGACCCATCCTCTTGCCCATCTGGGAAGATGCATGTTGACCTTGAGCCCCAACAGAGAAAGGAGGACAGGGCTTCCTAGGAAAGAAATGTGGGAGACCAGAGAAAACAATGGATAAGAAATTCCAGCTTTACCATAAAGAGCTCTCAAAGGTGTCCATGAGACAGACACCTAACTGGAAGACTTGAAAAAACAAAATCAAGAGTTATGACTGAGGGGCCTCCCTGGTGGTGCAAAGGGTTAAGCACTGCACTGTGGAGCATTCTTAGCCACTGCATGACAGGTTCAATACCCCGGCCAGGGAGCGGACCCACATGGAGCAGCAGACTTCTCCTGCCTCCCTGCTGCTCCCCTCAGCAGTGTATTTCGGTCAATCTGACTGTTCTGTTTCCCACTCTGTCTCTGGTAAATCTTCTTACCTCACATCTCTGGCCTGTGCCCCACTTCCTGTATGCATGAATGAATAAATCTTAAACAAACAAAAAAGTCATGACTGAGAACTGCCATATTTTGCCCACTTCAGCACTGTTATGAATTGAATTGCATCCCCCAAAATGCCATGTTGAAATTCTAACCCCTAGGATCTCAAAATAAGATCTTATTTGGAAGTAAGTTCATTGTTGATGTAATTAGTTAAGATAGGCTGTAGTCTCCTAATCCAATATGACTGGGATCCTTATAAAAAGGGGAAAATTTGGACAGAGATGTACACATATTCAAAGGAGAACATCATGTGATGAAAAGTGAAAGTGGAGATTGGACTGCTGCATTTATAAGTCAAGGAACACCAAATATTATCATAAAATCACAAGTTAGAACAGAGCTATGGGGAGCCTCCCTGGTGGCAAAAGGTGTTAAGCACCGCACCATGAAGCTATCTGCAGCCACAGTGTGCTACTCGATCAACTCGTGTTGAGTCGGTCCCCAGCCAGGGAGGTGACCCACATGGTGAAGCAAACTGCTCCCCTCAGCAGCATATTCTAGTCAGTCTGCCTGTTCTGTTCCCCCAGTGTCTCTGGTGAAACCTCTCACCCACCTGCAACTCTGGCCTGAGCCCTAGTTCTTGTATGCATAAATAAATCTTTGGAAAAAAAAAGAGAGAGAGATAAAAGACATTCTTCCTCACAACCTTCAGAAGGAAACTAGCTCTGCTGACACCTTAATCTTGGACTTCTGACTCCAGAACCATGAGACAAGAAATGTCTGTTGTTAAAATCCCCAAGTTTGTGGTACTTTATGGCAGCCCTAGAAACAAACAGAAGCAGTCAGGAAATTTGAAGCACATGTTTGCTAAACCTTGTCAATATGGGACAGTCTAGAACAATTAGGTGTCTTTCAAAACACAGACACTGAGCTCTCTCACTCTCTCTCTCTTTCTCCTTCTTTCTCTTGGTGATTTCTCTTTATTATTTATTATCATATACTAAAGCCTAACATTTTGAGTTAGTATCACATCATATAAGTGGCTTGGGTTTACAGGTAGACTTCTTTTACTTTATGAAGGAGAAATAATGTTGTATTTCAGCAGCCAATAGCAAACATAATAAACATCTCACCTGGCAAAATCTCATCTCTCTAAATCAGTTTCTTTTCTTTTTAATCAGTATTTCTTCAATAATTTTTTTAACTAAAAAATTTTAAATCCTATCTGTGGTTTTCCAAGATAAAACTTTAGTAATAAAACAAGAAATTTACTGGCATATTTGGGTTTGATATCTTCAGAGTATGGTCTTAAAGACTACAGAAGTATAAATCTCTTCTTTGGTTCTTAAGGGAGACTGTCAAATATTGACTTCAGGCACGGCTGGATCCAGGAGCTCAGTGTTAGGAACAAGTCTCCTTCCATTCTTAGTCCTGCTTTCCTTTGTGTTTTCTTAAGTATGTTAAGACATAGGACTATGAGAAAAATTCTGGGATTAAGTCTCTCTGGCTTGTCTTGAAACAGTCATAATGAAACTAAGTGCAAAGAAATGGAACACACTGACTGGTCAGTCTTGGACATATCCCCAGTCCTTAAATTGGCCTTTCTCACACCACATGGATGAGACTGGGATAATTCTTATCCAAAGGAAGATCAGAAGAGGAATGGACACTGAGCAAGCAAACCCAGTACACATAAACTACACCTACACTAAGCAAACCATGAAGACTTTCTAAAACAGGTATCGACTTATTAAAAATAGAAAGCTGGTCGCAGATGCCACCTCCACCAGACCTACCAAGGAGCCACAATCAACCTACCATGTTCTCCAATATCACTTCCCACAGCAAGCCCTTGGGCCGCTTCTCCTCTGAGCTGTTTGCAAACAGAGCTGTCATGCTCTGAGCACTGGGGAGAAAGGATTTAGTTATAAAGTTTCCTGCTTGCACAGATTATTCTAGGATTTATGTTTAGGATGATGGCTTCACACACCACCATGGCACAGGCAGCAAGTCCATCTATGGAGAGAAATTTGATGATGAGCGTTGCATACGGGTCTGATAGCCTGTACGTAGAAAATGCTGAGCCCATCACAAATGGTCCCCAGTTTTTCATCCGTGTTGCCAAGACTGAGTGGTTGGTTGGCAAGGTGAAGGAAAGCAAGAACAGTGAGGAAGGCATGGAGCACGTTGGGCCCGGGAATGGCAAGACCAGCAGGTAGAGCACATTGCTGACTGTGGACAAATCTAACAAATATGACTTGTGTTCTGTCTTAATCACGAGACCACTCCTACTACAACTCAGGAGAACTTCACCCCTATCTGCTGAAAACAGCCTCTAGTCTTTATGTTCTCCCTATTGTTCTTTGGGTTCCATATTTTCCTTATCCTTTTCCCAAAGTTTATGGTTATGAAATAAAAAATAAATATTAGAAAGTTACTATATGTAGCCTATTGGGCAACCTAATTTAGTATTCCACCTAAAAGTCTGGTTGCCAAATAATACCTCACAGTATCACACCGATAGCAGGAATTGACATTTCCTGAAAGAACATTTTGTCTTTGTGTTATCTTGAGTTGGCCATGGTTTTCTACTGCCATTCTTTTTGCTTAGCTAATGATAAATTACTGTGGGTTTAGCTTGTTATTATCAATTTAATTTGTTGTGGATTGTCTGGCAAGTCCTACAGTCTTTAATAACACTCATTTATATCCGCAGTTGTTTTGGCCTATAATTTTTCAATAAGCAGACTTTAAGTCATGTATGCATTGAGTGAAAATAAGAATCATCTATATTCTTATCGCTAAAGCAGATGTACCCCATTTCTATAACTTTGAGGATGCTTTTAGAATAAGAGTCTATTTATTACCCAATTGTTTTCCACCAGGAAGTGGGAACAGGTGGGATTTTGATTCCCTCTTAATTGTATTGGGGACAAAAATAATTTTCTTAGAGCTGATATGTAGAGGATTTTATACATACCAGATTTAACACATTGGAAAATTTATATGGTGGGGTATGTAATTGAGAAACTGACCTTAAATCGTGGAGGGTCTGAAAGGGACCGCCAGCAGAGGTTAGCAAAGTCCTGTAAAGGAGAAGATAATCGTCTTGGTTTTGTACGTTATGCAATGCGTATCACAGCATTAGCTCTGTAGCACAAAAACAGCCATAGACAGTATGCACATGAATGGTCATGGCTGGGTGCCATTAAAAACCATAATTACATAAACAATCAACAAATTTGGTTAGTGGGTCATTGTAGTGGCAGGAAGGCAAAGGGCAAGTTCTCTAGGATCTGAGCAGATGGGTACAGGAAGAGTCTTGGAGCGCTCGGTGGCCTTTTCAGGGTTTAATTGATCCTTCTGCACAAGTAGCATTGAGGCAACCAGGTACACAGCCAGTGGGGTGGCAGGAGTGAGTGAGAGGGTTGGGGGAGCAGGAGGCTGGCAGGCCTCCAAACCCTGCAAATCTTCACTCTCTCTGGGCCCTCCAGCTCTCTCTCATGGTTTGCTTCTGCTTCTCTACTACCACTGCCACTGCTGCTGCTGTTTCTGCTGCTGGTGCCCCCGTGACACCACCCTTATATGCCCAGATGTGCCCAATTATGCATACCCACACCCTACTCCAGGTGCCCACCATCAGGCATGCAGGTGGGACCGCAGTGGTATATCATTGATGCTAATGGCGGGAGGGAGGAAAAAGCCGATAGCTTCCATTTACCTGAAAGTCATAGTTTGCCAACCTCTGGTCTAGGAGTTTGGTCTTCCTTCTGTTGAACCCTTGATGTTACAGATGTGAATTTCAGCTTCCAGTTGGATACCTAAGAGATGCACCACTGAAGGCCAGCAAGATGGCCACAGGGTGAAGACACTGGGCTTGCCTCCTCCAAACACACACAACAGAACTGATGTAGAACAAAGCCCAAAAAACCATGAGGAAAAAAACTGCCACCATAGACACAGAACCATCAGCTCACCCCCTACAGCTATTGACTAGAGCACACGCCAGCATCAGGGCTCCTAAGACTCAGCAGTGCACTGGATAAGGGGACGCACATGCAGTCAGCCCGAAGAGAGGGTGCATTGCTGGAGAGCTGCAGAGGCGGGGGCACAGAGCGAAGAGTACTGGTTTAACTCTGAGGTTCATAACACAGAACAGCTAAATCAGATCAGAGCACCTGAACTTCCCTACAAAAGCAGCTACTATTGAAGCCCCAGCTGAGAAATCCAGATCACCTGCTGCCACCACCACGCCCCATCTCTCCAGCAAATGCTTCAAGCAGGAAGCTCAAATTTCTGAGTGTCCTGGAGGTGATCCTTTGACACCTGTTGTCCCAGTCCTCCTCTATACCTACTAGCCCTCACTGGCACCATCGTTACCTCTCCATGGTGATTCCACTTGGGTGTGCCTCATTATTGTGACTCTTTACTAGTCTGTGGGTTGAATCGTGTCCCCCCCATAAATGATATACTTAAGTCCTAACCCCTAGTGCTTTCAAATGATTGTTAGGGTTATTGTAGATGAAATTAATTAATATGAGGTCATGGTAAAGTAAGGAGGGCCCTTGATCCAATATGAGTGGCATCACTTTAAGGAGAGGAAAGAGACATAGATAACAAGGGGAGAACACCATGTAACAACCAGATGGAAAATGAAGCACTGCAGCTGCAAGTCAAAACACACCAAAGTGGGAGGCCTCCTTGGTGGCCTAGGGGTTAAGTCTCAGCGCTATCACCAAGATGGCCTGAGTTCAATTCCCTCCCAGGGAGTTATAGTGCCAGGAAGGACACAGAGCAAGTTCTCGATGACTCAGGCAAACAGATCAAGGAAGGAGGAGACTTTGGTGGCTTTTTTATACTTTTATTGTCAGAGGTGACCAGGTACACAGCAGGCAGGGAGTCCAGGGGGCCAGGAGGCTGGCAGGCCTCCTAGCCCCAGCACATCTTCACTCTCTAGCCTCTCATCTCGGGTTCTACTGCTGCTGCTGCTCTCCTGTTCTATATTCTCTTGTTCTGTTGTCATCCTGTTCCACTGGCATCCTCATGATACCGCCCTTATACAACCATGTCTAAGCCCAGGTGCACCCACTTGCACATGCCCACATAGGCATGTGTGGAGAACCGCAGGTGCCCATCATTACACCAGTGGCAAAAGGGTGGAAAAACCTGACAACTTTTCTCTGACCCTACAGACGTGACCCACATGGAACAGCAGACCTCTCCTGCCTTGTCCACTGCTCCCCTCAGCAATGTATTTCAGTAGATCTGCTTGTTCTTCTCCCCACTCTGTCTCTGGTGAATCCTCTCACCCCCTGCACCTCTGGCCTGTACCCCACTTCTTCTATGCATAAATAAATGAGGAAATAAAGATATAGAAAGTCTAGCTATTGTGACATGTAGGTAGTAAGCAGTTCAGATGGAGTTTTAAAATTCTAGCCAAAAGTCTTAAGAAAATCCATTTCTAAGAACTTTCCAGAAAGTCCTATGAGAGATGGAGGCACCCGAAGGCACTGCCACAGACTGCTTCACTCCCCCACCTCAGCCTTGGATCACCCACCTGGATGTAAAAATCAGCAAAAGAAACCATGATGTTTTGGGGGGTGTAGCGGCCAGGAAGGGGCGGCACAGGAGCAAGATTCGGGATGGTTCTGGGCAGACGGGTCAAGGAAGGGAGTCTTGGAGCCCTCAGTGGCTTTTCATGCTTTTGTTAGTAGAGGTGGCCAGGTACGTGGCAGGCACGGGTGCCAGGGGGCCGGGAGGCTGGCAGGCCTCCCATTCCCCGGCACATCTCACCCTCTCGGCTGCTTTCCTACTGCTGCTCGCGTTGGTCAGTACTGTTGGTCCTGTTGGTTCTGGCGTCCTCATGACACCGCCCATTTAATCCCGTGTCCAACTCAGGTGCGCCCACTTGCGCATGCCCACCCTGGAATGCTCGCAGCACCGCAGGTGTCCATCATCAGTGATGGGAGGGTGGAAAGACCTGCTCATTCTCTGACCCTACAGGCAGTATTTACTGTTCATTGAGCTGGGTGCTGGGAACATGGCAATGAATTAGACAGATGTAGTCCTGGCTGGCTGGGAGGTGGCAAGGACTCACTTATGCAAGTGTGCAGGGGTGGAAGGTAGGCCCCATCTCCAGGACAGTACAACTGGGGAAGCTCTCCCGAGCAGGGGATTCAGAGAAGGCTGCCCTGTGGAAGTGACTTATAAGCAGAGAACCCCCTAAAAGTAGAGGCCCTGATGGTCCAGGCAAGGAGGAGGTTCTGAGGATGTTGCCAAGGTAAAAGCCAGCAAGGTCCAGGCTGCAGCATGATGATAGGGAGGGATGGGGTCTGAAGCTCCTGGAAGCACCTGCCACATCTAAAGGTCCTTCCAGCTTTGCAAAATGGAGTGGGACTGGGATCAGGGTTGAGAAGGAGGGGAGGATCCCTTGTAAACTATGGCTCCAGGAAGGCAGAAGGTGATTGTAGCGGCCAGGAAGGCAGCACAGGAGCAAGGTTCGGGATGGTTCTGGGCAGACAGGTCAAGGAAGGAGAGTCTTGGAGCCCTCGGTGGCTTTTTGTGCTTTATTTAGTAGAGGTGGCCAGGTACATGGCAGGCATGGGTGCCGGGGGGCCAGGAGGCTGGCAGGCCTCCCAGCTCCTGGTGCATTTCACCCTCTCGGCTGCTTTCTACTGCTGCTGCTCGTCAGTACTGTCGGTCCTGTTGGTTCTCATGACGCCACCCATTTAAGCCCGTGTCCAACTCAGGTGCACCCACTTGCGCATGCCCACCCTGGAATGCTCGCAGCACCGCAGGTGTCCATCATCACAGTGGTGGGAGGGTGGAAAGACCTGATTGTTCTCTGACCCTACAGGGGGTCAAATTCAGTGGCACCCAGGAAGAACTGAAGAAGGTTTACAGGAACCTGGCTTTGAAGTCCTGAAACCAGGGGCCTGCAGTATGGACTGCACCACAAGACTGGCGCTTTACCACCAGCGCCTAAGTGGTAGCTATTGAAAAACATGGTGGTTTTCCTGACTGCACCAAAAGTTGCTGCCTGTGTACAGCCCCTCCTGGAACCAGCCAGGATAAAAGATCCAATCAGGAGGTATCAACTGAGGCAGGGGAGCCTAAAAGAGGATATAAGGGAGTGTAGGAGATCTTGAAACTCCCAGACCCTGACTCCCAGACTCTTCACACTCATAACTGGCCTCCAAAAGAAGAAAGAAGAAACTTCTAGCATCCAACGTCCTAAAAGAGGTTGAAGAGCTTTGCAGCAACAGAGAGGCTGAACCTGCCTCCATCTGAGGCTGAATTCAGCCATCACCTAAGGCCCTGGGCCTGATGCCTCAAAGAGCTGTTTATCTGGTTCACCTGGCACCACCTCCCAGGGCTGCTGCCTCGGTTGCTGTCTGGTCCAGCATCTGGTGCTGTCCATCCCTTTAAACTCTTGCACTGGGCTGCTGTGGCAGCGTCTCAGTGGCTCTGCCTGTGAGCACCTCCTTCTGCCACTGTGAGTTGGATCCCAGCTGCTGCTCACCAGCTGCCATGCACTCCAGGCCCTTGTTGGTGAGACAGAGCCGTCTTGGATGAGCAGCCTTTTGCTGGAGCCTTCTGAACACTGCGGACTCAGTCTAGGGGAGGTGCCAGTCACCTGTGACTTTAGAAACTCTTTGTTGCCCTGTTTATTAAATAAAACCATTGTTGTTCTGAACCTGAGTGGCCTTGCAATTGTGCACACGGGTGAAGACCACGGCATGCTCTGTCCTCTACTGGGCACTGTCCTTGGATGGCTGCAGCCCCTCTATAGCCCTGTTTCAGTACAACCCTGATTAGAGTCCAAATGAAGGGGAGAAGTTTAAACAGATTTCTCAACTTATAAAGAGCTCTCTGAAGCAAAGAAAAGGGACTTACATGACAGAGGAAAAGAAAGAGCCATCAAAGAAGGTGGAGCAGGTGGTAGTTTGGGTTCCTCTAAGGGCATCTTTGATATCTTTTTGCAGGAGGAGGAAGGGTGCAGAGAGTGAGAAGAGGAGAAAATGTCTCTCATCAACTTTCAGTAACCTTAGAAGATTTGTATAAATGGTACAGCAAGAAAGCTAGCTCTGCGCTCACTTCGGCAGTACATATGCTAAAATTGGAACGATACAGAGAAGATTAGCATGGCCCCTGTGTAAGATGACATGCAAATTCATGAAGCCTTCTGTATTTTTAGCAGAGTGGAGGGTGGTGGAGGACTGTGGGCACTATGGTGGCGGGAAAACTATGGTGACTGCACCTGAGGTGAGAAATCCTATGTTGCAGAAAAATAAACAAGGATCTTTAAAAAAATAGAACCGAAAGTTAGCTCTGCAGAAGAATGTGATTTGTGGCAAATGTGAAGGCAGAGGTGGTAAGAAAGGAGCAGGGGCTGGAATGCAAATAAGAATTCATCAGATAAGACCCGGAATGGTTCAGCAACTTCAGTCTGTTGATGTGGAATATCAGAACAATGGTTCAGCCGCATAGAGAGTCGTAAAAGCTGCCATGGAAGGAACATTGAGAGAAGAAAAATTTAGAAGATCATATGAACAAAGGCATGAAAGATGGCTAGAAAATAACATTCCATGGTGAAGGAGGCCTGGAACCAAGAGGTATTACACTGGTTTGGATCAGAAGGACCACCCCGCTTTTACTAGACAAGAAGACTTTTTCGTGTTTGCATCACCAGAAGACTGGAGTTCAGGCTACCTGCACTACAAAATGCCGATCGAGACAGGAATTAAATCTTTAAGGTGTGCTTTAATCAGACAGCTGGCAATCTGGAGACGGAAGGGGGATAACACCCTAAATAAACCACCTTCACATTTCATTTCCAGCTGTCTGTTTATGGTGAATTGAACAAAGATGGTTCAGCAGTCAGCAGGCCTCCCCTGCTGCCAGAGATTATGATGTCCAGCCCCTGGAGTTCCTTCCGCCCTCCTGGACACCCAGACTCCTGCTTGTCCCAGTGTGCTGAGGCTGGTCTTCAGCTAGCTCTGGCTCCCCACACTCCTCCAGATGTCCTTGGGCTGGAAAAATAACTCAAAGCAGACAGGCCATAAACAATATGTGTGCACAGATTTATTCCTATACTAGCTTAGCGTCTCACTCTATCTCCTCCCCATCCCTAGCCCCATCATAGGAACATACAACTAACTGGTTGAAGCATTATTGTGTGACTTCAAAAAACAAGTATCTACTCTTGAAAACAGGACCATAATAATCACCTCTTGTTACCGGCTTTTGGGGTTCCTAGATGTTTCTGGGTTCCCTGGTCCTTGATTATGACTTATAAAAGAATTCAAAGCCAAATCTAGGTAAAGCAAAGCAAAGTTTATTGGAGACAGGATGAAAACACACCTGGAAAGAGATCCAGACAGCAGAGTCCCGAGAAGAGCTACTGTGAGGGAAGGGAGTGTGAAGAACCCGAATCTTAAATGGGGTACAGGAACTGTTTGTTCTGTCCTTTCTTGGGTGTGCTGCATAGATGCTTCCAGGGTGTTGGTTTATCAATCCAGGCAGCAGTTTCTAAGTCACTCCCACTTCTACTGTGCTTTCAAGGAGTCATTTTATCAGTCCTAGCAACAGGTTGGGATAGAAAAGAGCATCTGGCCAGAATTGCATGGGCCCCTAGAGAGGTGAGAGAGGGAGCGGTTAGTGTTTGGGGGAAAGTTGCTTGACTTGCTTAAGGGAATTGCCTCATCATCCAGAAACTGGTCAATTTCAAAGAATTCCCTCCCTCTGGGTGCTTCTGGCTCCCCTCAGCTTCCATCACCCTGACTGGGGTGGAGGACCGCCTTTCTCCCCTCCAGCCATTTCATGGCTTTCCTTAGGCTTTACCAGCTCAGGCAAGTGTTTCCTGGGGTCCTGGGGATAGTTGGCCGTTTAATTTTCTCTAGGCGTTCTGACATTCTCATTCAGGTCACATTTTCGAACATGGAGGTATTAAATGTGTGCTGAATGAAGGCACGCCCTTTCATCTTAGACCATATGAAAGGGTCACCTAATCATTAATTTTAAGGTGAGTTTTCCTGAGAATCCTTTTTTCTCTCCTGATAAACTCGCTTTGCTGGGAAAAGTCCTACCTGAGAGGAAAAAAGTAGACGTCCATCAGGTAGAACTGGTGGACTTTGATCCAAATCGGAAAAGGTGACACTGTCATAATGAAGAAGCTGATGAGGACAATGGTATCATACCAGGTGGGGTTGGCCTTCGGGCCCCTTCATAGGGCAGTGAATAACACTGCAGGCGTTTACATGCAGTCATGAATGAGTAAGGGACTAGAATCTCTGTGCTCACTACTTGCAATTGTTTTTGTTTTAATAGTCAATTATAGTGGTGACTTAAAGTTAAATGAAGAATAAAATCAAATACAAAACTCAAAAATAAACTCAAAAACAAACAAAAGGAAAACCTATTTCCAAAAGGTTATTTTACATTCGTGTGCAAAATAATTATTTGGGGGGAGACTAAGGACATTCTCAAGCTGTTGAACAAGAAAACTAGTAAAGCAATGGTATTCTAATTTAGTCCAAAGAAGACAAAACTGTTACTGAAGGAAGAAAAAAAAATCTTCTCCCTAATTCATTTCTAAAAGCAAAAGCTTTGAGAGAGCATAGTCCATTTACCATGGGATAAACTCAGAACAATTTCAAACTTAGGGTCTAATATTCCTGCCAAATATAGGTCTGTTTCTAACCCCCTGGGCTAGAAACCTTCAGAATCCAGAGAACATTCTTTTGGCCCCTAGCTTACAGATGCTGAGAGCAAATATTTGTCCCCCGGGAAACTTGACGAGGAAAAATCCCAAACTGGCACTTTTGCCACCAGACTACTTTGGGAATTAAGATCATTAAAAGCTAATAGCAGCTGTTAGGTACTTAGTAAATATAGCTAATCAGCCTCCCACACATGGGGAAGTATTCTAAATACACTGCAGCCGCTAAATCCCACGGTGACTGCAGTACTATCCATCTCTCTCCTGTCCAGGTAATTAGAAAGAATTGGATAATCACCTTGGCCAAATAGTGAAGGTAGTGATATATCACAACATGTGATATAACCCAAGCTGTGTGTCAGTATCAGAAGGTGAAAGTACTTCCAGGCTGAGAAATAGCACAGTGAGCATGATTCATAAAAGAAGCTGAAATTCATGGAGAAGACTCTCTGACTTCTCTGTGGGAAGACTCTCTGACTGACACAGGTGCAGTGAAGGCATCTAGATTGGACATGAAAGTGACCAGTTAGAAGTTACATTTTCCCAGCCTCCCTGGGGCTGGTTGTAGCTAGTTGATAAGGTCTTGCCTGTGGAATGTGACCCAATGTGATGAGCTGCATGCCCAAGAACTGGAATGTTAATATACCCGAAAGCCAATCTTAAACTATCAGATAAGTACAATGCCCTGAGGAGTAACAGAGCAATCAGAGGGAGAGAAGCAGGAGCTTCAAATAACAGTATGTGGAATAACTCGTCCCTTCCCTACCCACCCAAACTGCTCATGGAAGACTATTATGTAAAAGAGAAACAACCATCTATACTCTGTAAGCCACTATAGTTGGGGGTCCTCTTTGTTACAGCATCTTTTTTTTTAAAGATTTATTTATTTATACATACAAGAGCTGGGGTACAGTCCAGAGTCCAGGACAGTGAGAGGAGTCACCAGAGACAGAGTGGGGAGCAGAACAGGCAGACTGACTGAAACACAGTGCTAAGGGGAGCAGTGGGCAAGGCAGCCATGTGGGTCTGCTGCGCCATGTGGGTCCCCTTCCTGGTGGGCAGCAGGGATCGAACTCGTGCTGCAGTAGCTGTGGTTTGCTTCATAGTGCGTTGCTTAACCCACTGCCCACCAGGGAGGCCCTGTTACAGCATCTTAGCCTTTACCTTAAGTAATACAACAGTCTAGTTCCTTTAATCCTCATGACAACCCAACTATTATCAATCCTGTTTTGCAAATGAGGAAATTGAGAGAATCTTAAATAATTTGCCAAAATCCTAAAACTAAGTGATGCAAAGAGAACTGGAAGTCAGGTTTATTATGTTCCAAAGCCCATGCAGAAAGTTCTGATTCAGCAGTCCAGGGCAGAGACATTCTGCATTTCTAGAAAGTTATGGGGAGGGGGCGGGGTGAGGGCTGGTGCTGCTAGACCAAGAATCCCAATTTGAAAAGCAACAATCTCAGCCACCCTGCCCCCCACCTCCCTTCAGAGTTGGGAGCTAAGGTTCAAATTCTAGTTCTGTTCCAGGGCAGCCCTAATATAAAATGGGTTCCCCACACTGGGTCCTCCACCCGCGCGCTCAGAAGACTTAAAAGTCCCAACTCCAGGTACACGTGGCAAAAGTTATTAGCAC
>JAGFMF010011786.1:82067-94210 GCA_019455555.1 Galemys pyrenaicus | reverse complement strand
GGGTAAAGAGGCCCAGGGATGAAGAGAGGCCCAGGCTGGCTATGAGGCTGGCAGGGGAAGTAAGACCAGGGAGGCAATGAGGCCAGGAAGACAGTGAGGACAGAGTGATAGCAAGGCCACAGAGGTAAGTGAGGCCAGGTAGGGTCAGGCCATGATGTCGGGGAGAAGAATTGAAGCCCGGCCAGGCCAGGCTACAAGGCCAGTGGGGAAAGTGAGGCCAGGGGAGAATAGAGGACTGATGCCAAGGGAGAATAGAGGATGGGGGCAGGAAGAAAGTCTGTGAGGGGCATTGAGACCAGGTGGCACAGCACGATCAGAGAGGGTAGAGAGGCTAGGACGGGAGCAAGGCTGTGCAGGAAGAGAGACCAGGGGAGGAACAGAGACCAGGTGGGAAATTGAGACCAGGGAAGGCCGTGAGTCTAGGTGGGGCTGTGAGGCAAAGGGAAACCAGGAGGCTGTGTTGGGCATTGAGGCTAGGCTGGGCAGCGAGGCCAGGGGGTGCTGCAAGTCTAGGGAGGGGCGTGAGGCTTGGGGTGACTGTGAAGTCGGGGGGGGGNGCTTGACTGCTAGGTATGGGGGAAACATCGCACTGATTGGGAAAAAAAAAATTTGCAAACACACAACCAGCAAGGGACTGATCACAGAGATCTACAAAGAACTCACATGAATCAACAAAAAACAAAACAAATAAACCAGTCAAAAATGGGCAGATGAAGTTATAAGACACTTCTCCAAAGAGGAAATACAAATGGCCAATAGGCATATGAAAAAATGTTCAACATTCCTCATAATCAGGGAAATGCAGAAATCTCAATGAGATTCCACCTTATACCAGTAAGAATGGCACATATTGAAAAACTAGCAACTACAAATGTTGACAAGGTTGTGGTGAAAAATGAACTCTCCTATGCTGCTGTGAGAATGCAAACTGGTCCAACCACTATGGAAAGCTGTATGGAGGTTCCTCAGTCTACTAAAAATGGAGCTACCATATGATCCAGCAATCCCAATCCTAGGGATCTACCCAAAGGACACAAAAACATTAATTCAAAAGAATACATGTTCCCAATACCCAAAAATAGACGACTGGATCAAGAAGACGTGGTTTATATACACAATGGAATATTGTTCTGCAATCAAAAAAGATAAACCAGAGCCATTCGCAGAAACATGATGGAGCTTGAAGGAATTATGCTCAGTGAAATAAGTCAGAAGGAAAAAGAAAAATATCAAATGCTTTCACTTATAGGAGGAATATAGGACAACCAAATAAGGGATCAGGGACAAAAAAATAATAACATCAGCAACAACAACAACAAAACAAAATGAAAATAAACAGATAACTACAAAACAGAGACATTCTGCAGGGAAGAGGGAAGAATTAGAATCAAGGCAGGGACAGGAAGTGCAAAGGGAACTATGGTGATGGTGCACAGGTGATTTGGTGGTAGAAATTCTATGGGACTATACCTAGAAAAGAAAGCAAATATTGTAAGAAAAAATAAAATTAAAATATAAATAAATACATATCATTTAAAAATAAAAGTTTCTAACCTGGAAAAATTATTTTGCTATATATAAAACTCTGAAAGGAGAATATTTATTGTAGAGCTTTACTGTATAATTACTTTTCTGAGAAAACTAACAAAATGTTCAGATGTCAATGATATCTTTAACTATACCCATCCTTCTGCAAGTAGAGTTTTTAACTATTTAGTGAGTTTTTCATCTAGTGTATGACCGTAATGAATCTTTGTTAATATGGATATGAATGTATACAATCAAGTTAGGTTTTAATATGTAAGAATATGGACCCACACATTGCTGTGGGGTTTGTATATAAGGATTTAAAACTCCAAAATGCCTTGGGGTTCACATGTAGGGCTATGATTATGAAATCACAATGACCCATAGAGTTCTTACATATGGATATGAACTGACACAACACCTTAAGGTCCATATATAAGGATATGACACTATGAACACATTCAGTAATGTAGAGCTCATAATGAGGGATATGAACCCTATAGCTCCATAGGGTTCATATATAGGTATGTGGATATGAATCCCAAAAGGTCCCAATGACACATAGCTATATTAATGCACATAGTTTTGTGGGGATTATACGTAGTGACATGGATATGAACACAAATAGCCCCATGTGTTTCATATCTCTATATGATCACAGCACATTGGAGAGCATATATAGGGATATGAATACATGGCTATGGGTATAAATGCAAAGAGTCATGTGCACTTTATGTACAGGGATATAACCATGCACAGTCCCATGGGGTTTGTATATAGGTATAGGGATATAAACTGATACAGCCTCGTTGGGTTCATGCATATGGTATGAATCCACACAGCTTATATGTGTGTGTGTGTTTGTGTGTGTGTGTATATGCAGAAATAAAGGTGTGAATCCATAAAGAAGCATGGAATTTTTAAGGAGTTATTGAACACATTCAGGTTAGGAATCCAGAGAGCCCCATGGGGTTCATACTTAGGTATACAGATACAGACCCAAACAGTCTGGTGAGGTTCTTCACATGGCTATGAACCCACACAGCTCAGTTTTCATATATAGCATATGAACCTACTCAGACCATTGGGATTCATATAAAAAGTTATGTGAACACCATGGGGACACACACACACACGCACACACAACCAGTGGATTGCATATAAAGATATGTGTGTGTGAGAGTGTGTCCATGGTGTTCACATACCAGTATATGATCCCAAACAGTCCTGTGAGGTTAATATATAGGTCTCTAGATAGGAACTCTTAAAGTCCGCCGGGTTCATATATAGGGATATGAACCCACACAGAGACTGCAGTTTGATACATATACAGATTTGAATGTGAACCCACATACCTTGTGAGTTGATGTATAGAGATATGAGCCCACAAATCCAAGTGATATTTATAGATAAGGATCTGGAATGTGTATTGTTAAGTCTTACTTGACTTTTTGAATAAACTAATACATATATTCATATTTCAAAGTACTGTCTCTTACCATTAATTAACCTTTGTTTTGTAAGTATAGTCTTGGTATTGACAAAGTTTTTTGGTTATCATATTTGAGAAAAGTGAATTTTTGTCCTTAAATTCTTTTGGTAAAATCTTACTGTACATATACCTTTCTGAATATACTAACTTCTATTTTTATATATCACATAATTGTCTCATACGAGATATCAGATTGTTGTATTTTACCATGACTCTTTATTCTGTAAGTAGAATTTTTTTTTATTCTGGTGGTAATTTCATGCATTAAAGAATTGGAGTGCAGTGTTTTAGTATCTTTTAGGTATATTCCTAGGAGTTGGATTGCTGGATTATATGGGGGAATCCATTTCTAGTAGTTTGAGGAACCTCCACTCTGCTCTCCATAGTGGTTGAACCAGTTTGCATTCCCACCAGCAGTGTCTCTGCATCCTTATGTTTATTGCAGTGCTATTTGCAATAGGTAAGACCTGGAAACAACCTAAATGCCCAAAAACAGATGAGTGGATCAAGAAGTTGTGGTACATAAACATGATGGAATATTACTCTGCAATTAAAAAAGATAAACTAGAATCATTCGTAGGAACATGGATGGAGTTGGAAGGGATTATGCTCAGCAAAATAAGTCAGAAGGCAAAAGAAAAATACCAGATGGTTTCACCCCTAGGAAGAATATAAGGAAACCAAATAAGCAACCAAGGAAAATAATAACAATGAAAACAAAAAGACAAGGATAAATCAGAAACACTTTGTAGAGAGGGGGGAGGGAATTGGTTGAAGGCAGAAAGAGCACAAAGGACTGAGGTGATAGTGCACGGGTGAAATTGTGGTGGAAAATCCATGGGTACCACAATTGATGTCAAATATATGTAAATAATAATAAAAAAAGAATTAGAGTGCACTTATTTTTCTGAGCATACTAACATATATTCATAAATCAAAGAACTTACTTATAACATTATATTTCAGTCTTTATATACTGTTTTGGTATCAATAGTATTTTGCATGCACCTAGAATTTTAGAGCAAAGAGAAGCTTTTTCTATTCAATCAACTTATAGTTGTGAAACCATAATGTGCACTGATAAGTCTTAAAGTGCCCTTTTGTTTTTGAGAAAATTAGCTTACTACTCAGATATCAAATGCCTTTCTGTTGCCATTAACATTTATTTTGTAGAGTCTTAGTACTGACAATGCCTTGCAGTTATAATATTTGAGCAAAGTGAACCTTTGTCCTTAAATTATTCTAACAACTCAGATGGTCTGGACTTGATTTCTCTAAAAAAAAATAGTAATAAGGAGAAAGTGGGGGAGAGAGGATCCATCTAATGACACATTTTGATTAGGTTTATTTTTGTGTGTTTGGTTCCCCTGACCATTTTCCCCTCTAAAAACAAGTGTCCAACAACCTTGTAAATGGAGAACAATGTGGTTTCCCTGGCTACATTTTGATTGAGGAGACACTTTCAGAAGGAATGAGTGAGTTTTATTTTCCTCTATTCTCTGATGCAAAGTGGATTTTTTTTTCTTTTTCTTCCTTGGCTCTGTTAGGGATAGAAATGTGTGAGGTCTACTAAGGAGTGAAGCCGAGAAAGGGGAAGCTGTTTTTGTTTTAGTACCACACTGTTTTAATTATTGTGACTGTAATGTAGATTGAAATCTTGGAATGTGAAACTTGCATTCTCCTTTGTTTCTTCAAGAGGGCTTTGGCTATTTGAGGTTTTATGTGGTTCCATATAAATTCCATCAATCTCTGTTCTATTTTTCTGAAGAATCTTTTTGAGATTTTTATTAGAATAGCATTTAATATGTAGCTACTTTACTAAACTGGTTGATTGTTTTAATTAGATTTTCTGTAGAGCTTTTAGGGTTTTCCAAGTATATTATCATATCATCTGCAAATAGTGATAGCTTTACTTCTTCTTTCCCTATTTGGATGCCTTGTATGTCTTTTTCCTGTCTTATTGCTCTGGCTAGGACTTCCAGTATTATATTTAATAGTAGGGGAGAGAGTGGACATCCTTGTCTTGTTCCCGATCTTAAAGGGAATGCTTTCAATTTTTCACCATTGAGGATAATATTGGCTGCGGGTTTGTCATATATAGCTTTTATCATGTTGAGATATGGTCCTTCTATCCCTAGGGTTTCAAGAATCTTCATCATGAATGGATGTTGGACTTTGTCAAATGCCTTCTCTGCATCAATAGATATGATCATGTGGTTTTTATCCTTCCTTTTGTTGATGTGTTGGATTACATTGAGTCATTTTTGGATATTGAACCATCCTTGTGCCTCTGGGATAAATCCCACTTGGTCGTGATGTATTATTCCTTTGATGCATTGTTCAATTTTGTTGGCTAGGATTTTATTGAGGATTTTTGCATCGGTGTTCATTAATGAGATTGGCCTGTAGTTCTCTTTTTTTGTGTTATCTTCGTTTGGTTTTGTTATTAGTGTAATATTGGCTTTGTAGAATGTTTTAGGTAGTATTCCTTCTTTCTAAATTTCTTGAAAGAGTTTGTGTAGGATAGGTACTCGTTCATTTCTGAATGTTTGGTAGAATTCATTTATGAAGCTGTCTGGTCCTGGGCTTTTGTTTTTTTGTGAGTGCTTTGATTACTGCTTCAATCCACTGCTCCTAATCAGCCAGTTTAGGAGTTCTATTTCTTCTTTGTTTAGAGTTGGATGTTTATATTTTTCCAGAAACTTTTCCATCTCTTCTAAATTATTGAACTTGTTAGCATATAGCTGTTCATAGTATTGCCTGATTATTCTTTTAATCTCTTCTGGGTCTGCTGTGATTTCTTCGCTTTTATTTGTGATCTTATTTGTGTTTTTTTTTTCACCATTTTTCCACTGTTAGTCTGGCTAGAGTTTTATCTATTTTGTTTATTTTTTCAAAGAACCAAATTTTGGTTTCATTGATTTTACAGATTGTTTTTTTTTATTTCAGTTTCATTTATTTCTAGTTTAATTTTTATTATTTCCTTTCATCTAGTGGTTTTTGGATTCTCCTGCTGTTCTTTTTCTAGTTTGTTAAGTTGGACAATTAGATTGTTTCTTTGAGTTTTTTCTTGTTTGTTTATGTGAGCCTGGATTGCTATAAACTTCCTTCTTATTATTGCTTTTGCTGCATCCCATACATTCTGGAATGAGGTGTCTTCATTGTCATTAAATTCAAAGTATTTTTCAATTTCCTCTGCAATCTCCTCCACAATCCATTGGTCTTCTAGTAATGTGAGTTTCAATCTCCATGACATGGTTTGGTTTCTTGTCTTCTTTTTGTGATTAATTTCTAGTTTGATGCCTTTATAGTCAGAGAATAGAGCTGGAATGATTTTGATCCCATTATATTTGTTGATATTGGTCTGGTGGCCCAGTATATAGTCAATTCTGGAGAATGCTCTATGTGCACTTGAGTAAAAAGTGTATTCTGATTTTTTTGGGTGTGGTGTCCTATAGATGTCTGTTAAGCAAATGAGTTCTAGGTCTTTATTTAGGGCTCTGATTTCTTTGTTTATTTTTTGTCTTGTTGATCTGTCCATCAGTGAGAATGGAGTGTTGAAGTCTCCTACTATATATGTATTTTCTTTAATGTTTTCTTTCAGAGATGATAGTAATTGTCTGATATATTTTGCTGCTCCTTCATTTGGCGCATATATATTGATGAGTGTTATGTCTTCCTTGATATACTGTGCCTTTGATCATTATGTAGTGTCCTTCCTTGTCTTTTTTTTTCTATTTTTTTTTATTAAAATATTTTAAAATTTACATATACTTGCCATTAATTGTAATCCCCATGTATTCCCCATCACCATCTCACCAGTGCACCATCACCTCAGTCCCTCGTGTTCCCATCTTCCCTCAACCTTGTCTTTTTTTACCCTTTTTAATTTGAAGTCTATTTTGTCTGATATAAGTATGGCTGTTCCTGCTTTCTTTTTTGGTCCGTTAGTTTGTAGGATTGTTTTCCAACCTTTCAGCCTATGTTTGTCTTTTGTGTTTAAATATGTTTCCTAGAGATAGCAGAAGGTTGGCTTGTGATTTTAATCCAGCCTGATACTCTGTGTCTTTTTATTGCTGAGCTTAGTTCATTTACATTTAGAGTTAAAATTGATATTTTGGCACCTGTATTTACCATTTTTTTCTTTTTTGTGATTTTTTTTCCTCCTTTTATTCATTCTTCTGTTGGTTTTTGTTTTACTGCTTCTTGTAGTATTTTTTGGAGTGGGGGGTTTGGTCGTGTTGAATTTTTGGAGTTTCTGTTTGTTTGGGAAAGTCCACATTTTTTCTTCATACATGAAGGAAAGCTTTGTGGGATAGGAATTGGTAGTTGGCATTTGTTGTCTTGCAGTTTTTTTGCAGTTTTTTTTTACTATGTCCTTACATTCTCTCCTTGCCCGCAGTGTGTCTTCAAAGAAGTCTGATGTTAGTCTGATGGGTTTTCCTTTATATGTTAGCTGTATCTTCCCCTTTGACAGCTTTATTATTACCTCTTGGTATTGGATTCTTGGGAGTTTAACTAGTATATGTCTTGCTATATTTTTCTTTCTATCATAGAAATTTGGAGTGTGCCTTGCTTCTTGTATTTCTATTTTTATCTCCTTTTTTAAAGCTTGAAACATTTCTTTGGGTTTTTTTTTTCCTTTGAACTTCCCTTTCCTTTCCTATTCTGGATCTTTGTATTTCTGTATCTTCGAGAATACTGATTCTTTCTTCCACTTCGTCCATTCTGTTTCCACTGATTTCCTTATATTCGTACAGTTCCTCCACTTTCTTTTTTAAGAACTCATTTTCATTCTTCAGTTCATTAATTATTGTTATCATATCATCAATTCTCTTTTGTTGATCTTTCTGCTTTTGCATCATGATGATTCTAAATTCTCTTTCTGATAGGCTGAACATTTCTTCTGTGTCAATGCTATTGGGTTCTTGTATTTAGTTTTCTTTTTGTGGTGTAACTTTCCCCTGTGGACTTACTTGGTTATTTATATTTTTTCTTCTCCCTGTTGACTTTTTTCTAATTTGTTGTGACAATATTTTGCTGGTATTGGCAGGCATGTCTTTGGGGTATTCTTTTTGGAGTGCTAGTATCTAATAGTCAGGTGGTGTCCAACAGTAGGTTCACAGAGCTGTTACGTGGGGTCCCCAACCCAGAATTCCCTATTCTGCAATGATGATGTCCATTGAGTGCTATCCCAGTGCTACCTAAGTCCGCCTCCTTCTTTTGGGAGTCTAATTGGCAGCTTCCAGCCTTGTGGATGTAGGGACTGGCTGCACTCTCTCAGCTATGTTGGAGTTTTCTAACCTGGGGAAACCCTGTCTGGGTGTGAGTCCCATCCTGGCCCTGGAGAACTCCCCCACTCGTCTCAGTGTGTTTGAGCTGCAGGTTTTAGTCCCTAACTGAGATTGCCTGTCGACTCTAATCCAGGGCTCCCTACCCTGCAAAGATGGTGCCCATCCGGATCTCTCCTAGCTCTCCCGGTCCTTCAGAGGGTCTTCTCCCCACACCCTCAGTTTCTAATGTCAAATTTGGTGCTGGTGCGCACCTTGCCATCATCTCTATCCTGTGGGAGTCTAATCGGCAGCTTCCAGCCTGTGGATGGGGGTCGGGCTACACTCTCTCGGCTCTTTTGGAGTTTTCTTACCTGGGGAGTGCCCCGTCTGGGTGTGGGTCCTGGGGTGCACAGGAGTCCTGGCTTTGGAGAACTCCCCTGCTTGTCTCGGTGTATTTGAACTGCAGAAATTAGTCCCTCATCAAGGTTGCCTGCAATCCCTAATCCAGGGCTCCCTGCCCTGTGAAGATGCTGTCTGTCCAGAGTGCTCCCCCATATTTTCCTTTTATAATGGCTTTTGATGTGTCCCATGTGTTTTTGGGACATGTGTCCTCATTGTCATTCATCTTGAGGTATTTTTTAATTTCTTCTTTGATCTTCTCATTGATCTCCTGATTTTCTAGCAGTGTGGGTTTCAATTTCCATGATGTAGGGAGGTTCCTTGCTTTCTTTTCATGGTTTATATCTAGTTTTATGCTTTTATGGTTGGAGAATATTGTTGGTATATATTTGATGTTGATATACTTGCTAATGTTTGTTTGTGACCTAGTATGTGATCAGTCCTGAAGAATGATCCATGTATACGTGAGAAAATTGTGTACTTGTATTTTTAGGGGTGCAGTTTCATATAGAGATGTCTGTTAAGCCCATGTGGTCTAGGTCCCTGTTTAGAGCTTTAGTGTCCTTGTTCATATATTTTCTTGTTGGTATGTCCATTGGTGAGAGTGGTATGTTGAAGTATTCTACTACATATATATTTTCTTTATTGTCTGTTTTCACAGATGATAATAATTGCTAACATATTTTGGTGCTCCTTCATTTGGTGTGTATATTTTGAGTGTTATGTTTTACAGATATATTGTCCACTTAAACATAATGTAGTGTCCTTCTGTGTCCCTTTTTACTTTTTTTAGCTTGAAATTTATTTTGTTTCATACAAGTATAGCTGCCCCTGCTTTTATTTCTTTTTTTTTGGGGGGGGTGTCCATTTGCTTGTAGGATTATTTTCCTTTTTTTTAAATTTAAACCTATGCTTATATTTTGTAGTTAAATGTATTTCTTGCAGACAACAAAATGTTGGGTTCTATTTTTTAATCCAGCCTGCACTCTGTGTCAATAGGTGAGTTTATTTTTTTTAAGATTTATTTATTTATGCATACAAGCACTGGGGTACAGGCCAGAGGTGTGGGGGGGGGTGAGAGGATTCACCACAGAGAGCAGGGAGCAGAACAGGCAGATAAACTGAAGTACACTGCTGAGGGGAGCAGCGGGCACAGCAGGAGAGGTCTGCTGCACCATGTGGGTCCCCTCCCTGGCTGGCAGCAGGGCTTGAACTCGTGCTGCAGTGGCTGATGTTTGTTTCGTAGTGCGTTGCTTAACCCACTGCGCCACCAGGGAGGCCCTATTGGTGAGTTTAGACCATTTACATTTAGAGTTAATGTTGATACACTGGCATCCATTTTCGCCATTTTGTGATTCTATTTTTGCCTAGTTCTGTTCCTTATATTCCTTACTTTGGCTTTATTTCTAGGGTTTTTTGTGGTATCTTTTGGAGTGGGCACTTGGTAGTAATGAATTTCTGGAGATTTTATAGTTTCCGTTATAGAGGAAGGAGATCTTTTCAGGATAGTGTTCTTGGTTGTAGTTTGTTAATTTGGGGTTTGCTAAATATGTCCCTCCAGTCTCTTCTTGCCCTTAGTGTTCCTTCAGAGAAATCTAATGTTGTCCTAATTGGTTTTCCTTTGTATGTTGTCTTTATCAGTTTTATTATTTTCTCTTTTCTTGGAATTTTGAAAACTTTACTATTATGTGTCTTGCAGCAGTTTTCTTTTCATTGTAGTAGTTTGGAGTCCTTGTAAGCTTCTTGAGTATCTATTTTCATTTTCTTCTTTATGTTTTGGATTTCTCTTCAATTATCTACTTGAATAATTGCTCTGTTCCTTTTCTCCCCTCCTTACCTTCTGGGATAACTATGATTCTTATATTTCCTCTTTTCGTGGTGTAAGAAATTTCTTGAATTGTTTCTTCACTCTTTTCCCTTTCTACTTATCTTTCTTTTTATGTCTGTATCTTCCAGGGCACTGATTCATTCTTCCAATTATTCTATTCTATTTTCAAGGCTTTGTCCAGGATTTTTGAGCTCTTCCACTAGTATCTTTTAGCTCCTTCACTTTCTTCCTCATTTCATTGATTGTATTCTTATCTCTTTCTACGATTTCCCTTAACTCTAATTATTTTCATCATGGCCTTTATGCATTCTTTGTCTATTAGGTGGAAATATTCTTCTGTGTCCATATTCTCGTGTTTTGGAGGCTGATTTTCTTTCTGCAGTCTATTGTTTCTTGAAGGGCCTTCTTGATTTCTTGCATTTTTCTCCCTTCCTCTTGTTGGCCTTCGACTTTGCTCTGTTCATAGTGTCCCTTTACCACTGGTGCTGGTGGACATGACTTCTGTTTTCTCTTGTTGAGGTGTATATGTTTCTACTTGGTGTCTAAGCTGCTATTGCTGGGTACAAGTCTGGGCTCTCTTTGGATGTAGAATATGTTGCTTTGATCTGTGTCTTGCACCTGAAACTCATCTTTTTCAATCCCACAATGTGTCAGACGTAATTTTATGTCTCACCCAATGTTATTCAAGACACTCCTGAAGAGCCCTGTGCCTCTCTGATGCCAAGTCTCTGGGGGGTGCCTGTAAGCTGGGTGTGATGTTTTTCTATGTTGATCAGCTAGGTTCTTCTAGGCATGTCTCAGAAGAATACCAGGATTAATAAAGAATGAGGAGTGAAAGAAGGCATAAGAGGAAAGAGTAGGATGGTATGGAAACAAGTTTTGGTTTCATTGATCTTTTGGATTGTTTTCTTATCTCTGTTTAATTTATTTTTGCTTTGATTTTTACTATTTTCTCTTTTCCTCTGGCTTTTTTGTTGTTGTTGTTCTTTTTCCTGTTCTCTAAGGTGGCAAATTCCAGACATACTGGACAGCTGTGTCCTCATTATCATTAATTTCAAGGTAATTTTTAATTTCTTCTCATTGATCCAGTGATCTTGCAGTAGGGTGGGCTTCAATATCCATAACATAGGAGGGTTACTTACCTTCTTTTTGTGGTTTATTTCTAGTATGATGCCTTCATGGTCAGAGAAGATCATTCTTATGATTTCGATCTTAGTGTATCTGTTGGTGTTTGTCTTGTGTCCCAGTACATGATCAATCCTAGAGAATGATTCGTGTGCACTTGGAGAAAATGTGTACTTTTTTGGGGGGTACAGTGTTCAGATGTCTGTCAAGTCCATGAGCTCTATGTCTTTTACTTTTTGTCTTGTTGATCTATCCATTTTTGAGAGTGGTGTGTTGAAGTCTCCTACTATATGCATATTTTCTCTAATGTCTGTTTTTTTTATTAATATAAATTTTTTAAAAATTTACATATACTTGCCATTAATTGTAATCCCTCGTGCTCCCATCTTCCCTCAACCCTCCCCCTCCCCTCCCCACCAGGTATCCCCAGTCTCTCCTTGTGTCCTCATTTTTGGTTTTTGTGTCTTTATTGCTGTTATTGTTATTATTATTGTTCTTA
>JAGFMF010011786.1:66567-78512 GCA_019455555.1 Galemys pyrenaicus | reverse complement strand
CCATGTGGGTCCCCTCCCTGGCCAGCAGCAGGGATCGAACTCGTGCTGCAGTGGCTGAGGTTTGCTTCATAGTGTGTTGCTTAACCCACTGCGCCACCAGGGAGGCCCAATATTAATTTTTTTATGAAAATAACTAAGCTCAACATTTTCTCTCTTCTTGATAGCATGATAATATGGGAAATGGTAATGATTCTTATTATTCATGGCAGTGAGTAATTGTCTAATGATTTTTAATTTTATTACTTTATTACTTTTATTTTTGCTTTATTACTTTTATTTATTTATTTATTTTATTATTCATGGTAATGAGTAATTATTCTCTTTTAATTTTATTTATACATTTATTTATTTTTGCATAGAAGAACTGGGGTATAGCCAAGAGATGCAGGTGGTGAGAGGATTCACCCAAGACATAACAGGTGAATTTATTGAAATACATGCTGAGGGGAGCAGTGGGCATACAGGAGAGTTCTGTTGTGCCATGTGGCTTAGCACCTTGGTTGGGGATCGAATGTAGGCCACAGCAGTGAGAGCACTGAGAGTTAAACTTAAACCACCAGAGTGGCCTTGTCTTTTAATTTTTTAAATTTAAATAGGAATTTTATATGTCTCTTCTTCAAACAAAGAATTGGAAACAAAAAACATTGGAAACCACTGTTTTGATTGGAATGTATTTATGTTGTTGAAATTCAGTTGAGACAAGATGTTGAAAACTCACTTTAGTTTCCCTTGTGCAGTGTTTTAAGAAACCAATAAAATTCTGCTTGATTACTCAAGCAGAATTAAGTTTGTACAAATGTAGATCAAATAGATTTAAATTAGTTTTAGCTTACAAAAGTATTTTGTTGTACTATTTAATAGATTGGGATGAAGGTGTGGAGAAAATTATTTTAAACTACTATAACTTACCACAAAACCTGCACAGATTATTAAAACTTACTCAGAATACACATGGTGAATCTAACCAGCTGGTGAGTGTCAGGACTGTAGAGAATTATGGCTATCATGGAGATGAACATAGCCTCTGCTGGGATGTTTCCTGAATTCACTTACTGGTGATAAGTAATAGAGGTTTCTAGAGTCATAAGGCTACTCTAGCCCATGTATCCTCCTTCTTTTTACTCTTTACCAACCTGACAAGAAAACAGAGTCCATGGTCAAGGTCTGCTGGAGGAGGTCACAACCAATGCAGAAATGAGATGGGTGGACCCATAATAGTGTGCTTTCATGGAACAGGAATCGTACCTCCCGACATTTCTCTTCAACTGGATTGCAAGACCAATTGGTCTAATTTACCCATAGCCAAAATGAATTTTTTGCCCAGAAGGTCATTAGACTTGAGTTTCATTTTGTTATCTTGTTCATTGGTCAGGATAGAAGCCTCTGGGAGCCAAGGGTGAGTAGGTCAATATTAATCAGGCAGTTCTAAAGTGCCTTAAAGCTTAGTGGGTTAAACTTCATAGTAATGGTCTCAGTGACTAAAACACTGACCATAGCGCACACCATAGACTTTGGTGCTCCTCCTACTTAATGTTGGTACTAAAGAAAAAGGACATGTCTAAAGTCACCTGTGGAGGCCTAAATTTGAAATTTTAAGAGATTGGGCTCTCAAGGAGAACATAGGGGGTGCTGTTAATATCAGTTAATTTCATATTCTTATTTTCAATTTACTGCCTATACGCAAGACCCTCAGTTATACTCTAAGAACAAATATCTCTGGTCAGTTTGAATGGGATAAAGAGAGGTGAAGAATAGTCACAAACTGGATTTCAAAGTGGCATTTCTCTTGTGTGAAATGTGGGTAATAATTCTTTAACAAATGGATGAGATTTTCTATATGGTAAGGTCACTGAAAATAAGAAAAGTTGCTATATTTAGACAAGATATAAGCCACCTATATTCCACCTAGTGAGAGTCTTACCAGAACAATGTTGGGTCAAGGATAACTTATTCTAGGAATAGACCTTTGCTGGAAGGTGGTTTCCTCTCTCCATTTGAGTTCTGGCTATCTGTGAACACCACAAAGATGCCTTCACCCACCCATGAGTCTCCCAGAAGATCCTGAGGAAAGTAGATCAAGAATCCATCATCTTTGGCACAATGGTTTTGAGGTAGTGTGTTTCTCTGGACCTCCTTTTTGAAGCCCTTATGAAAATAAATTTTCCCTTCTTCCTCCAGTCAAGGTGAGAAACTTAATAGTTAGAGAAGGTAAATTTTAAACAGTAATTAGAAAGGCAAGCAAATGTAGTGGTTTTAAGCAGTGAATACAATATGCTTTGCAACAGCAGGAAGTAGGCAATGTTCTTAGTGAGTAAATGTGTAAATAGTAGAGTCATGTGGACAATTTAGGACATTCAATAATAATTCTTCTGGTGATAAGACATATTTGATTTTAGGTACCTTAGGAAAGAACCAGTTACTTCCCAGAACACAATACTTCCATTTTCTCCCTACTTTCTACTCTAGAATCCTCAGAAGGTAGTCAGGAATCACTGAGACCAGTTTTAGTCTCCTCGCTCTGCAGGGGGTAATTGAGATTCACCTCTGGAAGCTATGGAAAGAATTGACAAGAATCAATAGGAACTGCTGAGAATTTATAATTCTTACTATGATGGAGATGGCAGACCCCATGGAAAAGGGATAGGATGGGAATAGTTTGTCACTTTATCCAAATCCTGGAGGGGATCCCCAAAGTCTAGACAGACAAAACTCACACCATAATCCAACTTTATAGGTTGGAAGAGATATTTGGACCCTTTGCGTCAATAAATACTTTTTTTTTTCGTTGAAGCAAGGAGATGGAGGGCTATAGCTCTCCTAGGCAAATAGCAAACCTCCTAACTTCTCCATGGCTTTCATTGAGCAGAACAATTAACAAGCATGTGTTACTTGATAAAGAAGAAGAAGAAAAAGAAAACAGCCCAGAAGTTCAAAGATGCAGCCAAGCCCACCTGCATGTAATTAACCACTGCTATTATCTAACAAGTTTTTTGTTTCCTTCTTGTCTTCTTCTAGATTGGAAGAGTATATGCCTCCATCCTATATGGTTAGCCAGAAGAAACAGAATAATAAACTGGCAAATGCAGAGCAGCAGGGGTAATCAAAATCACCTATATGGTTAGTGTTTAGCTGCTCTGGAGAAAGACACATGAGGCAGTGTCAGAACAGACCCACTATTTTGTCATTGATGGGTGACATAAGATACTATATAGGGACTTTTGGACAGCAAAAAAACATCTATAAGGTGGTAATATCATGGTGAGATAGAAAGGTCACTCTATACCCACTTTGGGAAACTGATAAATTGTCTACCTCTGAAGAGACAGGGTCATTAAGAAAGAATAAACCCCTGGTGGCACGAAGAGCTAAGTCTCAGCACTATGAAGTGATCACCAACAACTGAGGCATGAGTTCAATCCCCAGTCAGGGAGTTAACCCACATGGTGCAGCACACCTCTTCCTGTCTCCCCCACTGCTCCCCTAAGCAGTGTGTTTCAGTAGATCCAACTGTTCTGCTCCCCACTTTGTCTCTGGTGAATCATCTCACCAGATGTGCTCTGGCCTACACCCCAGCTATTGTATGCATAAAATAAATAAAACAAATCCTAAAAAAAAAAGAAAGACTAAAGGGTGGATGATTATTAAGTGACAGGGCCTCTGGCTACATACACAAACTCCTATGAATGTCCAAGTCAGTGCCTGGGCTCTATAATCTCTATGATTGTTTTGGTACCCATGAGTGCCCAGGGCAGATATTGGATTTGTAGCTCCAAGAAAATGGAAAAAGATCAGGAATAAATACTTAAGTCTTGTCAAAGTGTCAGGTGACATGAAAGTTAATCCCATCTATAGACACTTGAAGTATCCCTGGATACAGAATAAAATTTTGCTCTTGTGGCCCATTCCTCAAGAAAGGACATAGAAGGTCATAGGCAACTCCTGGGATGCCTAGCACTGGAATAGCAGGGCCAGCAGCCAAGACTGGTTTGGAGTAAACTGCCCAATATTGTGAAAACTCCGCTTTTTAAAACACACACACACACACACACACACACAAAATGACACGAAAATTATGCCAGGAGGTGTATTTTTAGTTCTTTTATTGAATTCCATAAATATTTTCATAAGGCTTTGTGTCATTACAACATCTTATTTTTGTTATTAAACATTTTAAACACACAACTTTGACACTTGTTTGACAGGGTCAAACAGTCAGAAGAAACAAAATAATAAACTGGCAAATGCAGAGCAGCAGGGGTAATCAAAATCACTGTTGCCCATTCATCCACCCCAGCCCACCCCAGCCCCAAAGCACTAAAAGTTCACTATTTGGCTTCACACTAGAATTTTTAGAATTCTCTTGTTGCTGTCCTTATAAATCCATAAATACACAGAGACAAGGAAAGAGAGTGAAAAATGGGAGTTTTAGTTCTGTGATAGGACCATCCCATGGCATGGCTGATAGATTATGATAGCAAAGCCTTTTAGAGAGCAAGTCCAGGCCTCATTGGATTGAGGAAAGGGTAGTTCAGGGCATGCAGATATAAAGGACATTTACAGAGTACTTGAGGATAGCATTACTGTGGGGACAGAATCAACTGGCTTGGACCCTGAGCTTAAACAATAGGGCTCCCCTTGGGGCTATTTGCCACTGGTCTACTTTTCTGCCACAGGCTAGGAGAACATTCTAATCAGTGGTGAACTTATTTCTTGTTTTCACAGGTTATTAACATCTGGTAAGGCCAATAGATTGGATGGATATGAGGTTGGTGGTAAGATAATCCTGATCTTGGAGCTCAGGGCATAGACTGAGAGGAGTGGGGGACAAGGGAGATCCAAGAAATATTACAGACCCAGAGACTTCTCCAGGCATCCCTACTTGATGTACCCCAAGTCCTGGAGAAACATGTCAGGGACAAGCATAGTTGAGAGGAGTAGAAAATATAAAATGGATGTACAGTTAAGGGAGGCTTATTCAATCACTGAAACAGATCCTGTTTTCCAGAGAGGCCATTTTAGCTTAGGTACTAAGTACTAGTTTCCTTGCCTATGGGTCTTAAATAACTGAGTCATTTGTTGAGCAGCAATGACCAGTCCTGAGCCCTGGCTATCTGCCCATCTCAGGCTTGACTTACTCTACAAGATTGATTTGTGTATGGTGGGGTGGAAGTTTAAGCGTCTTGTAATTTAATTCACACAGACGAAAATTTCCTAAGCTGGGCAGGGCCTGGTCTCAGTTAGGAGGTATATAGAAAAGTAACCAAGCCAGCTATGTTGAGGGTCCTATGCAGTCATGGCTGCTGCTTAGTAAGCTGATGTTCTTTCATGGTGAAGTCTTCTCCCATGGGATCAAGACAAATTCAAAATCTCCAGATTCCTTGCTAGAGTGGCACTCCATAGCAGGGTTCATTCTCATTTCTTTCTACTTCAGTTTCCTGTTGTTCAAGGTCTATCTACTCAAGGGGCAATGTGGGGAAGAGGAATTGGTATTCCTGTACCCATAGGAAGACTGCCTCTTTGTGGGAGAATCTGGTTTTGCCCAAGAAGAAGGAATGATGAAAATGATCCTGAGGCTATATTTCTCCACATGCTGCTTGCTTACTTGCTTCAAATTTCTCAGGATGGGAGAAAGTTGCACAAAGGTCATCTCCAAATGTCAGAAGGTCTTTAACTATGTCATTGTTACCAATATTCTTGTGCCAGGAGATTAGGAGAAAGGATCAAGTCAGGAGTAGAGGAAGGAAGGAGCATGGGAAGATTGTCCATGCAATTTGATAATAATGGGAAAAATTAGAAATAATTGGAATGGTGTTAACTGAAGGTATGTATCTTGGGCTGAGGCCATCTCTTTCCATGTCTGTCCCTATTCTTTCCTGTTAAGGGTTACTGTCAGTCTTGGATCCTGTCCAGGTCAAAATTTAAAGGTTTCTGAAGTTCTTGATAAGGTGGGCTCTGTCTTAATCATATACATAGACAGCTATCAATACTGTGTAAGCAATCTGAACTGATTGCATTGAAGAGCTCTAATTTAAAACTACTTGGTGCTGGGAGACAGTTATATTCTCCTCACCACCTGAGGAGATAGAGTCTCAGCCTCTTTGCTACCAGTTCAGATCTTGTAAGTTTGGGTAGGAACAAACCTAGAAGGAACACCAGAAACAAAGCAGCTCAAAGAAGAGAATAATTGGTCCAAACTGAACCCCAGATGCAAGACTGTGATGACCCAGTAGTGCTATAAAATGGTAATCCCCAGTGCTAGAAGAACCAGCACAAATACAGAATGTTCCCTGAACACAAGTCCTATCCAACATAATTATCCTTTGACATTCCCTTGTTTCTGTTTGGTTTCAATCTCTCTACAATACCTAAAACACAGTGAAAGCAATAGAAATATCTAGCAGTTATGTCACAGGGCACAACAGAGCATGTCCATACTGGCACAACTGAGGAAGAAGATGCAGGTAAAAGACTACTTAGGGCATATGCAGGGCTGCAGAAACATTCGCAGATGATCAGCTGAGGGAGAGGAGAAAGGGGATCCTCCCTTCACCCACTAAAAAGTGAAAGGGAAAAAAATCCAAACTTCCAAACTCCACCACATCAAATTAAATACAAAATTCATCAGCATCAATATATCAGGAAAGAAAGAAACAAACAATATAAACACATCTATGATAATAATGACAAATCAATGAATCACTCATGAGGGAGCAGAGATTATCTCAACAAGAAAAGGAGCAAGTAGAATGCCAATTTCTAAAAGTAAATGGGAAGGGGACAAGTTAAGAATGAAAAAACACTTTAAAAGGGGTCATGTATTGGATGTTATTGGTACTTCTTCCTACCAACTATAGATTTCACTTTCCAAAAACAACAGAAAATGTTTTTGGTCCTGCTCTGTGTGTGTGTATGTGTGTGTGTGTGTGCGCGCGCGCTGTGTGTGTGTGTACACTTCAGGATCTGTGTGTATGTGTACATATATATAAATTTCAACAGTGCATCTCCGAAAAAAGGTCCATCTATAAATATAATTTTATTTATTTTAAAATTATCTGCCTCCCTGTAGGTATTATTTTTTGAAGGGGGTTAACCTGCTGAAATTTTGCCAGAAAGGTGATTGGCTGCGCTTGGGTTCGGTGAACTCAAAGACCTGCGACTGAGCGATGCCATCAGGGACCAGGTATTGACCCTGGCTTAATGGGTCCTGCGGTGGTGGGTAGGAAGGAGGAACTGAACGGGCCGAGTTGACACCTAGAGTAGATTGGAGATCAAAGGGAAAGTGTATTAGTTAAATAACAATGTGCTTCTCAAATCACTCAGTGGCCACTTTGGGCAGACAATTCAGGGCAGCCTATTTTAGAGGATATGAACTAGAAGTACCAATCATTCAAGAGAAAAATCCATTCCCTAACAGAGTTTGGAATGGTGTAGTGCTTACTGTATCACCACACACTTTCCCATTTAGTCATGTATGACTAGGTGAGATGGTGATGGGGAATACATGGGGATTACAATTAATGGCAAGTATATGTAAATTTTAAAATATTTTAATTAAAAAAGATACACATTAAAAAAATAAAAGAAAAAAAAATAAAATACTTGGGGTGTTACCACCAGCCATTTTATAGTTGAGAACACTGGGATCTAGAGAGAAATGTCAGAACCAAGGTCACTAAGGAAATGATTAAACCCACATTCATTGACTTCTCAATTCAGAGCTCTTTCCAAGAAACCATTATCCACTATTCAAGGATTGGTCCTGCAAATAATCCAACAGTCTCCCTTAACTTCAAAAGACTTCAGTTTTCTCCCTCCTTAACTCAGCCTTGATTTGTCAGAAGTGCCTGGTTAAGAACTACTTACTTGAGGACAGGTCTTTGGGGGGAAATGATTTTCAAAAGTTAAGTTACAAATGATTCAGTATTCTCTATCAGGTTGTGTTGAAGCTGTGTTTAATAGGGAAATGATGTTAGTAGCTGAAGGATAAAATAAATTCACTACCAAAAGATAACTGAAATAAGTCAGAAGGACAAAGTGACCTTTAAAAGGAAACACTTCATTGACTGCTCAACGTTCATAGGAGAGTTTGACATCATCAAAGCAAAATCCACATGAATAAAGGATTATAGCAACAAAGTGCCTAAATTTAGTTTAACTCTAATCTATATTCAGAGCAGAATTATTTGAAGCATACAGTACATGATTCAGAATGCTAGAACAATCTCTATTATGCTCCCCCAAACTTTATTCCTCTGTTGGCCAGTTTTTGAAAATTTAACATTATAGCTACTTTGCCTTTGAGATTTTATCCCACTACCCTAGGAATATTAATATATTAAGGTATCATCAGTGTTTGGCACTTATTTGGAAGGAATTAATTCTTTCATAAAAGTATTTTTTTGTAGTTCACTGTCCTTTTATTTTTTTATTAATATAAAATATTTTTTAAAAATTTACATATACTTGCCATCAATTGTAATCCCCATGTATTCCCCATCACCATCTCACCAGTACACCATCACCTCAGTCCCTCGTGCTCCCCTCTTCCCTCAACCCTTTTGCTATTTTTTTGTGCTTGTATTTGTTCCTCAGGTTTAGAGAAAGTTATATCAACTAATATATATTGTGTAACTTTAAGGTGTGCAAAGTGATTTGATATATATTGTGAAATGATTACCACAATAAGCTTAGTTAGCACATATATTGATTTGCATAATGACCTTATTTTTTGTAAGACAATTTAGACCTGCTTTCTCAGCAATACTTGGTATTCTCAAGTATACCATAACATATTATTAACTATAGTCACCATATGTCACATTAGAAACCCAGTTCTTCATCTTACAAACACATGTTTGTGTCATTTGACAAACATCTCCCCACCTCCCTTAACTCCAGTCCCTGATAACTTTGTTTCTGTAAGTTTGCCCTTTTATGGATTTCACATACACGTGAGATCATACAGTATTTGTCTTTTACTGTCTGACTTATTTTACCTGCTTTCCAAATCCATCTATGTTTTCACAGATAACAGAATTTTCTTTTTTTATGGATGGACAATATTCCATTGTATACATAAGCATTTTTATCCATTCAGCAATTGAAGGACACAGACTGTTTCCATGTCGTGGCTACTATGAATAATACTATTCTTAACAGAGGATTGCAGCTATCTCTTTGAGGTTCCAATTTCATTTCCTTCCATTATATATTCTGAAGTCAGATTGCTGAATCAGATTGCAGTATTTTAAATATGTTTCCCAAAGTTGCTTCGCATCAACAGAACACAAGGGTTTCCTTTTCTACACCTCCTCACCAACATTTGTTATAGCTTGTATTTTTGATAACAGTCATTCTAACACATATGAAGTGATATCTAATTGTGGTTTTGATTTGCATTTCCCTGATGGTTAATGATGTTGAGCATGCTTTCCTGTACCTGTAGACCATTTGTATGATTATTTGTATGTCTTATTTGAAAAACTAATGTTTGCTCAGTGTCCACTACCTATTTCAAAATTGAACTATTTGTTTTTTGCTATGAGTTGTATAAGTTGCTGGAATAATTTGGATATTAACTCCATATCAGATACATGGTTTGCAAGAGTGATATAGATTGCCTTTTCATTGTTGATTGTTTCTTTTGTTAGGCAGAAGCTCTTTAGTTTATTTTTGTTTATTTTAGTTTATCTTTTGTTTATTTTTGTTTCTGTTGCTTGTGCTTTTGTTGTCATTTAAAAAAAATTCATTGCCAAGACTAATGTCAAGAAGCACTTCCTCTGTTTCCTTCTATAAGTTTTATAGTTTTTGAGTCTTAAACTTAAGTATTTAATTCATTTGGGCTAATTTTTGTGAGTGGTGTTAGAAAGAGAGCCATTATTTTACATTTAATCCAATTTCGCAGTATCTTTATTCAAGAACTATGATTTCCCCACTGAGTACTAGTGGTATCTTGCTCATTAGCTGATTATGAATGTGGTTGATTTATGATTGCCCTCTTGATTCTGTTCCATTAATCTATATATCTGTTTTCATGCAAGTACCATGTGCTTTGATTTTTAGAGCTCCAAAATAAAATTTGAAATTGGGAATCATGATACCTCTAGCTTTCTCCTTGTCAACATTGTTTTGAAATTTTCAGGGTATTTTGAGATTCTGAAAGAGTTTTAGGATTGTTTTATCTGTTTATGTGAAAAACATCATGTGATTTAAGATAGGGATTAAATTGAATCCCTATAAGGACATTTTCACAATATTAATTCTTATGATCTATTAACATAGAAACCTTTCCACTTATCGAGTCTTTTAAAGGTTACTTTCATCAGTGTTTTATAGTTTTTTCTTGATATACTTTCATTATATTTATTTAATTATATTTGACATCATTTGTATTCCCCAGGGAGTTCCCACCACCATTTCACCCGTGCACCATCACCTCAGTCCCTTGTGCTCTTTCTGCCCTCATCCCAGTCACTACCCAACCCTCCCCTCAATGATCCCTTTGGTTTATCTTTGACCTTTTGTTCTTGTTGTGTGTTGTTTGTTTGTTTTTTGGCTGTAATTGCTCATTTCCTTGAGCTCTCTTATTTTTTTTTGTTGTTCCTTTACATTTCATAGTTTTCATTGCATGGATTTATAATCTACTATGTTAAGTTTATTCCTATTTTATTCTATTTTTTATTGCAAATGGAATTATTTCTTTAATTTCTCTTGAAATGTTTGTAGTTAGTGGAACACAACTGATGTCTTATGATGACTTTGTAACCAGAGATATTACTGACATTTTTATCCTTCTAATATTCTATCATTATTATTGGTAGAGATTTAGAGTTTCCTCTATATAAAGTTCTATTATCTGCAAACAGAGACAATTTTACTTCTTCTTTTCTATCTTTTATGGGAAAATTATGTTTATTGTCTGATTGCTCTAAGTATTCTAGCACTATGTTGAATAGGAGTGATGGGAAGGGACACTCTTGTTTTGATCCTGAGTTGGGAAAAGCAACCTTTCAACCTTTCACCATTGAGATGTTACAGTGGTGGTACTGAAGATAATCAATGCTGCATTGATTATGATAAGGTATGTTCCTTCTAATGCAATTTATTAAGCTTCTAATATGGAGGGATTTTAAATTCTATTGGGTGCTTTTTTTGTGTACTGCAATTATTGTGTAATATTTGCCTTTCATTTTGTTAATGTAGTGTATCACACATTTATTCACTTTATGATACTGAACCATCCTTGTCAAACAGGCTGAAATCCTACCTGGTGGATGTTACATTAAAAGTGCTCCACACAATCGACAAAGGTCTTATCACAAAGATTTACAAAGAACTCATAAGACTCAAGAAAAATAAAGTAAAAAACCCAATCAAAAAATGGGCAGAAGAACTTAAAAGACACTTCCCCAAAGAGGACATACACATGGCCAACAGGTACATGAGAAAATGCTCAGCATCCCTCATAATCAGGGAAATGCAAATCAAGACCACAATGAGTTACCACCTCACACCAGTAAGAATGGTACACATTAAAAAAAAAAAAACAACAACAACAACAAATGCTGGCAAGGATGTGGAGAAAAAGGAACCCTAGTACACTGCAGGTGGGAATGCAAGCTAATCCAACCATTATGGAAGGCCATATGGAGGTTCCTTAGTCTACTAGAAATGAAACTACCATATGATCTGGCAATCCCACTCCTAGGGATCTACCCAAAGGACACAAAACACTGATCCAAAAGAGCACCTGTACTCCTATGTTCATTGCAGCACTATTTGTAAACTACCCAAAAGCCCAAAAGTAGATGACTGGATCAAGAAGAAGTGGTACATATACACAATGAAATATTATTCAGCAATCAAAAAGGAGAAACTAGGGACATTTATAGAAACATGGATGGAACTAGAAGGAATTATACTCAGTGAAACAAGTCAGAAGGCAA
>JAGFMF010011786.1:36360-57902 GCA_019455555.1 Galemys pyrenaicus | reverse complement strand
GCCTTCTGACTTGCAAAAAAAAAAAAAAAGTTTGTTGTTATTTTTCTAGTTCTATGAGATAGATTAAGTTGTTTCTTTGGTTTCTTTTCATTTTGGAGTTTTCTCTCTTCATTAATCTAGAGAAGAGCCTGTTAATTTTGTTTCATTTTTCAAAGAAACAGTCCATTGATTTTCTAAACTTTTGGTTTGTTCTTTGTTTTCTATTTCATTTATTTCTTCTTTAATTTTATTATTTCTGGGCCTCCCTGGTGGCGCAGTGGGTTAAGCAATGCAATATGAAGCAAACCACAGCCACTGCAGTACGAATTTGATCCCTGCTGCCGAATCTGATCCCTGCTGCCGGCCAGGGTGGGGACCCATGTGGCGCAGCAGACCTCTCCTGCCTTACCCGCTGCTCCCCTCAGCAGTGTGTTTCAGTCAGTCTGCTTGTTCTGCTCCCCACTCTGTCTCTGGTGGATCCTCTCACCGCCCCCACCTCTGGCCTGTACCCCAGCTCTTATGTGTGTAAATAAATAAATGTGTGTAAATAAATAAAATCTTTAAAAAAATTTATTATTTCTTTTCTTTGATGATTTTTGGACTCACGTTTATTTCTTTTTGAAGTTCCCTCAGCTGCACAATTTGATTGATTTCCCTTTTTTCTTTTTCTTTTTAATGTGGGCCTGTACTGTTATGAACCTAACATGTAGTATTGTTTAAAACATTCTATAGGATCTGGTAGCTTTTTTTTCCATTTCATTATTTTAGAGGTGATTTTCGATCATTTCCCACCACCATATCAGCCATGAACCATCATTCTATTCCTTTTTATTTTTTCCTACCCTGTTTTGAAGCCTCTGCCTGCCCCTCCTGTTGCATATGTCTCAGATCTATGGTCAGCTTGCTACTTTTTTTTTTCTTGAATCTTTTTTTTTGTTTGTTTGTTTCACTATATTCTGAATAAAAGTGAAACCCTCTGATATTTATCTTTTCCTTCTGACCTATTTTGTTTATCATGATCCCTTCTAGCTCCATTCATGTTGTCACAAATGGCATGAGTTCATATATTTTTTTGACTGCTAATAGTCCATTGGGTAAACATACTACAACTTTTTGATGCATTTGTCTGATATGGGAACTTTGGGTTGTTTTTACAACTTGATTATTGCAAATTTTGCTGTAATAATAAAGACTAATTCCTTTCAAATTGGTATTTTTGTGTTCTTTGAGTAGATTCCTAGGAGTGGAATTGCTGGCTTACATGGTAGATTCAATTTTAGTCCTTCTACACAGCTTTTCATAGTGGCCATACCAGTTTACTTTCCACTGACAGTGTAAGAGTGTCCCTTTTCTTCCACATCTGCTCCAGCCTACATTGTTACTGTTTATTTAGCTTAAGCCATTCTCACAGGTGTGAGGTGGTAATTCATGATGGTTTTGATTTGTAGTAATTTGAAAATTAGTGATATTGAACATTTTTGCATATACCTGTTGGCCATCCGCATTTCTTCTTTGTAGTTCTTCTGCCCATTTTTTTGAGTGATTTGGTGCTTGTTTTTGTTGTGAAAACTCTTTGTGGATGTTTGATATCAATCTGTTACCTGTTGTATGTTGTGCAAATATTTTCTCCCATGCTTTATTATTTTTATTCATTTTGGGTGCTGTCTTCTTTGCTCTATAGAGGTTTATAAATGTTTCCCAGTTTTTATCTTCTTTCTTTTCTTACTTCTGGAGAAGACACCTTAAATATGTTTCTGAGGATTATATCATGAAATGTTTTGTCTATGTTCTCTTCTCTACATCATATGGTGTCAAGTCATATTCAAATCTTTTATCCATTTTTTGTTATTTTTTGTGTATGGTGAGATAGTAGCTTAGTTTCATTGTTTTGCATGTTGAAATCCAGTTTTCTCAGCACCATTTATTGAAGGGGCTTTCCTTGTTCCTTTGCTCCTTTATCATAGATTAATTATTCATATAGTTGTGGTTTTATTTCTGGTCTTTCAATTTGATTCCAATGGCCTGTGTGTCTATTTTTGTTCAGATACCATGCTGCTCTTATTTTCATCACATATTGATTTCAACTTTTTTTCATTTCTTTGAAGAATGACTGAAATTTTTATGGAATTGCATTGAATCTATAAATTGCCTTTGGTAACATGACCATTTTGATAATGTTAATTCTTCTGATCCACGAGCAGGGAATGTCTCTTCATTTCTTCATGTATTTTCCATTACTTTTAACGATGTTTTGTAGATCTATTACTTTTAACAATGTTTTGTATAGATCTTTCATCTCCTTTGTTTATTCCTAGGTATTTAATTTTTATTGGTACAATTGTAAATGGGATGGTTTTCATAAAATCTTCCTCTTCAGACCAAGGCTACTGAGTTTTGTGTATTTGCAACCTTCAACATTTCCAAATAGGTTTATTGCTTTAATTAGTTTTTCTGTGGATTTTTTAAATAGGATTCTCTCTATATATTATCATATCATCTGAAAATTATGATAATTTCCCTATTTGGATTCCTCTTATGTTTATCTCTTGCCTAATTGCACAAGTTAGGACTTTCAATAATATACAAAAAAGTAGTGGTGAGAATGGACATCCTTATCTTGTTCCAGAGCTTAAAGGGAAGGTTTTCAGTTTTTCACTATTAAGAATGTTAGTGTGGACTTGTCATATATGACTTTTATTATGCATATATCTATATGTATCTACATATACATATTTATCTACATATATACACACATATGTATACACACCCTTGGTGTTGGACTTAATCAAATGCTTTCACAGCATATATTAATATCATATTTTATTTTCCTTTCTGATGTGGTAAATTACATTAATTGATTTTCAGGTATTGACTCATCCTTCTTTCCCTTTGATAAATCACACTTGGTCATGGTGTATAATCCTTCTGATGCATTGTTGGACGGTTTACTAAGAATTTATTGAGGATTTTAGCATGTGTTCATTACAAAGATTGGTCAGTATTTTGTCTGTGTGTGTGTGCACTCTTTGTTTAGTTTTGGTATTAATGTAATTTTGACTCATAAAACATATTTGGTAGTGTTTCTTCTATCTTGATTTCTTGGAAGAGTTTTTGTAGAACAGGCAATAATTCATCTTTGAACATTTGGTAGAACTTGTTTATAAAACATCCCTTCCTGGATTTTGTTTTTTGGGAAGCTTTTGATTACTGTTTCAATTTCACTTCTTGTAATTGGTTTATGTTTTCTATTTCTTCTATATTCAGCCTCTGCTAATTTTATAATTCTAAGAATTTCTTCATGTTATTTAGATTTTTGAACTTGTTAGCATATAAATGTTCATAGTAATCTCTAACTCTTCTCTGGAGTTCTGCTGTGTGTGTCTGATTTTATTTTTTATCCTACTTGAGTATTATTCCATTTTTAATGTAAGCTTGCTAGACATTTGTTTATTTATTTAATTAATTTATTTGTGTAGAACCAATGTTTGGTTTTATTGATCTTTTGGATTTTCTATTTCTATTTCATTTATTTCGGCTTTAATTTTTAATATTTCTTTTATTTTTAAGATGTATTTATTAATACATACAAGAACTGGGGTACAGGCCAGAGGTATGGGGGTTTAGAGAATTCACCAGAGACAGAGTGGGGAACAGAACAGGAAAACTGACTGAAATACACTGCTGATGGGAGCAGTGGGTGAGACAGGAGAGGTCTGCTTTGCCATGTGTGTCACTCTGTGACTGGAGATCAAACTTGTGCCACAGTGGCTGTGGATAGCTTTATAGTGATGCAACTTAACCCCTTGTACCACCAGTGAGGCCACTTCTTGTTTTGTTTTAATAGTTATTCTCTAGTTTGAGACATTCAGGGTCAGAATATACCTGGCATGATTTCAATCTTCATGTACTTGCTGATGTGTATATTGTGACCTAATGTGTAGTCCATTCTGGAGAATAAGCATGTGAACTTGGAAAAATCTGTATTCTGTGTTTTGGAGGTGCAGTGTCCTATAGATGTCTATTGGGTCCATGTGGTCCAGAACTTTATTTAGAGCTATTATGTCCCTGTTTAATTTCTGTTTTGTTGATTTTCCCTGGTGAGATTGGGGTTTTGAAGTCTCCTAAACACATATGTATTTTCTCCATTATCTGTTTTCAGAGATGATAGTGATTGTCTAATGTATTTTGGTGCTACCTTATTTTGTGAGTTTTATTGATTGGTGTTATTTATTTCTGGTGTATTGTCCTCTTGGTTATTTTATAGGCTCATCAGTGTCTTTTTTTCACCTTTATAAGTTTGAAATGTATTATATCTGAATATGTGTGTGTGTGTGTGTGTGTGTGGTGTGTGTGTGTCTGCTCCTTCCTTCTTTGGAGAGCCATTTGCTTGTAGAATTCATTTCCAACCACTTTATTTCATGTTTATTTTTAGAGCTTAGGTTTGCTTCCTTATTGTGGTAGAATATTGAATTCTGTTTTCTAATTCATCATGTTATTCTGTGTTTATTGATTGATGAGGTTAGTCCATGAACATTTAGGGTGCTTATTGATACATGAACATCTGTTATTGCCATATTGGTTATCAATTCTCATTCTATTCATTTTCTGTTCAGTTCCCATGTTCATTCCTGTGCTGGTTTAGATTTTAAGGATTCTTGTAATATTTCTTGGAGTGGAGATTTAGTATTAGTGAATTACAATCTTATTGTTTTTTTTTTTATCGAGTGTATTTCTCATAACATTCTTTGCCTTTTCTGAATCTTCATTCATATTTTAATTTTTAAAATTATGACAATTTTGACTTCTTTATGTGTCAGGCAAAGAAATTTTTCTGTGTCAGTGTTGTTGGGTTCTAGAAGCCCATTTTCTTTCTGTATTTTTTATTGTTCCCAGGAAGGCTTGCTTAAACATTTGTATTTTTCTTTATCCCCACTGTTTGCATTCAGTTTTGTCCTAGATATAAGGTATCCTGACCACGGAACTCAGCAAGCATGAATTATGGGTGCTCTTACTGGGGTGTATATGGATCTGTCTGGTGCCTGGGACACTGTGTGTGGTGGGTGGAGTTGCGAGCAGGGTCCCCCGTTGCTCCTCCTCAGATCCCATTTACTAGATCACTGCAGATGGTGGGCATAATTCCTGGGCACTCTTACGGGCTGTGGATAGATCTACATACTGCCTGGGCTACTATTACAGCTGTGTGTGGGAGGCGCTGGGGGCTATTATAGCACCCATTAACCAGAATGCTGCTGTTGGCAGGCTGGACACTTGTGCACTCTTACATGAGCATTGATGAATCTGTACACTGCCTGTGCTACTGTGGCTAGTGAACAGGGGAGAGGGCTCGGGCTCCCATGGGTCTCAGTGAATAGATCTCTGCTGTTGGTAGGTCGAACTTTGGGGATTTTACCAGGGCAGGTAAGGCTCCTTGTTGGCCAGATCACTTGGAGTATCCAAGGGTTGCTGATGAGGCATGGCACCATTAGGCCCACGCTGAATCCAGTCAGTGAATATGTAAAAGTCCATGAAGGCAAGACACCATGAGTCTGACTATGGCCTTGTCTACTCGCAGTTGTGGCAGGCTGAGGGTAGTCAATGGTTCCCAATGCAGGGTCCAGTTGTGGCTTAGTCCACTTGGAGGTGTGGGCCTGCTGAGTTGTGTGGCTGGGGCTTGGTCTTTTATGATTGCAGCTCAGGAAGAGGAAAGAAAAAAAATGTAAGAAAGAAGGAAGATAGGAAAGAGGGAGGGATAGAAGGAGGGAAGAATGAAGGAAAGAGGAAAAAAAGAAAGATAAGAAAAAAATGTGTGCTGATCAGAGTTCTGTCTACTCAAAAGGACCTGGCAGCTGGTGTTGTGACCCAGTTAATTGGGTGGCACCTGAAGGCTGAATGTGGCTTTCCCAGTTGACTGCGGCTTAGTCCTTATGAATTGTGGCTCAGGAAAATAATAAGAAAGCTTTGTGAATATCCTGGAGATGTCCTGGTGCTGTATAGCCAGTTTGAAGCATCTGGGTTTGCTAAAAGCTTGTATTAGTATTTTATATATTTGTTTTTAGGAGAGAGATCGATCCCAGCCTCTCTATTCCACCATGCTCAATTTTATGCATCTTTGAATATTCATGGCAATTTTATTTTTTTATATTTTATGAGACATGTTTTATGTTCCAGTCTATGATCTTGATTCCTGAGGATGTTTCTGTGTATTTTAAAAAATTAGAAGATCTGGGGTGTAGGCCAGAGGTGTGGGGAGTGAGAGGATCCACTAGAGACATAGTGGGCGGTAGAATTACTGAAATACATTGCTGAGGGGAGCAGCGGGCAGGACAAGAGAGGTCTGCTGCATCATATGTGAGTCAGCTTCATGGCTGGGGATTGAACTCAGGTTGTATCAGGCCATCACAGTGACAGTGCTGAGACAAATCCTAGGCCACCAGGGAGAACCAAGGACATGTATTTCTTTCTTTTGAGGTGGAAATTTCTATAATTGTCCATTAGCTACATCTAGTCCAACACTTCATTTAAGTACTGGATTTTGATGATTTTCTGTCTGTGTGATCTATCCCTTTTTGTCAGGGGCATGTATTTGTCTCTGATTATATTGTTGTCAATATGTTGTTTTATGTCTGTTAAAAGTTGCTTTATATAACTAGGTGTTCCTGTATTAGGTGCATAAATAAGTTTTATCTTCCTGCTGAATTGTTCAATTGATCACAATAAAGCTTTGTCCCAGATAACATTTTTTAGTTGAAAGTTTAGTTCATTTGATAAAAGAATATCAGTTCCTTTGTTTCTTTGTAGATTATTTGCATATATGATCTTGCTTTAACATTCTACTTTTAGTTTGTTTCTGTTTTTAGGTTTTAAATAGGTCTTATAAGCAAAATATAGATGCTGAAACTTTTAATCTACTCTGTCAGATTATATCTTTTACTAATTAGTTCAGAACATTCAAGCTTGGGGACACTGTTGATATACTCTTTTGCTCATTTTATTTTTCTGTTGTTTATCTAGTTGTTTCTCACTGCTCTTATGATAATTTTAACTATTGATTCTATCAATTTCTTTGTTTCTTCATCTTTGGGCCTTTAGCCTAGATTGTGGGTTAGTCGTTACCATGGGGGTTGTGTTTACTATGATTTAAATCCTTTATAAGCTGGTTTTCACTCTCTAACATTCATTTATACAGGTTCTGTCCATTTCTTCTTCCCCTTTAGTGTTTGTTAATTTATAATATTCTTGCTTATGCTTCTGGTTTTCAATTCTTACTGTCATTTTGCTCATGATTTTATGTTTCAATTTTTTTCTTTTTGTGTTGAAGAACTCCTTTCAGCATTTCTTGTAGGGCATGTATAGTGGTGACAAATTTTATTAGCTTTTGCATATCTGGGAAAATCTTTATTTTACGTTCATAGTTGAATGATGATTTTTAAAGATAGTATTCTTGTTTGGTGGTTCTTGTCTCTTAGGATTGTGAACATTTCCTTCTCTTTCTGGAGAATTTCTATGTTGAAACCTGAGCAAAGCCTAATTTGGGTGTCTTTATAAGATACTTTATATATCCTTGTTTCCTGTGTTTTTTTTATATTTGATTTTTGATAATTTATAAATAATGTGCATTGATGTAGGTCTGCTTGTATCTGTCTTTAACTGATCCTCCAATACCTCATTTGACATTTTAATATTATTACTTTGAGTCTTTGTCTGATAGGGCCTATAATTATGTATCCTATACATTTTGCCCAGAACTTCTTCTCATTTTGCTTTTTCATCTTGTTTTCAGATGTTCTTTTATTCATAAGCATGTATGTTGCCTTCTTTTCTTTATTTTTTGCTTTTCCTTTGATATGGTTGATGTTCTGGAAGAGATTATGCTCAGTGAAATAAGCCAGAAAGAAAGAAAAAAATATTGAATGGTTTCACTTATAGGAGAAATATAGAGAAGAAAAATAAGGGATTAAGAAAAAAAATAATTGTAATAAATTAAAAATCAAAATCAACACACAACTGTAAATCTGAGACATTCTCCTAGGGAGGAGGAGGGTGAAGGAAAAAATGGGTGGGACAAGCACAAGGGACTATGGTGATGGGACTTGGGTGAATTGGTGATGGGAATATCATGGGAAAAAACCTGAGAGGAGAAAGTATACACTATACAAAAATAAAGAATGGTACATAAAAAAGTTCACCCATCTCTGGGGACAATGACAGTGGCTGTTAGTAACAGAAGCAGCTGTCAGTAATTGATTGAATTGTGACAAAAATGTAAGCTATTATTTCTTAGCACAGCAAATCACAGAACCCTGAGATACAGAGGAAAGAGCAATGAATTTGTAGTCAAGTAAATTTAGGTTCTCAGTCACTTTACTTCAAAGATCCTGCATTCTCATCTGGAAAATGGGACTAATAGTACCGACCTTCCTCTTCAATGCTACCATGAAAATTAAAAATGAAATACATATAAAATGACTGATATTGAATAGGCTTTCAATAAACAGAAGTTACTTGCTTCTCTTTGTCAAATAAGCATTTTAATTTAGTTTATGAAGAAAAAAGAAAAAAGTTTCATGCATATTCAAATTGATTCACATGGTATTATCCTTTTTCAATTACTTTAGCTTATGTTTCAGAGTAAGAGAGAGATTGAATATATGAATATTTTGTCTTGGTTCAGTTTGATATCTTCCATTCTGATTTGGGATTCCCAATTTGACAAATGTTCCCAAGCCAATGAAAGAAAGTTGTGCACACATTACTAATATAGTTACATCATAAAAACCAAAAAATTCTAAAAATTTTATTACTAGTATATTTATATTATTGGTGAATACTACCAATTTACTATTGTTTATGTTTCTAAATTGTTAGAAAAGATTAATTTCTATTTCATTTATTTAAATAAAAAGAAATAGAGGTTCTATTGTTTTTCCATATGCTATCAGCTATATTTTCTCATAACTATATTTTACATTCACTCCTAAGCCTTAGTTTTAAGATGATTTGCAACCTAGCATAAGGGACATGTGGGGACCCAGGTATACCCTGCCATCCCAAAATAACTTTAATGAAAACAAGCCATGAATGTGCAAGTACATAGCCATGTGCAAGTATCCCAGTCAAGAGTGAGCTGGGGTAGGGGTGGGTTGATAAAAGGCAACTTTACCTTTCTGTTTAGGAACTTTCCTCACAGTCATTGCAGCCTGTCTCTTCTGGTTTTCAGAAATTTCAAAACCTATAACATAAAAATATATAATTTTGTTATGATAAATATAGACTTCTTAAATGTGCAACTTAGTGCAAATTTACAGGACTAGTAATTTGACAAGATGTATCAAAAGTCTTGAGAAACAAAAGAGGAAAATAGTCAGAAAGTAAGACAAAGATCAAGATACAAAGACACATTTTACATTAGATGGGCAAAAAAATCTGAAAAATGTGCATTAAGAGGCTATTAAATGGAGTGGTTGAATAAAGAATGGTATAAAATAGAAAATATCTCACAATTAAAGGTAAAACTACAAAGGGAAGTAAATAATCAGTAAATAACAATTTTGAGAAGTCTGCCAAAATGGCGGCAGAGTGAAGACATTGGTTTAGCCTCCTCCACATATTCACAATCAAATTACACCAGAGCAAAATCAACATCCACAAAGAGATAAACTGATTATCAGGTATCAGAAACAATGTTCCAGTGGGTGGGAATAGGAAAAACTAATTGAATTGTGTTTGCAGCTACACCTGGAGAGTAAACAGAGGAGAGGGAAGTGTGGCTACTGTACCCAGCCCTTCTGCTATTTTTGACTCATGAACACATTACCCATTTTGGTGACTTCAGACTGTGACTTGGCGTACTAGGAAAGAGGGTGAACAGTTGGCATGCAGGTCAGAGTGGATCTACTATTGAACTATAATAATAGGGGTGCAGAGTGATGATTACTGACTTGAGTCTGAGGCTCCCAATGTAGATGAGTTGCAGCCTGAATCTATGACTGCTACATTGAATCACCTACATCTCTTCATAGAAGAGTTTACTATATGTAACCTGAGGTCTGATGTTTGAAATACGTAATTTATTACCATCTCACCCTGGGTCAAAAATAAGACACAACTGAATTAAGTCTTTAACCAGATCAGAGATACCTTGATATTAATAAGAAGAGCAAATACCCCACAGTAAAGTTCAATATTTGAAAAATATAAATTCCTGACTCATGATCCTGTCTCATATATTATAATCATACAGGCCTAGAGGTAGAGAGTGGCACAAAACAAGAACAGATGTTTTGGCCAAGGAGTTGGCCTAAGGGAGGGGGATAACTGTTCATCCTTACCACAATAACTCTGGTACCCTCATTATAGTAGGAAGCTTGAACCCATGATGACATTCAAGGCAAACTTTCAATGCCCTATTGTACTGGATACTTTCTACCTATTACCGCTTACTGACACCAATATCACAGATATTTAAATAGATGAAAAAGCATCAGTCTGTGACTGACAGGCCTTGAGCAAAAAAACCTAGGATTATAACCAGCTTATTGCAGGAGGGATAGAAAACCAACTTACTAAGACAAAAGAAATTTCCAATATTATAACCAGTGAAAATTAAAAACAAATAGAAGAACAGCATAAATGATGGAGGAAAAAAAATAACAAACCTCTGAGAGAAGGCTCGTTACAGTAAAACTGTGTAATATGCCTTATAACAATAGTTCTAATAAGAATAATAAGCATGCTTGTTAAATTAATAAATATAATGGATGATGGGAAAGAATGAAAGTTAAGAAAATATAAAACTAGAAGTAATGGATCTTAAAAATAATATAACCAAATTAAAAAAAAATAAAATAGAGGGCCTCAATAATAGCTAAAAAGGGTACTCCCTGGTGGCACAAGGGTTAAGTCCCAGCACTATAAAGCTATACCAGCCACTGGAGCACAATTTCAATCCCGGCCAGGAAGCTGACCCACATGGCACAGCAGACCGCTCCTGTCTCACCCACTTTCCCCTCAGCAGTGTATTTCAGTCATTCTGCCTGTTCTGTTCCTCAATCTGTCTCTAGTGAACCCTCTCACCTCCCACACCTCTGTCCTGTACCCCATATCTTTTATGCATAAATAAATCTTTAAAAAAATAATAGACACAATAATGGAGAGAATCAATGAATTTGAAAGCACAGTGGCATAAAACACACAAACAGGGTAAGAGTTCTTGGAATAGCCTAAAAAGAAATAACACCCATTTCATGAAGTGCTGCAAAACAGAAAGATATAGAAAATCATTTAAATAAATAGTTGCCAAAAACCAACTTAATCTGAGAAATAAAACAAATATGATGTTTCAAGTAGGCCGAAGAGTTGCAAACAAAAAATAGCAAATGAACATTATCATAAGATACATTATCATAAAACTGTTGAAGTGCAATGAGAATGAAAGAATATTAAAAGCATCAAAAGAAGAGTAACCAATAAAAGAACACCAATTAGACTATCCATGGACTTGGAGTAGAAACTTCACAGATGAGAAGGGAATGGCAGAAGATATTTAAAGTATTCAAAAACAAAGATTTCCAATCTAGAATACTTTATCCTGCAATATTGTCATTCTAGATAGAAGGTGGGAGGGGTAAAAAATTCAATATAGAGTAAAAATTAAATGAATTTCTCAAACTAAGCCAGATATGAAAGAAGTGAGTACTAGAAAACAAACAAAACACATAAATTACACAATATTAAGGAGGATGAGAGTAAAAATGTAGCTCATCAAAAAAAGTTTAAGATCAGATCATGCAATTAACCACAATACAGACCACCAGATACTAACCTCAGTAGAAAAATAAACAAAATTAAACAGAAGTAACATAGAAGACAATGGAAATGGAACTTAAAGCACAAAAAGGTGTAAAACATCAAAAAGATAAACTAAAATTTAAATGGAGATAAGTACTTACACGTCAATAATCACCTTAAATATAAATGGCTTTCATTCACTAGGTAAAAGGTAGAGAAGCTGAGTGGACTTTAAAACAAAGTCCAACCATCTATTACAGGAAACCCATCTTACCAACAATGACAAGCACAGACTAAGTGTTAAAATGTTGTAAGCTATTCCTACAAGCATTGGCAATTAAAACGAGTCAGAGACAGCTATATTTACATCAGATAGAACAATTTCCAGTTGAAATAGTGATTATAAAGGCTGCACATTATGATTAAGGGTCTAATAAACAAGAGAAAACAAAATGATAGAGCCCAAAAGACCACAAGACTATAAGTAATAGGAATAGAGATATTGACAAGGTCACACTACAGAACACTGCACCCCAAACACACTGCATATATACAGTTTATTCAAATGTGCATGGAATATTTTCAAGAATAAACCATATGTTAAGACATAAGTCAACTGGTCATAAATTATAGATTTATGATTCAATATTCATTCACCATAATGCCATAAAGCTAGAAATGAACTGTTTTTTAAAAAGGAGAAATCATAATTATATGGAGACCAAACAATTTGCTGCTTAAGAGTTACTGGATTAAAGAGGAAACTAAAGCAGGAATCAAAAATATCTTGAGACTAATGAAAGTGAGGATACAAGCTATAAGAATCTACAGGATGCAACAAAAGTGGTCTTGAGAGGAAATATAATTGAAGTACAGTCCTATATTTAAAATCAAGAAAAATCCCACCAAATGACTTAATATTACACTGAAAACAAAAAAGAGGAATAAGCAATATCTAAAAATAGTAGAAAAATGAAATAATAAAGATAAAAGTGGAAACAAATGAAATACAAGATAAAAAATCTATACAAAAGTTATCAATGAAAATAAGAAGTGGATCTTCAGGAAGATGAACAAAATTGATACCTCTAGATAGGCTAACAAAGAGAGGAAAACATAAAACATTCATAAACTGAGTTAGAAATTTCCTGGTGGTTTAGGGTTTAAAGTCTCATCACCGTTAAGCTATTACTAGCCACTGCGGCATGAGTTCAATCCTTTGGTCAGGGAGCTAATCTACATGACATAGCAGACCTCTCCTGTCTTCACTGCTGCTCCCCTGAGGAATGTATTTCAGTAGAGTCACCTGTTTTGCTACACATTTTGTTTCTGGTGAAACCTCTCATCATCTGCACTTCTGCATATACCCAGTTCTTATATGCATAAATAAATAAAAATATAAATATTTTAAAAAATTAAAACTTAAAGAGGAGAAATTAATACAGCTGGCATAGAAATATACATCATCAAAACAGATTATAATGATCATCTCTACACCAATGTAGTCAATAATCTTTGAAATAACAGACATATTTCTAAAGAAATATAATTTTCCAAGGGCAAATCAAGAAGAAACAGAAGAACTGAATGAACCAATCACAATAATTGAAACAGCAATCAAAAATCTCCCTCAAAATATTTTCACATCATATATATGAATAAGGGACCAATGTAAAAGGTATGTGAAAATATCATGCAACTCAACAAAAAGAAAACAAAGAATTCGATAAAAAAATGGGGAAGTGAGCTAAATAGATAGTTCGACAAAGAAGGCATGGCCAAATGGCACATGAAAAAAATGTGTGTCATCAAATCATCAGGGGATTGTTATAAAAACCATAATGAGATACCATCTCATACCTGTGAGTTTGGTGCATATTAAAAAAAAAAATTTGAAAAATAAGAACAAAGAGGAGAACTGATGCAAAAACAAGTGTTGGATAGGATGTGGAGAAAAAGGGACCCTCATAGCACTGCTGGTGGAAATGAAGACTCAACCACTGCCTATAAAGGTTTCTAAAAATGATATAAGAAGGGTCTACCATGTAACCCAGCAAATCCACTCCTAAGTATCTACCCAAAGAATACAAAAACACCTGTTTGAAGGGATATAGACACTTCTGTGTTTGTTGCAGCACTGTTAGCAATAGTCACATTATAGAGACAACATGCATCCTCAAGAACAGAAGAATGGATTAGAAAAATGTGGCAGACAATGGGATACTACTGAGCTATAAAAATAGATAAACTGTTGCCTTTTGCGACAACATAGATGAAACTGGAGGGGATAATGCTAAGTTAAGTAAGTCAGAAATGAAAAAGCAAATACCAGTAGGTTTTACTTATATGTGTAAAGTAGAGAAACAAAACAAAGGGTCAAAAAAATCTATAGCAAACCCAAGAAATTTGACTGCAGAACTGAGTCTACAAAATAGAGAGAAGTGGACTATATGTAGAGGGAACACAATGGCATATAGCGGAGGACACTGAGTAAATTGGTGGTGGGTGTGATGTGGTGATATGCATCTGAAGGAGTGTGTTTCTCTGCCACTGAATCACATACATTTCAAACTTATGTTGCATCTCAGTCATATTAATAAAAATAATAAAAAAGATATATATATACTGAAATATACTAAAACACAGGTTAACCTTGAAAATATTACAGTAATTGAAAGAACTTAGCTAAATATTATATGAGTCTCTTTATACAAAATGCCTCATAAAGTAAAACCATAGAGATGAAAGCAGATTAATTGTTGCCTGGAAATAAGGAGGTTGGAGAAAATGGAGAATGACTACTAATGGGTTGGGGTTTTTTTAGGTTACGATGAAGATGTTCTAAAACTGATTTTGTTGATGAGTTCAAAGAAGCAGTGAATTATATACTTTAAACTGGTGAAATGTTTGGTATGTGAATTACATTTCCATCAACCTATTATAAAAAAAAGTAATGATCCCTAGATTATTCTATACCATCAATCCAATGTTTATAGTTGAGAAATGCCAATCTTGGCTTTTCAAGGTGATATTAATTTCAAATAAAAAGCATAAGTGTTAAATATATCTACCCCCCCCAAAAAATATCAGGAACATATTGCTTTAGCAGTAAATTCTATCAAGCTTTAAACATGAATTTATGCCTATGTTACTCAAATTATTTTTAAAAATACAAGAAGAGAGAATTTTCTCTAATACATTTTAGGATGGTGTCATTACCCTAGTACTGAAACCAGATAAGACAGTATAGGAAAAAAAATAATGTTGATACAAAAATCTTCAACAAAATACAAGGAAATCAAATTAAAAAATACAGTCAAAGGATTATAAATGATGATTAAGTGCAATTTACTTTGGAATGGAAGGATGTTTAGATATATGTGAATCAATCGATGTAATAGCATCAACGAAAGTAAAGTTAAAGTCATGTCATAATATCAATAGATGCAGAGAAAGCATTTGATAAGAATTGATATCCCCTTACAATAAATTTCTAAGATGAAAATAGAGGAACCCTACCTCAAGAGAACAATGGCTATCAGGCAATACAATACTGGATGGTGCAAAATTGAAAGCTTTCCCTTAAGACTAAGAATAACAAACAAGATGCCTAGTGTCACAAATTCTCTTTAACTTAATATTAGATATTTTTACTAGAGCAATCAGACAGAAAGCAAAAGAAAACCTCAGTTGTAAAAGAAGTAAAATTATAATTACCAGAAAATTATATGATAGTATATGTAGAAAATCCTAAAGAAATGTTATTAAAAACAGTAAATGAATATAGCAAAGTTACAGGTTAGAAAATCAACATATGAAAATCATTTGCATTTCTATTTACACACAATGGATGAAAAGAAAAAGGTATTAAAAAGTACTAGCATTCACAATTTTGTGAATTAAGTCACAATTTGAATTTAAAGAATCAAATACATAGGAATTAAGCTAATCAAGGAAGTGAAAGACTTATGCAATGTATGCAACTTATACAATCAAAACAACAAGACAGTATTAAAAGATTTAGATCATCACACTAGGAATGAAAAGACATTCTATGTTCATGGATGGAGAAAATCAATATAGTCAAAACTAGTATTTTACAAAACATAACACATATAATTTAACACAATCCCTATCAAAACACCAGAAATATTCAAGGAAATTAAGCAAAAATATTAAAATTTATATGGAAAAAAATGGAGGCATCATGTTGTCCAACTTTATTCTATAAAGCAACACAAATTAATTGATATAGAATAGGAATGAAAATGGACACATGGACCCATGGAACAAAAAAAAGCTGAAAATGAAATCCATACATAAATCAATACTTAATTCATGCTAAAGGATTCTTGATCATACAGTTGGTACTAGAGTCTCTTAAAAAAACAGTGCTGGGTAATCTGGAATACCACATTTAAAAGACTGAATTTGGAGCACTCTCTAATGACATGCACAACAAAATTTCAAAATGTATTAGAGACTTAGATATAAGACCTTCAGCAATGAAATAAACAGAATAGATCTTAGGTGACATGCTTCATAAATTCAATTATAAAGATGTTTTTGGAGACTCAATCCCTAAAACAAGGGAAGTAAAGGCAAAAATAAAGGGATTACCTCAAATTTAAAAAAAATTATATAACAAAAGAAAAATGAGTAGATTAAAAAGTCATCCTTTAATAGGAGACAATATTTATACATTATACAACCAAAATGGGTTAATACCCATTTATGCATGTATATATAAAGTTATATATATATATAGCAAAGAAGTTTTATATATATATGACTTTATATAGTTTAATAATTTAAAAAGTAAAGAGCCCAATTAATGAAAGGGCAGCAACCTGGCCAAAAGATATATACAGAAGTGTTCACCATTGTTTTTATAGGTGAAAACCACACTGATACTTGAGACTTGCACACATTAAAAGACCCCAAATGACAAGTGGTGAAGAGGATGTGGAGAAAGTCGAATCCTATTATATTACTGTTGGGAATGTAAACTGGTGCAGTCATTTTCAAAATGATATGAATTTACATTAAAAACCTAAAAAGGGAAATACCATACAATCAGCAATCTCACTCATATTCTTTACTCTTCTCTAAAGTCACTTACCGATTTTTTCATCTTCCTGTACCATTTTCCTCTCTTCTCTGAATGCCCTGAGCCAGCGTATCTTCTCCTCCAGCTTCTTTGCAAAAAATAGATGTACCTCCTCAGTCTCCTTATTGTGAAGTTTGAAGGCATTCTTCATACTTACATTAAAATCATCATCTCTGCCATCTTCAATATCTACTACCTCATATTTATCCATATCAATGCGGCCTTTGTAGTACAAGATGTCTCTCCGGATCAGATCCTAGTTGGGAAGGAAGAGTTTTCTTAGAATTATGTGGAGAGTGAATACCAGGTGTGTTGCCACATGGGCACAGATGAACATTATCCAAAACACTGCTATTGTTCTGGAGTATCATTGGAGGTTTGCTTGGTCTAAATTTGGGTAGATTAGCTTAGTAGTATGATACTGAAAGATTGGTTAACTAGATGATCTCAGAGAAAGCATCTGTCTTATATTTAAAGACTCTCAGACTCCAATGTCAATCCTTACATGTGTTTGCAAAACTGCTATTGTGGAGTATGAAGCAATAAGCCACAACAACATTGCTAGTAGAGGCTTTCCATCTCCTAAAATATTTGTAAGTCTTCCAGAAGTATGAAATAAGCTGGCCAATTATACAGAGTATACTTAAGAATCCAAGCAGGTGAGTGAGACCTACATATGAGTAGACATGTGTGATACAAATAGGTGGCTACAGACTGCTGACCATGAAGGGACACCACCCAGTCAAAAAACTACAACTCTATGGAAACCTACATCTAAAACCTCATACTCTGGGCCTCCCTGGTGGAACAGTGGGTTGAGTGCCGCACTGTGAAGCATCCATGGCACAGCAGCGGGAGTTCTATCCCCAGCCAGGGGGTAGACCCACATGGCGAGGCAGACCTCTCCTGCCTTGCCTGCTGCTCCCCTCAGCAGTGTACTTTGGTCAATTTGCCTGTTCTGCTCCCCACCCTGTCTCTGGTGAATTCTCTCACCTCCCACACCTCTGGCCTGTACCCCAGTTCTTGTATGCATAAATAAATAAATCTTAAAAAAATGTAAAAAAAAATAAAACCTCATACTCATTATAGCCCTGGTTTTATGTCAGTTATATCTATTATACTTATATAAGGTTTAAAAATATATAACAACAGTGATGCATGTTAATTATTTTGCAAAATTGGAAAGAAAACAAACAAAACAATGCCACATGTATACATACATACACATAAACATATATACACATATACATATACATAAAAATTTAGATGCATGACTAAAAAATTAGATACATACCAAATTCAGCAGAGTACAAAGAGAATGGGGAGGAATAGAGAAGAATAGGAGAAATAATGTATTTATATAATTGAATACTTTTTAAATTGGACAGTAAATATGTTGGTGATGATTCTATTATTTTAGATCTTTTTTAGTGTCAAATATTTCATAAATAAAGAAAAGAAATACAGGAATGGATGAAATGAACCATGGAATTTGGAAATGTAAAGTCTGACATCCTCTCTAGAATATTCTTTCATCCTCTTCTCCTTCTGAACATTCCCTTCATCTTCCCCTGAGAGGGACATGTGGTATGACTGAGTCTAGTCAAGAAAGGCTCCTGTGTTGAGTCCTCTCCTGAAAACTGTCCTTTACTAGTGGCCCTTTCTGGCCAACTCTACCTCTGTTCTGCTTGTATTTGCCTTTTAGACAACCTGACAGTCAGATATGCTCATTAATTTTTATTTAGATTATATAGTTCAATTGAACTACTATATATAAATATATATATATATTCTACTGAATTGCTTGATATCCCTTTTTTCTAAGCCACAGACTGCCTGCAAAAGATTTGAGTTTGGCGATGTACTTACCCAATTCTAATTCTTCTCACTGCATGGTAAACTGAACTTTTCAGTAGGGATGGGGAAGGCTTTCTTTAAGGATTCACAACACAGCTCTGTCAATATTTAAGCCTAGCCTAGAAAATACAGGTGCTACTGAATTGCTTTTCAAACACAGCCATCACATTGTTGATTTTTTCTTCTTCCAAAATGATTGTGGACATAAATAGCTGTGAGTACAGATGGGATTTGATATGTTGGGTGCTCCTGGCATCAAGTTCACAGGAGAGAAAGAGGTCAATTATATGGAGTGGACCAATGATGCCTAAGTCTATTCCAGAGACTGGATTCCTTTCACCATGCTTCAAATGCATAAGCTCAATCCTAACCAAAACTATGGAGTAGCACCAACTTTCACAATCCTCACTAATATTTTGTGAGATACATGTATACAAAGTGGACCCTGTCAGATAACATAACTATAAAAACAGAACAAGCTAAGGACAATGGGTCAATGTAATCAAGCTTGATTTTGTAAAGTCTGGAAACCTGCAGATACATAATTTGTTTGTATTACAATACATAATACAAATACACACAAACCTGGGAAACCAGGTCTAAAACAGGTGGTGCCTACCTGGTTAGAACATAGACAATCTCAACCTCCTTCTATTCCTGACTTCAGCCTGAATCCTCCTTTCCCTATGAGTTGAAAATCATTGCCAATCTTCAAAGTCTTTACTAATTTCCCAAAATGGAAAGAACATATGAAATCTTGGAGCTAAAAAATAAGCAACAACTGAAACGTCTATTGTTTCTTTAAGTATTTAAGGGTAACAAAGAGAAATAGAATTCTGCCTGTGATAGGAACAAGGCTAGAAAGATGTGCTGTTAAATTCTTCCTTTGCCTGCTCCTTTGTCTTCCAAAGAGAGTAGGATGTGAGTTTTCCAAATATCAGATTAGAAATAAAGCCAAATATAGGAATGTGATAAGGATGATTAAGGATAACCACTGCTCAGAAAACTCAATCAGAAAGGGTAGCTAAGGTTACAAAGCAGCATGAAACAATGGAAACAGTGTGAGGTAGAGTTCAAAACATTAAGTTTGAACCCTACCTGCTTAGCCTATAGCTGTATGATCTTGGACTACTGGTTAACCTCTCTAAGCCTAAATTTCCTCAACTGTCAAATGAGGCATTTTTGTGAAATGTAAAACTAAAATCTAAACATGCATTTTCCAAGTCATGAGGCCAGCCTGTCTGATAAATGTGATACTGATATTTCTTTCATAGTCCTTTGAAGACTTTGAAAATCTAAAAAAATCTCATTGCTATCTTCAGTGCAACATTCAAAATACTTTAAATAAACTCATGGCATTCATAGCAACATGGATGGAGTTAGAAGGAATTATGCTCAGTGAAATAAGCCAGAAGGAAAAAGAAAAATATCAGATGGTTTCACTTATAGGAAGAATAGAGGGGAATCAAATAAGAGATAAGGAAAATAAATAATAACAATAATAATTTAAAAAATAGCAGGAAACTATAAAGCAGAGATATTCTGCAAGAGGGATGGATCAAAACAGGAAAGGGAAGAGCACAAGGGACTATGGTGATGGTTCATGGTTGAATTGGTGATAGGAATTTTATAGGGACTACACCTGAGAGGAGAAAGTAGACATTATATAAAAATGAACAATGATGTAATGCATATATATATAGCAAAAATAAAATACATTAAATATTGTGATTAAAGGCAAGCAAGGCAAACATAACATTGAATATTTAAAAATTTACATGGTTACCCCACTTTGCCTGGAAACCTACATCCTTATAGAGCAGGAGCAAAAGTATTGGTGGTGGGTAGCAAACTGTATTTACCATCCACTCACCAAAATCATAAATCTATACTTAGGTTTAGATTAATATCTCCTCCCTGACGCAACAATTCTTCCTACCCAGCTCTTAACGTCAAATTCTCATGTTATTCTTTTCAGAAAATGCCTTCACTGATTGTACCCTCCAATTGAAGTTATTTTGGTTTCCCTTTTCTCAGTGTTAGCACTGATGACCACTGGAGTACTAAACTGAATTACTTCTGTTTCACAGCTTTAAATTTTATTTTACCATTTAGGTTTTGCCTAGCACTGTACCTTCCTTAGTCTTGCCTCACTTAGGGGTTGTCCAGGAAAGGACAACTGACAAAGTCAGAGAGATTTATTTGCTCGGTTTCTGCACATATCAAGGGGACAAAGCCCACATGAGTCCTGGTTGCCTATGGTACCAGGATTGACTACAGGTTTTGCACAGGCTAGTTTTTTTTAAGATTCTATTTATTTATACATAAAAGAGCTGGGGTACAGGCTAGACATGTGGGAGTGGGGGGTGACAGGATTCACCAGAGACAGAATACGGAGGAGAATAGGTAGTTCAACTGAAATACACTGCTGAAGGGAGCAGTGGGCCAGGCAGTGCCATGTGGGTCACCTCCCTGGCTGAGAATCAAACTCGTGGTGCAGTGGCTGCAGAAGCCCCACCGTGTGGCACTCAACCCCTTGTGCCACCAGGGGAGGCCCTGCAGGCTAATTTTGACCTGAGTATTTTCTTTTTTTTTATTAATATAAAATATTTTTTAATTTACATATACTAGCCATCAACTGTAATCCCCATGTATTCCCCATCACCATCTCACCAGTGCACCATCACCTCAGTCCCTCGTGCTCCCATCCTCCCTCAACCCTCCCCCTCCCCTCCACACCAGGTGTCCCCAGTCTGTCCTTGTCTCCTCATTTTTGGTTTCTGTGTCTTTATTGCTGTTATTGTTATTA
>JAGFMF010011786.1:19666-35542 GCA_019455555.1 Galemys pyrenaicus | reverse complement strand
CCTTTGCTGTACAGAAGCTTTTAAGTTTGATGTAGTCCCACCTGTTTATCCTCTCTTTCACTATCTGTGCTTTAGGTGTTGTATCTCCAAAGATGTCATGACCTGAGTATTTTCATGGTGAAATGAAAGGGACATGGTGAATAGGTGCTTGCCAAAGATGCTATTTGGGTTATCACAAATTTCCTCCCCAACTGGGGTCATTTCTAATAGGATCCTGTGGAGCTAGAAAATGAATATGGAGTCACTAAGTCTATTTTCACCATGGCCTTCTGGTGGAAAGTGACTCAACAGCTACTATATAATGATAATATATACTCTGAAAGCATAGAAATGCATCTTTGTGGTATCTACAAACACATATTGGCTTCATGCCAGCATTGTATAGAGGCACTATAAAAAGACAGACAGGACTTTCTGTCATCACTGCCCATGTATCTTGTCCCCTCCTGAAGCAATAAAGGCATGTTATATCTACCCAGAGCTCCTTGACTCTTCTTTGGTCTGCCTGAATCCAGAGTGAATCTGTCAGATGTAGAGCACTTGAAGTACAATTGGTGTAGTTGACAGGATTCAAAACAGCTGGTTTTGCAGGCTTCTGAGTCCCTAGGAGGGATTTATAGGTGGCTGACCGCAGGTATGTGGTACTTGGTGTCCAGACTTCTCTTTGCATGGGCACCTCCCCATGAATGGTAGGAGATAGATGGGTCCCCAATGCATATGGAAAAGGCCTCGCGTACAGTAAGAGAGACCCTAGGCAACTGTAGAACCCACAGTGTGGCCAAGGCAGTGAGGTGGGTGTTCCTCACAGATTTTTGGGTGGAGTCAGAAAAACTATGCTGAAAGAGGCAGCAAAATCTCAGGAGATACAAGATGAGCTGATGGCACTTCAGAAGTGCTTGAGGATCCTGAAGAAGAAAGATAAGTCCCAGGGAGATTGGCTCACCACTCCTGAGATAGTGAAATCCTCCTCCTCCTCTGAGGATCCTGGCCCATTGCTCCAAGCCCACCCAATCAGTAATGCAGAAGATAAAGGAACATAGCCTGTGGCTAGGGGATCAGACTATTGTACTGTCACACATGACAGAGTTCACCATGTATTGTCACAAACCCATGTGGAACTGGTGGACTTGGGTAAACAATTCTGTCAACAACTGGGGGTATCCTTGGCAGTCTGGCTGCTTTGTTTATGGGATGTGGGGGTTACATGAGATAATTTTCATGGCACAGGAGATGAGATAGTAAAATTGGCTTTGATAAATATTCACCTGCTACTGTGACAGCAACTACAAATAGCTGGCAACATGGTCAGGCAAACACTCTTGGAGTGCCTAATAGTTGCCATTTGGATTGCCTAGTGGTTTGGGCCAACATGGGTGATGTGCTAGAGACTGAGTAAATGGCAAACATATGCTGAGGTTGTGTAAGTGCTCTGTGAGTTGGCCCCGATGAAGAGAGTTTCACTGTAGGGATGAGGGATTTGGTCCTCCACAATGTCCCTTCGACCTCATTTGGATCCCTTATGGTAATCCTTTCCCTGCATGTGGGACAGTGGATAAATAAAGTCACCACAGTAGTCTGGTTAGCCAAAATTGAAAGCTGGCACTGTCAGACGGGAACTAGGCAACCAAAAAAAAATCACCAAAGAAGTTGGGTAAACATTAAATCCACCCCCATACAAATATGGGTGGATATGCTAGAGGCAGGGATAGAGCATGCTAAAACTGATGGGAAGCCTAGTGCATACTTATTATTTGTGGCAAAAGTTCTGGGATGACTAGAGTTTCACTCCCATAAAAATGGAAACTGCTAGGAAGGGGATATTGGGGACTCCAAATTACAGGCTTGATCTGTGTTCCTTGAAGACCATTGGTTTCAGGCTGGCCTGAGGGAATGCCACATTCACCTTTGACCTGTCTTCAGGGGACAAGTGGGGACAGTGGAATGAGTCATCCACTGGTCCCCAACTAATGTGCTGTGGGTTGTGGCATTGGGTCAGAATGTACCCTACTATACCGGAACCAAATGAAATTCTAGGGGGCTTGGTTCATACACTGAAAGTGGGCATAGTGCATGCTGCCCACAGTCCCTATAATTCACCCATGTGATCAGTGCAGAAGCCTGATGGCTTTGGCATATGATGATGAATTAATGTAAATTGAATAAAGTTGTTTTCCCTTTGCATGTAGCAGGGCCCTCAGTAACAGACTTGATGGACCATCTGAGCCATGAGTTAGGCACATACAATTTTGTAGCTTATCTGGCTAATGCTTTCTTTTCCATTGATATAGCACTAGAGAGTCAAGACCAATCTTCCTTCACATGGGAAGGACAGCAGTGGATTTTTACCATATAGAGGTAACTGTATAGCCTTACATTGTGCCACAGGGTGGTAGTGACAGATCTGCAGTGTATAAAGAACTGTCAGTGGATTTTCACCTGGCACATAAATAAGTGGACAGTCATACATTGGTCATTGAGGGGACAAGCCATATGGAGAGATCTACATGTCTTAGGACATCAAAAATAGGTAACTTTCTACCATGCAATGGAACATGCATTACTACCCTCATTGTGTATGATAAGGTAGACACTCTAGAAAGGCTCCAGTAGCTTGAGTTCACCCTGGGATAGGCTGCTGCTCAATGGCTGCAAAGATGCCTACTCCATGCAGGACAGAAAACTATGTGGGCCATGATATATGCCTAGGGTTTACCTGTGACATTAAAAGAAATTTAAAATGCCTATAAGCAATGTGTGGTATACTCTAGGGACTACACACAATGACATTTTTCTCTACAAGTCAAGTGCTCTGGGGACAGATGCCTCTCACACGTTGACAGATTGACATTGGGCCACTACCAAAATCTGATTATCGTTAACAGTATAATGGTACATTGTCACATATATCAACATTGCCACTGCTCTGCTGACCACTTACCTTACTGTGTGCCTGGATTAGAAAGCAGTTGTGGTGGCACTAGTGCACCTCTATGCCATATACAGACATCTATTGGTAGTGGAGAGTGATCAAGGAACTCATTTTACAGATGAACAGATATAAAGGTGGACAAAGGACATAGATATTGACTGGAAATTCCATATATCGTATAATCCTAAGATAGTGAGAATCTTATAATGCTACAATGGCCTACTGAAACAAGGACCATAAACTGTGGTCAACACAAACATGCTAGCCAGCTGAACCCAGTACCTATGGGATATTATGGACCCTAAACGAAAGAAGCAAAAAAAGATGGCTTAGCCTCTGGAGAAGTGTTGCTGCAATGTGCAGCCACCCCATCCAGCTGCAAAGACAGACTACAGACATTTTTCTTAAGCCTGGGTTTCAGTGGCAGGACAATATTACCAGCCTTGACAGGGTTGGACCCAAGACAGACTATGGACTAAATATGGCAATGGACAGGAAGGTTTCCCCACATGCATTAGATGGTCCTAATAGCTACTTGGGGACAAGGGTTAGAGGCTGACCTATAAGTAGTACCTTGGGTAATGGGGCAATGGCCCCCATGGGTGTGCATAACCCACCTAGAGACTGCTGATCAAAAGGATAGCTTGAAAGGAACAAATGTACTGACCATTTGGCCCATCATGAGTTCATGCCTTCTGCTGCATGTGGAACTGCCTGATGCCTTCTCACTTGTGAAATGAGTATGATACTCCTGGCATGGGAGACCACTGTTTTCAGTCATAATTCTATCTTCTGATAAGAGCCTAGCCTATATATTGCCAGAAGGGAAAGATTTGCTACTGCTCATACCAGTAACCATTCTGTTAGTCCCTAGACTGGTTTGTGCGAATACCTTAGTGGACTGAGACAATACATACACCAATTTTGCTTATCAATACACCTGTTGGATATGTACTGATCTTTCCACTAGCACATCAAATGTGCCATGATTGACAACTTGGCTACATAAGTGGAGCAGCATGGACAGTGTCCCACTGTGGAATGTTACCAAGTGTTTGTTTTGGTCAGAGAACAAGTTAAGTGTCCCCTCCCCCTGCCATGAGTAGGATACTCAGTATGGGATGGGCTGGGATGGCTCACTGTGGAGTCAGCAGAATTGATCACAGCCACCTCTTTCTGTATTGAGGGAGTGGGCAAAGGGGCCACCATGGGGTGGATACCAGAAAATATGTGCCTGAACAGAGGAAAAATATAAAGTGGGGTCCAAAATCACATGACAATAGAATCCAAGTTCCCATCTTCCCAGTCCTAAGCAGGAGTCTTTGGATCGGTGGGCAACACAAATAGCCAGATCTCTCAGCCAACTGAACCAGCCACTGTACTTGGGGTTGGTCTTTCTTGCTGGCATATGTGATGCCCATGCTATAGGGGTGCCGCAGCAACTGGTGGACCTTTGAAGCCCACTACTGAGTTAAGAGGCCCCTGTGGTAGTCATCCCTTAGCTATTTTCTCCTCTCAAGGAGCCACCATGGTAACAGAAAGAGAGGTCACTGCCCTTGTACTCTATACTATCTGGGCACTCAATGAAATACACTAGTCTTGGGACTCCTAAAGGAGGAACTATACCAATTGTACAGCTAATTTGTAAATTAGCTTTATGAAAGAAAATGGCCCTGTTATGCTCACTGCATCACAGGGTAGGTATGCACCACTGTGGGCGCTGAATGTTGCATATATGTTCCAGATGTGCACAAAAATTCTAGCTAGGCACTGGTGACCTTTACTGTAAAAACACAGAACATTAAAAACTGACAGGATATTTTCTGCAGAAGTGGTGGATGTTCCTGATGTCCAGCTGGCAAACTGCCCAAGCTGTCCTGGTAGAGCATGGTGTGTGGCTGCCTGTATCCTGCTAACATCCTGAGAAATACTCTGCATGCATAGAAATGCATCCTTCATATAACTATCAACACATATTTGGCCTTATGCTAGCTTTGTCCAGAGACAGTATAAATTGACAGGTAGGAGCCTCCCTGGTGGTGTAGGGGGTAAGCACTGCACTATGAAGCATCTGCAGCCACTACAGCATGATTTCAATCCCTGACCAGGGAGATGACCCACAAGGCACAGCAGACCTCTCCTGCCTCTCCTGCTGCTCCCCTCAGCAGTGTACTTCAGTCAGTCTGCCTGTTCTTCTCCCCTCTCTGTCTCTGGTGAATCTTCTCACCTCCCACATCTGTGGTATGTACTCCAGTTCCTGTGCATAAATAAACTCTTTTTAAAAAATAAATTGACATGCAGGACATTCTGTCACTGCTGTCAGTGTATCTTATCCTCTGCTGAAGCAATAAAGGCATGTCAGACCTACCTACCTCAACACTTTTTTTGGTCTACATGAATCCAGAGTGAACCTGCTAAGCATCAAGCACTTGCAGTACAAAATCCAACCTTCCTACTTTTCCCTCATACTCATCTGAGTTGGAAGGTAGCCAATACTTTTCCAGGAAAAGTTCTGAAGGTATACAGATGGGCATGCAAAAAGTTCTGTCTAGAGTCTCTAACAAGGAGAACACCTTATCTCAGATGTTACTTAAGTGCAATAGTTGGTTTGAATAGTTGGTTTGAATAGTTTGAATAGTTGGCTTCACTGTGTATTCACAGGGCTTAGAAAGACACTGAAAAACATTTTGTACAAAGGACTGATGTTGCAGTCTGGGGGATACAAATCCTCAGTATTGGAGCCTGAATGACCCCCCCAAGAACTTACACCACTTTGCTTTTTTTTTCCCAGAATCTGGGAACTGGACTGGGTTTATATTTCTCACTACTGTATTCCGGTATCTAGAGTAATAACTTAGTGATAAAAATGACAAAAAATGGTAACAGTGAATAATCAAGTAGCATGTATTATGTATCAGACACCATTTTATAAATATATTACATTTTCCTAAAATTTACTAAAATATAATTATAAAGACTGTATAACCAGACGGGCGCTACACCATATTGGCAGGGCAGGGACTTCTGGGTTAGGGACCTCACGCAACCTCTGTGAGGTACTAAGAAATGGCAACTCTGGCAGACAGAGGTGAGCTGAAGAATGCACCAGGGCCAGGATTCCTGTGCACCCCATGACCTGTACCCAGAGAGGGGATTCCTCAGGCAAGGGAACTGCTAGAACACTGAGAGAGTGCAAACTGACCCCACAACCACAAGGCAGGAAGCAGCAGATTAGGCTCCCACCTAACCTTGGACAGCAGCTGCAAGAAAGCAGGGTACACAAACAAAAGTGACTGGCGGGGCCAGCATGCAAGCCAAAACCCGCCCTCACCCAGTGACTTGGAACTGAGTGGGAAATCTCTGCACTTGGTGGACACACATAGCACTGGGATAGCACTCACTGGATGCCAGCATCACAGAGAAGGTGATTCCAGGTTGGGGAGGGGACCCTACGTAACTGCTCTGTGGAAATACTGTTGAATACCCCCTGACTATCAGTTAAAGACACTTCCAAAGGAATACCCTGAAGAGATGCTCACCAACACCAGAAACATAGTGTCACAATGAATACAACAAATTAGAAAACAGACAACAGGGAGAAGAAAAAATATAAATAACCAAATAAGCCTACAGGGGAAGATCACACCACAAAAAGAAAACCAAATACAAGGGGCCTCCCTGGTGATGCAGTGGGTTAACCACAGCCACTGTAGCACTGAGTTCGATCCCTGCCTCTGGCCAGGGAAGTGACCCACATGGCAAGGCGGCAGACTTCTCCTGTCTTGCCTGACACTTCCCTCAGCAGTGTGTTCCAGTTGATCTGCCTGTTCTGTTCCCCACTCTGTCTCTGGTGAATCCTCTCACCCCCCACACCTCTGACCTGTACCCCAGTTGTTGTATGTATAAATGAATAAAAGTCATTTAAAAAAAGAAAACCAATACAAGAACCAAACAACAATGACATCAAAGAAATGATCAGCCTATCAGAAAGAGAATATAGAATCATCATGCTAAAAAAAACCCTGAAAAATCAAGAAAAGAAAACTGATGGTATGATAAAAATAATTAATGAACTGAAGAATGAAATGAGTCATTAAAGAAGAAAGTGGAGGAACTACAGGAATATAAGGAAAAGAGTGGAAACAGAATGGACAAAATGGAAGAAATAATAAGTACTCCCGAAGACACAGAAATAAAAAGAACCAAAATAGAAAAGGACAGAGAAGTCCAAAGGAAAAAAAATGAAGATACGCTTTGAGATCTCTCTGACACCATCAAAAGAGGAAATATAAGAGTTATAGGAATCCCAGAAGGGGCTGAGAAAAATAAAGGAAATGAAAATCTATTTAAGAAGATTAATTGAAGAAAATTTTCCAAGCTTAAAAAGGGAGAGGAAAATAGAAATACAAGAAGCAAGACACACTCCGAATTTCTCTGACAGAAAAAGAGATACAGAAAGACACAATAGTTAAGCTCCAAGTATCCAAGACAAAGAGATAATAATGAAGCTGTCAAGGGGGTAAAAACAGCTAACATATAAAGGAAAACCTATCAGGCTAACATCAGACTTCTTTGAAGACAAACTTGGGGCAAGGAGAGAATGGAGGGACATACTGAAAAAAACTTCAAGACAACAAATGCCAACCATGAATTCTCATCCTACAAAGCTTTCCTTCATATATGAAGAAAAAATATGAACTTTCTCAGACAAACAGAAACTCCAGATATTCAGCACGACCAAACACCCACTCCAAAAAAACTACAAGAAGTACTAAAACCAAAGCCAACAGAAGAATGAATAAGGAGAACAAGATAAGGCAAGGGAAAACAAATCACAAAAAGATAAAATAGTAAATACAGAGCCAGCATAACAATTTTAACTCTAAATATAAATGGATTAAACTCAGCAGTTAAAAGACAGAGTAGCAGGCTGGATTAAGAATCACAATCCAATGGGTGGTAGCGTGGCCGAGCGGTCTAAGAATCATAATCCAACCCTCTGCTGTCATCAGGAAACACATTAAACACAAAAGACAAACATAGACTGAAAATAAAAGGTTGGAAAACAATCCTACAACTAATGAATCAAAAAAGAAAGCAGGAACAGCTATACTTACATCAGATAAAAAAGACTTCAAACTAAAAAAGGTGATAAAAGACAAAGGTGGACACTACATACTGATCAAGTGCATAGTACATCAAGAAGATATGGGCTTCCCTGGTGGCTCAGAGGGTTAAGTGCTGCATTGTGAAGCATCTGTGACACAGCAGTGAGAGTTCAATCCCCGGACAGGGAGGGGACCCATATGGCATGGCAGACCTCTCGTGCTGTGCCCACTGCTCCCCTTAGCATCGTATTTCAATTGATCTGCCTGTTCTGCTCCCCACACTGTCTCTGGTGAAACTTCTCACCTCCGTGACTCTGGCCTGTACTTCAGCCTTTGTATGCATAAATAAATAAATCTTTAAAAAAAAGAAGCTATAACACTCATCAATATATATGCACCAAATGAAGGACCACCAAAATATATCAGACAATTACTATCAGCTCTGAAAGAAAATATTAAGAAAATACATACATAGTTGGAGACTTCAACATTCCACTCTCACCAATGGACAGATCATCAAGACAAAAAAATAAAGAAACCAGAGCCCTAAATAAAGACATAGAACTCATGAGCTTAACAGACATCTATAGGAAACTACACCCAAAAAAAATCAGAGTATACTTTTTACACAAGTGCACATGGGTCATTTTACAAAATTGATCACTTAGTAGGCCACAGGACCAACATCAACAGATACAGTAAGATCAAAATTATTCCAAATATATTCTTTGATCATAAAGGCATCAAACTAGAAATTAATCATGTAAAGAAAACAGAAACCCACCCATGTCATGAAGATTGAAATCCACACTACTGAATGACCAATGGATTATAAATATCACAGAGAAAATAAAAAAAAAATACTCAGAACTGAATGACAATGAGGACACCACTTTCCAGAATGTATGGATGCAGCAAAATCAGTAATAAGAGGGAAGTTTATAGCAATCCAGAGTCACATCAACAAATAAGAAAAAACTCAAAGAAACAACCTAATCATCCATCTTAATGAGCTAGAAAAAGAACAAAAAAAGAATCCAAAAACCACTAGAAGATAAGAAATAATAAACATTAAGAAAGAAATAAATGAAATAGAAATTTTTAAAATCTGAAAAAAATCAATGAAACCAAAAGTTCATTCTTTGAAAAAAATAAACAATTAGATAAACCACTAGCAAGATAAGAAAGAACACAAATAAACAAGATCACAAATGAAAGAGGAGAAATCACAACACTCAAGAGATTAAAAGAATAATCAGATAATACTATGAACAGTTATATGCTAACAAGATCAAAAATTTAAATGAGATGGACAAGTTTCTAGAATGATATAACCATCCAAAGCTAAGTAAAGAAGAAATAGAACACTTAAAAAGACCAAATATGGACAGTGAAATTGAAGAAGTAATCAAAACACTCCCCAAAAACAAAAGCCCAGGACCAGACGGCTTAACAAATAAATTCTACCAAACTTTCAGAAATGAACTAGTACCTATCCTGCACAAACTCTTTTAAAAAATTGAGGAAGAAGGGATACTACCAAATAGGTTCCATTAAGCCAAAATTACACTAATACCAAAACCAAAAAGAGACAACACAAAGAAAGACAACTACAGGTCAATCTTTCTAATGAACACTGATGTAAAAATCATCAATAAAATTCTAGTCAACAGTATCCAAGAATGTATCAAAGGGATAATACACTATGACCAAGTGGTATTTATCCCAGGGGCACAAGGGTGGTTCAACGTTCCAAAAGAAAACAATGTAATCCAACAAATCAAGAAAAAAAAGAATAAAGATCAAAGTATCATACCAATAGATGCAGAGAAGGCATTTGACAAAGTTCAACATCCATTCATGATGAAGACTCTTGAAACTCTTGGGATAGAAGGACCATATCTCAACATGATAAAAGCTATATACAACAATCCCAGAGCCAATATTATTCTCAATGTTGAAAACCTGAAAATATCAGGATTCCCTATAATATCAGGAACAAGACAAGGATGCCCACTCTCTCCACTGCTATTCAATATAATACTGGAAGTCCTAGCCAGAGCAATAAAACAGGGAAAAGATATACAACGCATCCAAATAGGGAAATAAGAAGTAAAGCTAAAACTATTTGCAGATGATATGATAATGTACTTGGAAAACCCTAAAAGCTCTACACAAAATCTAATTAAAACAATAAACCAATTTAGCAAAGTAGCAGGATACCAGCTATACGCACAAAAGTCAGTAGCCTTCCTATGTACAAACAACCAATCTGAAGAAGAAATCTCTTTTACAATTGAAACCAAAAAAGTGAAATACTTGGGAATAAACATAACAAAGAAGAGAAAGATCTATTTAGGGAAAACTATACAACTTTGTTGAAAGAAATAGAAGAAGACATGAAGAAATAGAAAGATATCCCTTGTTCATGGATAGGAAGAATCAACATTATCAAAATGGCCATCTTACCAAAAGCAAAATACAAATTAATTGCGATTCCAATTAAAATTTCAATGACATTCTTCATGGAAACAGCTCAAATATTGATGAAATTCATATGGAGACACAACAACCTCGATTAGCCAAAACTCTCCTGACTGAAAAGAAGTGGAATAGAGTTATCACATTCCCAGACTTCAAATTCTACTACAAAGCAACAGCAATTAAAACTGCTTGCTACTGGACAAGTACACAGACCATGGAACCATATAAAAAGCCCAGAAGTAAAACCAAACATTTATGGACACCTGACCTTTGATAAGGGAGCAAAGAATATGCAAAGGAACAAGATCAGCTTATTCAATAAATGGTGTTGGCAAAACTGGTCTGCCACATCTTGGAAAATGGAACTGGACCACTACTTTACACCATGTACAAAAACAGCTCAAAATGGATGAAAATTCTGAATATAAGAACGAAACCATAAAATATATAGAATAAAACATAGGTAAAATGCTACAAGACATACATCTCAGTAATGTCTTTGAAGAGGCATTCCCCAAAGCAATATAAATGAGAGAGAAGATAAACAGATAGGACTATATCAAGTTAAAATGTTTCTGTACAGCAAAAGAAACATTAAGCAAAATGAAGGGACACCCCACCTACTGGTAAAAAATCTTTGCACTACACACAACTGACAAGGGATTGATCACAAAGATATACAAAGAATTCACAAGACTCAAGAAAAGTGAAGTTAATAACCCAGTCAAAAAATGGTCAGAAGATCTTAAAAGACACTTTTCCAAAGAGGACATACAGGCATATGAGAAAATGCTCAACATCCCTTGTAATCAGGGAAATGCAAGTTAAAACCACAATGAGATACCACCTTACACCAGTAAGAATGGCACATATCAAAAAACAAAAAACAAAAAAAAAAAAACAACTACAACAAATGTTGGTGAGGATGTGGAAAAAAAAGAACTCTACTACACTGCTGGTGAGAATGCAAGTTAATCCAATTACTATGGAAAGCTGTGTGGAGGTTCCTCAGTCTACTAAAAATAGAGCTACCATATGACCCAGTAATACCACTCCTAGGGATCTACCCAAAGGACACAAAAACACTGTTTCAAAAGAATACCTGTACCCCTATGTTTATTGCAGCACTATTTATAATTGATAAGACCTGGAAATAACCTAAATGCCCAAAAATAGATGACTGGATCAAGATGTGGTATATATACATACTGGAATACTACTCAGCAATTAAAAAAGATAAAGTCATTTGTAGAAACATGGATGGAACTAGAAGGAATTATGCTCAGTGAAATAAGTCAAAAGGCAAGAGAAAAGTATGGAATGGTTTCACTAGTAGGAGGAATATAAACAAACAAAAAAATGGTGCTCATAAAAAGAAAAACAACAATCAGGAAAAAAAATAACAAGAAAATAAAGACAAAAACAATTCAAAGGCACCCTGAGGGGGTTGGGGAGGAGGAACTGGGATGAAGGCAAAAAGAACACAAAGGACTGAGGTGACTGTACACTGGTGAAGTGGTGGTGGAACTCCATGGGGACTACAATTGATTTCAAATATGTATAAATAAATTAATTTAATAAAAATAAAGACTGTATATTTTAGGTACATCAAAGTTTGTATATACACACATATATACATATATAGATCCTCACAAGCTAATTAACATATTTATTACCTCACATATCACATTGGTTTTGTGATAACACTTAAAATCTAAGTCTTAGCAAAGTTCAACTATACAATACAGTGTTGTTACCTATAGTTATCATGCTGCCCATTAGCTCTCCAGAACGTATTCACTCTGCATAATAGAAAATTCAAGCAACACTGATTCCATTTCTCCTATACTCCCATTCACTGAAATATACCATCTTACTCTCTTCTTTTATGAGTTTGGCAGTTTTAGATTCCACATATAAGTGATATCATAAAATATTACACAGAAAGTAGAAGAACAGAAACATTAAAGAAGGAATTAGGAGCCACTGGTGGCTTTTCCTACCTATACAATGGCCATTAAAAAGTATCTTCATATTTACATTCACATGCATGTACATGCACACACTGAAACAAGGCAAAAGTTGCTCAAGTTGTTCCAATGTACTTCCACTGTACAAAATGGGCAAGCTGTTGCATGATTGGGAATTAATAGAATTAAGAAAATCTTAAACATTTAATGAGAACTTAGTGAATGAGCCAAATAATCTCAGAGATCAAGTAGGTGTTTCAATCTCTCCTATACTATCTCAGATAGGTAATTATCTAGCTCGTTTTTCGGTACATCTAGTGATGAGGAACTCACTATCTTACAAGGCTATCTATTTCATTGTTGGGATTAGGGGAAGACTAATATTAATGACCAGATACCAGGACTACTAGCACAGTTCATATACATTGATTTCCTTTAAAATTCACAACAATCTTGAGGAGGAGTTATTACCCATTTTATAGATGACAAAGTGGAGGTATGGGAAGGGAAAAGTTGTTTGCTTAAATCATACAGCTAGTGAGTGCTGGAACTAATGAGCCCAGAAATTGTATGACTACAAAATTTATACTTTATCCACTACTCCACATTGCTTCTGTCTACAAAACTGAGAAAGTCTGAAAAGCTAGAATAAAACTCAGATATTTTCTGTCCAGTATTCAATACTCCCATTAACTAGTCTAGTTACTGGCAAGATAGAAACTCATTTTACATGACATTGTTTATTCTATTTTTTAAAAAGATTTTTATTTATTTATGCATGTAAGAACTGGGGTATAGGCCAGAGGTGCAAGGGGTGAGAGGATTTACTAGAGACAGATTGGGAAGCAGAACAGGTGGATCTAGTAAAATGCATTGCTGAGGGGGGCAGTGGGCAAGACAGGAGAGGTCTGCTATGCCATGTGGGTTATCTCCCTGTACAGGGATCGAACTCAGTATCAAACTCAGATCTCAGTGGCTGGTTATAGCTTGTGAGCACTGACTTTAACCACCAGGGTTAAAGCACCACCAGGGAGGCACCTGACATGGCTTATTCTTAAGAAACTAATTCTGAATCTCTTTGATTACTACATCTTTCTAAATGTTTATAGACTGCCTAGCAATCTATTGTAGAATTGTGACAAACTCAATGGCAATAATAAAATAAGTTTCCAACATAGAGTTTGAAGAACTTGCCTCGATTCAATTCCTGGCTCTGTTTCTTACTAGCTATGTATCATCTTGGTTAAATTATATAATTTCTCTATACCTCATTTTGCATATCTTTAAAATGAGAATGATAATAGTATAGAACTCATAGGTTTACTGTAAGGATTAAACTGAGTTACTGAACGTAAAGGTCTTAAAAACGAATCATAGAGACACTCATAATTCTCCATTCATTATTATTTAATTATCAATCTATATTTTCTAGTACACTTCACATTTTAAAAAATTGGTAGATTTTATAATCTATCGTGTTCTTATAAATATTCTGGGGCTCATGATTCTGCTTAGTTTAACTATAACAATTGCAATGGGGATATCAGAGAATTATTTCAGTGATGTATATATTTTTACATTTTACCTAAATTTCATTAGAGTACAAGTCCCATGAAGGCAAAGCTGGCTGCACAGAGCAGGACTGCAATAAAGGTAGTGCAAAGAATGAATACACAGCAGTGAGATTTGGGTGCTCCAATTCCACCTCAACAGCTTTATGATCTTTTGTCCTTAACAAAGACATTTTATGTTCCTCTAGTTACACTAAATCATTTGCCTTAAGCAGTAGGTTGTCCAGACTCTGTCTTCTTTTTTCCTTCTGCCTTTGAACAGATCTTTAAAAATCACTGATATATTCTTGAGCATTTAAAATAAAAACTAACTTTAACTCCTAGGATTCACAGAAGCATTATTTGTCATTCCTACTAAGTAGTTTCACATGTCAACTGTTACATATTATCTAGATAGTTAAAGGACTTATGTTTCTTCCATTTAAATTATGCCCTTGTCTGCAAGCTTACTATAGCCACATATGATTATTTAGCTTGCATGTTTCCTTTCTTATTTGTTAAAAGAATTACTCAGATTTTAAAGACCTTTCAAATTGTGTGCCTGATGTGAGTGCTTTATTCACTCATCCATAGTATATGTCCTTTGCCTCCTTTGTAGAATTCTTTGTTCAAAAAGTATTCACCTCAAGAAAACCTTATCTTTTCCTTACAGCTCTACCTCAAGAGGAGCAACTTTGGTAGTAATGGCAGAGGTTCTTCAACAACCCAACAGAGACCAAACCTTGTCAATTTCTTTACAAATTCTTTTGGCCACATGATCATTGTTAAACCTTTACCTCCTATTTTCTGAATAGGAAAGCCAAATAAAAACCCTCAACCAAAGCACCACACAAACATGAGATACAGTTTTAATGGCCATTAAAGATTCAGACAGTAGTTTTTCATAATACAGCAAAAAAAAGCGTATGTTTCTCTGCATTCCACCAGAAAAGCTTTTCCACTTCCTTTATTTTCCCTCTAGGCTTAATAAACCCTGTTTTTTACATCCCAAGGGAAAACAGCTTCCCTACAAACATCAGATGATAGCAAAAGCAAGCTGGTATCAAACACAATCACCAGATGCCTGTGTCATAAGGATGTACAAGGTGATCTTTGACCTTTCTACTCTCATGTAAATACGGATAAATAATACTGCAGTCTGCCAAAGAGCAGGGCAGTGTTTTTTTTTTTCTCTCTTCTTCTTTATTTATATATATTTGACATCAATTGTGGTCCCCATGGATTTCCCACCACCATTTCACCAGTGCACCATCACCTCGGTCACTTGTGCTCCTTCTGCCCTTAACCCACTCTCTCCACCCTCCCAACCAAGTGTTCCCTATTTTTCCTTGTCTTTTTGTTATTGTTGTGTTTTTATTATTATTGTTATTATTATTTTCCTTGGTCGCTTATTTGGTTCCCATATATTCCTCCTGGGGGAACCATCCGGAATTTTTCTTTTGCGTTATGACTTATTTCATGGAGCATAATCCCTTCCAGCTCCATCCATGTTTCTATGAATGACTTTAGTTTACCTTTTTTTTTAACATTTTTTAAGAAATTATATATATTTGACATCAATTGTAATCCCCATGTATTCTCCATCACCATATCACCAGTGCACTATCACCTTAGTCCCCTGTGCTCCTATCTGCCCTCAACCATCCCCATCCCCTCTCCCTACCACGTGTCCCTAGTTTGTCTTTGTCTTTTCATTTTTGGTTTTTGTGTCTTTCTTGTTATTATCATTATTGTTCTTATTCCTTTCCTTGATCCTCCTTTGGTTCCCTTATGTTCCTCCTAAGGGAGGAACCATCTGGTATTTTTCTTTTGCC